>WOFM01000117.1:468651-1023080 GCA_011428145.1 Ericerus pela
AGGGGTCTTGATAGTATGTGACTTCAAGACATTTTATTTTTTGACTTTGTCGATATCCTACGGCTGAATTCTTTTTGACTTGAATTAAACTTCTTTGAACGCGATGGAACACAGCTTACACTGTCTTCATATCTCAGCAAATTAATATGACAAATCAGCAATAAGCTGGGGGTGTTAATAGAAGAGCCTAACAAAGTTTCAATCCATAAGAGGATTGGAACTTACAAAAACAAACAGCAGAATTATTTTGTCAAAGATTATAATTACGAAAGAATTATAGTGTCGACAAAGTGGATAAAGAAAAGTGTACAGCGGAAAAAATAAAAAGATAAAAGAAGCTATTGCAGACAACAAGTAAGGGAAACCATCAGAAAGTCCTTTTGTCTTCACCTAATTGTTTGTCTTCATAAGTAATGGTTGTAGTGCAGTAAAAGACTCCTATCATAAAACTTTAGGCTTTGGAGCTTTTGGTTTGTGTGTGAGGTGAGGTGAAAAAATTAACAAACATAGATGAAATCAAATTCACTATGCGCAAAAGAAGACTCTACACGGCCTTTAAATGACAGATCAAAGCAGTTATCTCGAACTGAGTTTGTCTTAAATTTGTCTTCAACACACCAAATTTCCCTCCTAACAGATGCCAGGAAGTCGACTAAGAACTTCACCTCATGGGTGTTTTTCAAAAGATCGCCTAGAAATACAATATGGAAACTGACAAAACTAGAAATGACTTATGTATCGTCACTACTGATCCTTCATGATGAAAGAACACTCCTAATTTGTTTTTTGTCTTCAGTTGAGCCTTTCCTGGATATGAACTACCATCCTAGTTTGTCTTCAAGGTAGATCAAGCTGAAGTGAATCCACATCCGTGGATGGTACACTTAATAAATTGCCTATGCGAGGATTTTAACGTACGACTTGAGACTTGGACTTGCTACTATCCGCCTACACAAGAAGGAGTGCATTGTAAAGACGAAACCTAGTACTGGGTATCGCCAGAACAAGAGTGAATAAAAATTAGAATTTGTCTTTGCAAATTACTTTTTCTTGTTGGCAAGATTTCCCCACTTATTGTCTGCTTAATTGCCTTCAAACATGCGATGTTGATAATACATAAAAAGCAAGAGGAATTAATCCATATATGCAACTAATAAAATGAAAGATAGCAAATATACATGTCGACATATAATAGGCAAAGCACACGTGTAAAAATGATAAAGCAGAATAAAATAAAATATAATATGACTGCAAACCATAAGCAATGCGTGGAGAGGCAAAAGATAAAGCATATGAAGTTGGCCACATTCATGTCCGTTGATGGGTTTTTACTTTCTATTGAATTTGTGTTCAACTTCATTTATTTCATGGCGCCAGTCTGTTGGATCGAACCAAATTATTTATCGAAAATTGTCGAAATATGAATGCGTCGATACTTAAATAAAACGTATTAGAATCGTCTGAAAAAGAATCGAATTCTATTACTGTCGTCATGTCTTCATCTGAATATGAGTTCGAATTCGGATATTATGATGTCCGAATTTGTATTTCATTTCTGAAAAGCTGTCTTCAAATTGTGACGTCATTATCAAGTTCAAAATAATTTTTATTTTAGGTCCAAAATATCGGATTTCTCAATAGGTAGGTAGGTAGTAGGTATGTAATCTCTGGTCTCCACGTTATGTCTCACTGTTACGCTCGCAGCCCGTATACGTTGAAACGTGTGTACGTAAACCACCTTATCTGTGGCCGTAAATTGTCATAAATTTTAAACGTTGGGCATTAATGTTCGCAGGAATATTGAAGAAGACTGGGAAGCCACGACCACCTAAATTGTGGCGGTGGAAAAGGTATTGTTTGGAGTGCTGATCGCACACATACGACCAGCCCCCCCAAACTGGTCGAAAACGCCAGTTGACATGATATATGGACAACCAAGTCGATTTCTCGTCCGTGAAATACGGCCATTACAATATATTTCCCGAGCAAAGGCGATGCAGGTTGCATACCCTTTTGCCGAGTGTCCGCCTATAGATGGTCTCCGGCCAGAGTGACACGTTGTTGTTTGTTTGGTACGCACCGAGCAGTGGTGGCTGCGTGCGAGATGAGAAACAAAAAGTGGGTTCATTTGTTGCAAAGGGATTTCATGGAACACAGGTGCGTTTTTTAAATGAAAGTTTGAAGGGGAAATGAATTTTGTGTCCTCGGAAGTTCGCCTGAAGCGGTCGTCGAGCTGTAAAACTTGAAATATAATTTTTCGCATTTGCCCAGTCTTCGAGCGATTAACAATATTTATTTATGTAAAAATGTGCAGATTTTATCTCTTCTCGTGAATTGATGGCGATGGACTTTCAGAATAACATGCAAATAGTTTCACTCTCAATTCAGCTCCGCCATATTCGCAAATGTGGAAAATATGTCTCTTAAATTAGTGTTTTGCAAGCATATTAATAAATATTTATTTCCTACTACAAATATTCTGTAGCTGGTGAGAAAAAGGTTCAGTGCTTAACTTTTTGAAAGAAGCATTTGAAAGCTGTTCAAAGAAAATGAAAATTATGCTTTTTGTATAGATTTATCGTCTATACTGTATGAAACCGATGAGAAGTCATAGGGTGACAAAAAAAAAAGTGACTTTAGCATTTGTGTAATACCTTACATCGTGGAAGAGATTCCATTTCAGAAGGTAGTCTCTAGTTATTTGCGTGTTTACTAGCTTTGTACAAGAGTATGACAGAGCCAACCTCGGTAAACGCTGGCTACTGTGCGTTGTTTCGCGGTGCTTTTTATACCTGGCTTTGAACCCACACACAAGTACACACATGTACAAATACATATTGTGTATGTGTGTTAATTAATATTGTGTTGTACTTTACAGTTGCTATGAAAACCGATAAAGTAGGGTACATGCACTGATAATCAGTTTATGACGTCACCCCAAGAGAGATCTCTGAATAAGTCATGGTCTGGTAACTATAATGTACCTGCAAGAATTTACAAGTAATTACAAACGAATTTACATATATGTATTAACGTGCAGTGCACTAAATTAACCAACCTTTTGGCAGCAACTATTGTTGAGCGATCCGAGCCCCTATAATATCTCACGCTGGTATGATCCCCATAGAATTTTTTTATCGTTGAAAGTTGTGATGAACAAGAGAAATACATCAATTGTCTTGATCTTACATCAGTACCTACTCTTAGTCTTAATTTTGTTCTTGCATAGTCAACTCTTGGTCTTAATCTTGGTCTTGATCTAGCGGTTCTATGAGGCTACTGTGTTGAGGACGCTTTCTCATTATTTTCCCGGGAGTAGGGGTGCTTACTATTTTTATGCTTCTTTTTTTTTGTTTTTAGTACAAAAATTTGATATTCCACCGCCCCCTGGAACAAAATCACAAAATGTGAACGTTTTAAAAAATAAAATATCCTTAAAAATTTTTTTTCATTACCTTCACTTTTAAAAAATTTTTTTAATTTTTTTGTTGGTTTCTTAATTTTGAGGTGGAATATTTCTCATTAGTGTTAAGTCAACCTATTGATTTTGGTGTGGATCTATTTTTGTTTTTATTTTCGGTATAAATTGCTTAATTTCGGACCAATAGCTGAAAAATTGTAAAAAAATTTTCATTATGATCTGTTCTAATAGGCTACTAATGTTGGTGTGGTTCGGCTGGACGATACTTATGGTACAGCTATTTTTGATATTATTTCGGCTATAAAATGCTTGATTTTGAACAAATAATAACTACGAAATTCGCAAAAAAATATTTACTATAATTTATTGTAAAATTTTACCAATGCCAGTTCAAATCCGCCAGATGGTACTTAGAAAGAATCCATTTTTATTTCGGTTTTATAAGAGGTAAGTATAATGGTTTTAAACTGGGTAATTTTAGGTCATTAGTTATAAAATTTAATACATCCGTCAATAATTATGTTCTATTATTAACTTTTTAGCAACTCATTTTCTACTTTTATGTCAGAATATTAGAATTGTGTTAATGAGAACCGAAGTTCACATTTTCATCGTCTTATTAAATTAATATTTCTGTTTCGAACAGAAAATTTAACCGTTTCAAAAAAATAACTAAAGACCTGGCCATGAACATTTTCCATCGACGTTCCTCGTTTGTAACGTTTTGTCACCCATAATAATGTCATTACTTCTGTTCGAAGCAAAGAAGAAAGCCTGGTTTGATATTTACGGCGAATTGGTTAGGCAAAAATGTTAACACGTAGGTAGGTATTTCATTAGCGTTCAATGTTTACTTTGCCACTGGGACAGAGGCTTGTAAATTTAGCCCGATTTTCTGATCTTGACGTCCTTATTTACGTTTTATACCCTTTTCGATGTTTTTTTTTCCTCCATTTTACTTTTCACTCTCTCTCTCTCTCATCAAACTCTTTGCTACATTAATTAGTGAGCTGAGTTTTTTTCTCGTAATGACGTGAAATAACGACAAAAGGAACATTATCCTGTGTCCAATATAATAGTTTTTTTGTTTTTTTAAATTTAGTTACATTTTATTTTCTATCGCGTAAATTATTATCATTGAACGGGGTTAGTTACCTCCTCGAATGTAAATTTGGAGCTTTATTTTTCCAGTTATTTTCAGTATTTTCAGCGATGACATGAATACAAAATTAAAATAATAAATTTATTCTCGGTTAATGAGACTGTACGCAGTCGATGCGATGAATGTGTCGGTAGAGACATCGTTGAGAGCATTATTAATCCTTTGTAAGATATTGATGATGAGCTCAACATAATTTAAGGCGTGAGAGAGAGTTACAATCGCGATTGAAGAGAGGACGTGGATTTAAAAAAAATAAATAAAACAATACGTTTGTTTTTGATTGTTTTTTTTTTTTTGGTATTTCAATGGAGTCGAAGAAATGAAATTTACTTACTTTGAAAATTTATGTTAGTTTTCATATACTCATATTTCATTGTAGAATTTTTTACTCAGTTTCCCTATTTGTGTCTATAATTTCACAAAATAATCGAGTTTCTTTTAACTAAACGTTTATCGCAAAATTTTTCATTTTACCGAAAATTTATGGTTGAATACGTCTTCCGAATGAAAAGTGAGGAGTAGATTGTCTCATTTCCTACTTTTTATTGCTATTTCTCTTGGAAACTAAGTAATAACAATAATTAATATAGTAATAACTTGAAAAAAATAATGTTTATACTTAATTGTCATCAGGCTTTTAGGGATGAGGATTCAAATCCGGCTCGAAGTTTAGTATCTACCTCAATGAAAAAGCAGTTATGTAAAAGTCTGAAGGAAAAGGTTACATTTCAAAAATTTTCTTGCTAAAGAATACGTTAAATTTTATTTACCTATGGAATTTCTGTCTAAAATAGATATTCAAAAAATTAATAGTTTTTTAGGGCATATGATTTTTTTAGGCTTAAGTGAAAGTTTTTCTCGATCAAGCTTGACCAATAGATTTTTTAGGGGTATTATCTGAAAGCAAAAAGGGAGGAAATAACACTAAATTATTAATAATTTGAGAAATAGGAACCATTATTTGTAGGTCTAGTCCTTTTAAGTATCAGAGGTAATGATTGAACCAAATTTTGTTACTATATAGACAATAATTTTAACATTTATTGAGTATAGTCCCTCCAACAGCTTCAGGACATGTATCGTCAAGCTAACCATAACCAAATTTGAGAGCATGTTGAAGTACTTCTGAGTAAATCTGTTTCAAATTTTGTGACTATGGCTTGAAAATTTCTCATTTTAAAGCCATTAAACTGGAAAAAATGCAACATAATGGAACCTACCAGACGTACAATAAAATTAAGCCCCACCAAATTTGAATGTTATCTTTGTTGACTTTGTACGAATGTTTAGTCCAAATTTCGTGACTATCGAACACAAATTACTTTCTGTACCATGTTAACAAGAAATGTACATACAGACATACGTATACATATCAAGTACGTATATAAATATATACGAATTTTCAAAAATAGTGCCAAAATTTTTCATTGGTCATGAAACGAAACACGTACTTTTCCACCCCTGGGTCCTTACTCGAGCACAAAATTAATAATTAGATTTTCGCAGAAAACCTCCTTAAAAAGGTCATTAAATATTTTTTGGTAGGGGCTGTGGCCCCGTGAATTTTTCAAACTCTGTTTGCGTCTATGGTGCAAAATGTTCCTGACCAAAAAGGAGTAGTTTAATGAGAAATGATTTCATGTATCATCAGTGATATAATTATTATCGTGAAATATGTTTTTTGGTGGTCTGCATTCAAAAGTTTGGTCAAATTTAGGACTGAATCGATTATTGGTTCCTTTGGGATCACAAAATGGAAGTTAATAAAATGTTTTCAGATTTTATCAAGTGATACATCCTGTGATATGTTAGATAGGGCGCTGAATTGAATTTTTGGGGTTCATTTGGGAAGAATCAATTTATTGTTGGCCTCATTGGGACAGTTCAACGGGGATTAAAAAAATTTTTACATAATATATTATCGGGTGATACATCATAAAATACGTTCTTTGGAGCGGTAAATTCAATTTTTGCATCAAATTTCGGGTAGAATCAATTGCGTTGCATCCTTCGAAACCACATTTATTCTTATATTATTGCGTGATATATTTTCATATTCTTTTGGGTGACAATGAATTAAAATTTCCAGCACAATTTTGGATAAAGTTAATAGTCGACCCTATAGAAACGTAAAAAAAGAGCTGAGACAATATTTTCTTAAATTATCATATTTTTGTCAACCAATGCACGAAATAAAATATTTTTTAGGACATTGAAATTAGATTTTCAGTACAATTTCTGAATGAACCAGTTATTGGACTAGACGGGCAAATAATTGCGTACTAAATTAAGAAAAAAAGTTAAACAAAGATAAATAGACCCCACACAGTTAAGGCTGTCGATAACTGCAAGTTGTCAATAAAATGAGTGATCAGAATTAAAACAATAATAATCTGAATCATCGTGATTTCAATTTTTGATTTTAACGATAAGTAAATTCATAATTATTCACTGATATGGATTTCGAAAACATTCAACGAATTTCTGATCTATTAACGAACCAACTTGTGTGTAAATTATTCGTAGGTACGTAGGTACTTTTGACTAACCAACCAACAGCTTCAACTTGAGTATCGGAATTAATCCAAATATTTTACATCTGCAGGGTTAAGTACGTTTTGTTTGTATAGAGAGAGGATGAGGGATGCAGAAGAGACGGGTAAAACTGCAAAAATGCTGTCACTTTTGAAGATAGGCTAGTGCTACACTATAACTTGACTCAATTAGTAAATGTTTGCCAAAACTGACACCGGTCTCAGTGGAGTACCGACCACACCTAAAAATGCTGCACGCAGAACTCGTTTCCGTGTTAAACAAAACACAAAACACGCGTATGAATACTGAATATGTATTCTCTGAATGATTGTTTAACAATGTATGCAGTCTTTTCGTAATTCTTTTCCTTTTTTTTTTTTTTGGCGTTTTATTTCACATCGGCTATACTCGAGGGCATTTTTTTTTCACAACAAACCCCCCTCCACAAAAAAAAAGTACGAAATACGCAACAAAACGTTATAAATTATTAATTAACTACAATTACCACTCGTAACCGAGGCTCATTTTTTTCCTCTTCAACGTTTCGTAATTTTTTTTTCTCATTTTTTTTTTTGTCAAGTCACGATAATGTTAACATTGTTTATCTATGCACACACACACTTTACGTTTGTCCCTCGTGATAGTATACCTTTCTTTTCGCATTTTTTTTAATCGTTTTTCTACACGAATGTGAATTGTCTGACTTGTTTTTGCAGCGCAAGATCCGTGGGATGGATAAGCGAAAAACGGTAAAATGGAGGAAATGAAAGAAAATAAGGAGAAAACCAACAAGAAAAAAAAGAAAAAGTTAAGAGACTGGTACGAATTCAGTGAATCCACGCGGTAGGTATGTACAACAGTTTTATGTAAACGTGATTTATAGTCATCATTACGACTACGAAATAAAAATATACTCGAAAAACTTTTATATACATGTACCCATATATAGTGATAAGGACCTTTCTTATTTTAAGAAAGGAAGAGGGTGGATTCGAATGGAATTATTTAACATCTCGTAGGCTATATATTGTTTACGGTGGAAATTCACTTTGTAAAAATGGCGAGATGAGTAAAAAGAGAAAGGCATACACATACGGCCTTGTCACTTCATTCCTGCTTTCAATAAAAATTTACACCCTACTATAAAAGGAAACACTACGTTTTTGTTTATGTTAGAGTGGTACAAATAAGAAAAATTAAAAACGCATTTTTAAAGATAAGCTTTTATTTTTTTATTTTTGGCTTTAGCTTCATGGGAAATAAATATTATTTCGTTGCGGAAGGTTGGCTGCAGTATTGGCATATTTTAAAATCGCAATAGCGAGTAGAATAAAAGTTTATAAAAATAAAAACATTTTATCTTTTTTTTCAAGTTTTTTTCCATTTTGTTGTAAATGTGTGTGGCAAAACGATCGTTTTACGTGTATGGGATGAAAAGTTTCCAGTTGTTTCATTAAAAATTTCAAAGCAGTTTTGGTCTTTCCAACGGTTTACTTCAGAGTAAGTTGGTCACCTCTAATTTTTTATTTGTTTCTGCTCTTCACTGAACTAGAATATGAGCTTCTAACACGATGGAAATAGGTAATACAATATTATTATTTTAGAATATTTGCTATAGAGTGTCTTAAACATTACCTATAAAAAAGGTAACTTTTCTCAAACAATGCGCCAACCTCTTACATTAATATATTAAATTACAGGCCTTCTCGATATGGCGAAAAGTGCGGTACAGTTTGCACTTTAAAAATAGGTTTTTCGATTTGTAAAAGTCTGGCACTAATTTTCGGAACATGTTGTTCTATTTAGCAATGCAGAAACACGAAAAAAACTTCTCTTTTCACAAAGTGTTGGGACTGGAACTCCTTCTCACCTCACACCTGCGAACACATATTATTAATACTTATACTATACTTAATTCGTTCTCATACGCGGTAACACTGATTAGTTCGTTAAATAAAATACACTGTAGCTGGCACACGGCGTCATCTCATCCATAACTCGATCTCTGTACTTTTATTGCATTTCAATCTGTTGTTTATTAGATATCTTCGGCTTGGTGAAATATTTTCGTCTTCTTGTTAATCTTCATTTGCAACACTCTGCTACTCCAAACCTCAATATAAAGTCCCAAGTTTCCTGATTCGATTTTGTGAATGAGTTCTGATAAAAAGTGCTCTTTTCAATACTGGCTCACACTTATAGCGCAATCATGACCTTCTTATCGAAAAAATTTCTTTATCTGAAAAACGCGATACATTTTTCAAGTTAATCCTCTCCAAAGAATTGACGCAGAACTAAAACCGAATAGTAGAACTGAGAACTAACTTTTGAGAAAACTAGTACAAAAATAAAATTTAAATGTAAGACTTTTCTGGCCATATCCAACGCATACTATAGCACCATGACTTTCAATGTAGTTTTCTGTTAATGAAACTTGCAGTGTATTGTGTGGGCCATATTTTGGTGTTATCTAGAAAAATTCTTTTCTTATCTTTTTTTTTTTTTTTTCAAATTTCTAGCGCCCTGACGAAATACCCAGCAGGCAATAAGCTGTGTAGACCGACATAATTTTTGATTTTCTGAACTCTTCATCCTAAGAAATTGAGGAAAAAAAAAAACATTTGATGACAAATATTGGTACCTTTAAAAAATTTTTTAATCGTCCCTGGACCAATATATTAGAAATCCGCTCACCCATTATAATAAATTTTCTGGAGAACAAAATATAACCAAAAAATCTCCAAAACTGGTTTTTTGTACATTCATCAAAAACAGTCTGTTGTTCATTTATGAAAAAATTCCATTCTAAAGTTATTTCCCAAGCTATTCTGCACAAAAAAATATTCCTATTATTTTTGAATTTGTAACGAAATTTTCGTATCTTAAGTAAACAGATGTTTCATCGAATAATAGTCTCATTCTACTTATTCCATAAATAAATCACGCCATTCTTCCAAATATACTTATCTACTTGCCTGATGACCTCACCCTTTTCTCAGAACTTAGTTGTTTGTGCCCACAATCGATGACGTAACTATTTTCCATAAATCTTTTATGCAGTCTTGCCCTCGATCTATTCTCTTCAATACATTTTCATACGTACCTTACTATATGTTGCTAACGCATAGGCCTATTACTATTGGTTATCATCACATGACATACTTTTGTAATATATCTGTCTATCCATCTATCTATCTAGTATTAAGATAAAAGATCGTCCAAGTATCACCGGAAAAGTAGATACCAAATGAATTTTTATGCAGTCTTGCCGTCTTATTTTTGTTATCCCAAGGAAGGTTTAAGGTCATTGTGGAAGTTTATACTCCTTCTAGGGGAGAAGTTATGGATTTGGTTACCTTCATCATTTCTAAAAATTTTTTGGTATTTTTTACCCCTCTAAATATATTGTTACTTATGGATTTAACGAGTCTACAAAATTTCATTTCTGCAGCAGCCTATTTTTGAGATATGAGGTGCCAAAAAGATATAGAAATTGAAATTGGTTCGTATATTCTGGTATCTACTTATAGCCCAGTCAAATATAAGAAATTTAAAAATAAAATGTTATCTAAGAAATGTTTGACTTTGTGAATGTGATACGGCTGACCTCCAAAATTAGAGATAAAAATCTCCCCCATTCTGCGCATCTACAAAGGGGGTTGTACCTGAAAACATATGACACTTGAACATTTTTTAAAAATAATTATATTTTTTCGAATAGAGATAGTTAATTGAAGACAATGGAACACAATAACTTTTGGCATGTAGGTACCTACATCTCAAATTCGTAGCTTTTATAGCTGTAAAGGAAAACTGATTTAATTCCGGAATCTTTAGAATCTCAACAACTTCGAGCACTTACGTATAAATTTTTTTTGAATTGTATTATTTTTTTAATGGAAATAAGGGAAGATAAATAGAGTGACTAGGAAAATTAGAAGTGAAAGGGAGAAATGTGGAAAAGGAGGGGTTGAGTGAGAATGATATAGCGTCAGATGAAGAATGAGATGGGGTGTGAAAAAATGAGTGGTGATAAACAAGAAAAGGTGGGCGACGATACGGGTAACAGCGTGTTCCCAATAAGATTCAAGATATACAACCCCCACGACACCTACTAATAAATCGTACGTATTCTTACTTTTAGTTTCACTATTATTCACCCTTATAATTTCACTCGATGTAACAATATCTGTATCTACGTATAGACACTCGATAAATTTTATGAAATTTAAGTAATATGTGTCATGAAAATTTACAAAAGCAAGTACCAGACTATCAGTTATACCTAAAACATTAAACCCTTCTGTGTTCCAAACAAATCCTGTCGTAAGTTTGGTACTTCTTCACATAGAAGGTTATGTAGTAAGTAATAATATAACCAGATCATCACCATATCCATCAGGTGTGTAATGAGAATAAAATTTTTTATAGATATGAGGTATACAAGTGATTTTACTCGTACATAATACAAATTCTAATGTTTCTGGAACTCGCCTATTTTCAACTTATTTTTAAAAGATTAACCTACATTTTCTCCCATCTCTTTAGATTTTTCTATCAAAAGAGAGAAAAATATAGGCCAATCAGAAAGTTTCACAATTACCTGATTCGTTTCTTGTAGCTTCTCAGTTAATCGTCTTAACTTTCACATTTTTTCTGTTCTTGTTCTTCTTGGTGTGAGCATCATATTTTATTTGTCCGTATTTTATTTTGTACTTACAATTTATTTCGTTTTATTAAGATGTTCAGTTGAACTTATGTTTTGTCCAAGTTTGGACGGTGTATTCTCATTTTGTATCTTGGTATGTAAATCTTTTACTTATTTAATACATGGTTTTGTATTTGTACATATTGTTTTTATTGTGTTTATAGAAACAACATGTTAGGCTAGGTGGTAAAGTTGTGGGCAAGTTCAAGTATTTCAAGTGATTTCGAGATTTACAATGATGTTAGGGTAAAAGATTGAGACTGTTAGGGATATCTGTCTTTTTATGTATGTAACTTTATTAAAAATACCCAGGAGAAATTTAAATTTGGTAAATCTGGTTGCTATTTGGGCAGGATTTTCGTAGTCAGAATTCGTACGTTTTACAAAAAAATGGACTTTGCTTGTTCCTGAATTCCAGGATTTGTGAGCTCAGGTGAGTTTGTGAAGTTGTGTATGGTAAAATTTTGTTTAGCCAACTAGGTTTTGTTTGTGGCGTGTTACCACCCTGGTTGGCATACCACAGATAACGATCAACGAAATGCCACTGGTTGGGTTGAGGCGATGACGGAGTCCAAATCCAACCCTATTCAAAATCAATTTTTTAAACGAAACAATGAAATGTTAACGTAAGAACAGTCGTTCATATTATGTAGAAAAGTTTCAAATAATAGTCATGCTGCCAGCGATTGTGGACAAAAAAGAATATTCTATTCTCGTAATTTTTTTTGTCTCAACCCCGTCCAAAGTAAAATACTTCTTCACCCAGAAGATGGACTTTCGCCTTTTTTTGGTTTCGTCGTCATACCTTTGGCTTAAAAAACATTCGAATTTGGGCGTACGCACCCAATAACGCGTAGTGGAAAACTTTTGGTATTTTGTGTGACAGAATATGATTCGAAAACAATGGCGGGTGTTCATTTCGACGGATAACTTATGATTTATTTCAATTTGCTTTGCAATATCACGTTACCCTATTGTCGCATTTATTCTGCTGGCGAATTCATTATTGACAAATTTTTTGCTCGGTTGATTTACGAGTGAAAGGAGGGAAACGTTGTGATATACCAAAGACACTGAAATTATCGCATTTCGATTTCCTCCATTCTGCTGCAATATGAATATCATAATTTGAATGCGGTTAACGTTCCAATGCGTTCGCATTTAAATGCAGAAGTACGGAAGGGAAGAAAAGAGGACACAAAAAAAAAAACGTTCGGAAAACTCGGTTTTTCAAACGCGATAACTTCTTCAAAAATGAAAATGTAATATTTCTTGCCTTTAATCTCCGAATGTGAATCGTTATGCCGGTATCCATCGTTGTAAAAGAATTCCCGATCATATGCAAACATGCGGTGCAATGTTTTTTCCCCCTCGATAAGAGTATAAAAAGTAAAAAAAAAAAAAAAAATGGAGAGACGAAAGAAAAAAAAAAAACCTACGTGAAAATAGGTCAACATCTTTTATTCAATGTACTCTTCACTTGAATCTCGTAATAACTTTATACCTATATGGTGCGAATCATTTATAAATTTTTAATGTAATTTGGTTTGAGGGCTTACTTTTAAAAACGTTTGTTGGCTCGGTTTTTTTTAGTTTTTTTTTTTTTTCTATTGTCTTCTCCTTTTCTGTCTATCGATTTTGCTGCATTTTGTACATGCAAATAATTTTTTTTCTTGTACCTGCCAAATTTTTTTTTTTTTTTTTTTTATATAATCAAAATTAAAATAATATTCAAATTCTATCCCAATGCCTTTTTAGCTGTGTGTGTTCATGGTATCTTCTTCCTCTTCTTCATTCTTCTTCTTCTTCTCTTATCTATCTTTTTCTGTACTAATAAAATGATGGGATAAAAATGTGTCCGCGTTTCACTGGAGAACTACTGGATAGATTTTGAAGGATTTTACATGAAATTAATTGTCGTGTTCGGATGAAGATCGTAAAAAATTTATTTTTAAATCAGTTCGATAGTTTTTAAATTATTTGAAAAAAACTGTTCAAGGTCAAAGTTAAAACATCTCCTCTTCCACTCGATGATTCCTTAGCTATTATTTAAGCAAGAAAGCTGGGTTGACATTGCTGGAAAGAAGAGAAATTTTCTAAACTTTCATACTAATTATAAATTAATCACCATTTCGGGCTATTTCAAATGTACAAACAAAATATATTTACGTTATAGAAAATTTTCCGTTTTTGGCATTGTTTATCTTTTCAAATTATTTCAAAATTTATAATGACAGAAAACAATTTTTCAGCGATGATCCTACCTACTTTTTAACGACAATTCATTACTATCGTTAAATTTTACTCAAAACGAACTAATTACGAGTTAGTGGCGAGTGAAAATACACGAATAAAACTTAGGTACCAAGAATCTGTTTTTTCAATAATAACTTTTTTTGTTTTTCAATTCGATAGGAAAAATTGGTCAATCCATAAATAAAGCACATTAATTTTCCTACATGTTAAATTCATACATATTTTTCGTAGTCTTCACCAGTTTTAGGCAGAGAGCTGTTAAACATGGTAAGAGCCAACATATTACAAATTTAGGTTTCTGTTGTTCGTCACAGTATCACGATTCTCCCTCTTAACGAATTTTCACAAAATCATAACCTCAGAAAGATGACTAACCTTAGATAGTATTTTAAAATTTTCGTTTCAGGAGCTCTATTCTGAGAGCTATTATTAAATTAGAAAGTTTCAGTTCAGGACCCCTTCTTTTTAAATTTGCTCACAGTTCTACTTAATGGTTTTGGTTCAGTGTCAGTTCTGAGAAGTGAAAATTTAGAAAACTAAGATATGTAATAAAATTTGAAAGTTTTCTTTGAATGTTTTGATTCTGAATCAGTTCTTTTGATTGTTAGATCCATCAAAGCAGTTGCGTAACGAAATCTAGATTTCGGGAAGGACTTTAAACGCCTTTAAATCTGCGAATGTTCGTTTGTTAACCATTACTGAGGGAAAGAGTTACCAGTTTTTTTTAGATCCAGGTGTTAGAACTCATATATCTCCCTTCGAGAAAAGAGTACCTATCACTAAGCTAAAAGTGAATAAATTGATCTTCTCAACATCGAAATAGGAATTGGTACTATTAAATTCATACTTTCTTTCGGTAAAGAAAAAGAAAAAATCAAATACTTTCATGAGCGATACTTTTTGAGGTACGACCGAAAGTGGGAACGAAAAGTCAAAATGATGAAGAAAAAACAAAATTTCAATTTTTGGTAAAAATAAATAATATTATATGTACCGTAGATGAAGTTTCGCATCTTGACGAAATACTGCAGCTGGCACGAATATTAGTCATTTTCTGTACGATCTTCGTCATCGCCAGAATTGCGAAACGTGTAATCTTTTCGAATCAACGCAAGTGTAAAGAAAAAAAAAAAAGAAAAAAAGGCATTCCGATAACGAAACACGCGATAATGGATTACGACATTTTTTTAGAGGCGCGTTTCGTGCTCGTGGTAGCCGTGCGTTCCCATGGTTGGCAGCACTGGTTTTAAAAGTTCTCGCTTCGGGGGTTGTGTGGATCTAATCATGTCACCCTTTCAGTGTTTGTTGGTGCCGTCGTACGTTTTCAACGTTGTCGTCAACGCGAAGTTTACTACGGGTTCTATAGTTTACAAATTTTTGAAGGGTTGTTTTATTTATTTATTTATTTGTTGTTTTTTTTTTTTTTTCTTTTCGCGTGCTCGCATTTTTTGATGTGTATAATTTTTTTTAACTCTAATTAACGGTGTGAATTATTTTTTTACACAATTTTTTTCTTTCTCCTCCTCTAAAGATCTGTTCGAAACAATGTTTCTGGACTACTCGTAGAATGATTTACGTAAAACAATTAACGTAATATTGGATAACACGATTTAAAAAAAAAAAAAAAATTTTTTCCAACATAATTATTCGGTAAGAATAAATTTCAAAGTGCCAGTCAGCATGCGGCGTAAATCACGTAAAAATGCGGTTTTAACCTATTTTATCGTCGTCGTGATTTCGGTGGTGTGCTATTTGAATGCATTGGACGGCGATTTCGTTCACGATGACGTACCAGCGATCAGCCTGAATCCGGACGTGCTGGGCACGTCGTCGATCACGCAGCTAAGTCTTAACGATTTTTGGGGAACTCCGATGAGCGATGCGAATAGCCACAAATCGTATCGTCCGTTGACTGTGCTCACATTCAGGTAATTGCGCCACACGCCATTTTAAAATCGATACGTGCTCGTTCGCGTTCTTGTAGCCGACCTGATGCGGTCGAATCGGTTCTTGAAGCAGGTATACCGTGGGTAGCTTTGCTAACTTCATATCTGGTCAATTGCACCGTGTTTTCTCATACTTATTCGAAATCTTCCTGGTTTAAAAAAGTAGTCAGTTGGAGACTTGCTGTTTCGAAAGTGGTTTCTCGTTTAAAATTTGCGAGCCAGGGTGGTTTAAACAATTTTCATTTCATTCGTGTCCGAAATTAAACTCGATGTTAACGCGTTGGGCTGTACGTAATGTGGTACGCCAAGGGGGGCTAATTCGGCGATGCCCTTACAATCCCGACGGTATTTTCAGCCCAACAAACACGCACCAAGAAACCAACATGTTACCTATCTACACTGGATGATGCCCACAGAATCAGCATCACCCAACTCGCATAGCCTGCCACGAATTTGTTGGACTCGAATTTAGACTATGCTGATCGAATTTGAAAAAGACCGAGAACCTTGGCTATGTACTTGGGTGTATTCACTTACATTTTAAGATCATTAGTTTTCAGCCGTGCCTAGGAACAATACCACCAGTGGCCTTTGTCACTAAAGAAATCGAACAGACCATGATTACAAAATTACGTAGTGTATTTAATGTAAAAACACATATCGTGTGACAAAACAAAATAATACTCAAGTGTTCTGCCTGAACGAATAGAAAATGCTGTGTGTCGAACAGTTGAAAAAGGTGAACATACAAAGAGAAAGATCAATAATCTGTTTGTCAGAAAAAATAGAGAAAGGGAAAGAGAAAACCAGTTATGAAAAAGTGGAACTATGAATTTTGTTATGAACCACAAACCTAGGGTGGAACCAAGGAAGTGGGATGTGGGGTTGATTAGAAGGAAAAAATGAAAAAGTAAATAGCTTAGGTAATGCAAGTTGCATATCTAGGCGTATTTAGGGCAGAGACTTTGAATTTTAAATTTTAAATAATTTGATGATTTTACTTTTAGGCCAGATGCGTCAGAAACTTAATTAAATAACGTTAATTTGTTCGAGAAGACACCAAAATGAATTATTTTAATTTTCTATCATAATCGCTTTTAATTCGATCGTAATGTACAGTGCGAAAAATAATTTACCTTCTACGTTTTAAAACCAGACAATAAACTACGTTTATTCTTTAGAAATTTAACCAGCCTAATGATTTTTTGAAGTTTCATGCAGTGACGCTGCAACAACCTACCCTGAGAGATATTTTTCCATTTTAAAGTTTTTATTATTGGAACTGAAATTCAATAAAATAGTAGGTACATCGGTTAATAGCCTATTATTAACGAGCACTACCAGAATGTGCTCTGTTCCAATAATATCAACGTTCATGGGTGCTTTTTTGAGAACCAGTGCCTGATACGATGCTAATTTTCGCATCAATTACATCGTATAGTCTAGGCTGTGGTGCAAATGCTGATGTCTGATAAAATGACTCATATATTCGGCTGGTGGTCAATTTCGAAGAAGCAGGTTGTCCGTACAATAACGAAATTATTTGTCAGAAACGTCAATTTTGATTTTGATACAGGTAGTTGTATCGCTATAGGAATATTTTCAAAATTATTTGAGTAATATAGGCGTAGCTGCACGTTATTGCGCATACAGCATGATAAGAATTTAATTATAGGCCTACGTAGGAATTATAAAAATATTTTTCGCTCGCGTTTCGACTGAAAATACATGTAGGCTCAGCCTTCGTCAACTTTTAATCGACGCTGTTGAGGATAGGCTTATTTAATCGAGCACCGATAACTTAATGGGTACTTTGTAGTGGTGGTTTATGTATAGTAGCAACTTCATAATATAAGACAAGTGATTCTATTTATACTTAACTGAAATTACGCAACAATACCTTTCAGAACTTCGAGTCGTTTTCTTTAATTTTTCGATTGAATTTTACTCCTGCTCGAGTTCTTTAATCGTGATAATCCGAAATAAAATGTTCAAATTGTCTGATGATAAGATATAAGACCTTTTCTGATTAGTCTTATATCGTGATCTAACTTTAAAAAAATGTAACTTCAATCCCAGTATCTAGATGATCAGTTTGACAGGAAGGTAAGAACCATTATGAAGAACTTGTGAAGTCTTGGTCAAAATGTTTCTGAAACCGTAATATTCGAATTTTTTTCATAAAAATATAATATCAAGACTACTCCAATTCTATTTTGGTGCTAAATTTGTCCGAAATGATTGATACCATATACTATTGCAATACGTGCCTACTTAAATATATTAACGTAATATTATTTGTTAAAGGATATTTGTTCAAGGGCTTTTCTATTGTCCAACCGTAAACGTGTTTCCTCGTGAATAATAATTCTAAATAAAGGTATTAGTAGACTATTGATATTCCAAGTACCTACCTAAATACAACTTTGAAAAAATTTACAAAATAGAAACCAAAACACGAAATATCTACTCAGAATGAATGATTTTCAAACGGTAACAAGTTCGGCTAAGAAGTAGGTAGCCTATGAAAATCATTTGGTAAGTTATATTAAAAAATGAAGTTTGGGCTATCACCGAGCCTAAATAATCTACTAGTAGGATAATTAGTGAGTAATCATATTCGGGAATTATGAAAGATCAATTTAAAGCGAACGTTCGAACATAATTTTTTTGTCAATTTTTCGTTGGTGGATAAATTCGAGGCAGGAGTTTCGTATTTAACTGAAATATGTTATTAAAAAAAAAAAAAAAACTATACTTGACTATCATTAATTTACGTACCGACGTAAGTACTGCCATCCTTCAAAAATTGTCATGAAAACAATTTAATTGGGAGGATATTTTTTATAAAATATTTTTTTCCAAAACCCATTTAATTCCTAATTCATTTCTACAAAAAAAAAAAAAAAAAAAAATCAAATAAGTAATTTTTTCTGAAGAAATTATTTATTTCCATTGGTTCGGTTGAAAACTGGTAAAAATTTTAAATTGATAAAATATAATAAAAATAAAATATTGATTTGTAAGTTACCTTTTTTAAGTTCATACAAGAAAATAAACAAAATGATGTATTTCAACATGAGAAAAGTGGTGAATTTGAATAAATGTGCACAGATCTAGAAGATCTACATTCAGAGATGCAACACTTCTGTCCTCAGAATAATACAAATTATTTTTAAACTTTTGGTACTTAAATTCCTTATTGAGATTTACTTCCTTTGTGATATGATTGTTTTGAAAAGAAAATTATGTTACTGGAAACTAAACTGCAAAAGCTAGAGGCAGCTATCTCCAGTGTTTTCGTTTGTACTTAATCATTAATAATTTTGTCAACAAATTGTTTTGGAAAGGAATTTTTTTTTTGAATTTTTGTTTTTTGAATTTTTTTTTTGAATTTTTTTTTTTGCATGAATAAATTTGGAATTATATTGTTTTGGAAAAAAATATTTTATTTTATTTAGAACTTTTTGTTTTAGAATAAATTTTTTTTGGAAATCGTGTTTTGTAAAAAATTTACTCCAACTATTTAACTCTCCTTTCAAATCAAAAGAGAATGAGAGATGATAAAATCGATCATTCAATTTATTCTTATTTTTATAGGGAAAAACTGATTTTTTTTTGATTTGTTGAATTTAATCTTACGGCTGAAATTATGGGGATTTTTTTGGAACATTTAATAGGTAGATGTATATGTGCAAAAAGGTCAACAAATGAACTTTTAAATTGAAGAATTGTAATGCCTGTATGTTTGTATTGGTAAAAATTTTGTAATTTTAATTTGAAGTAGGCTTATGTCTAAAAAAAAAAAACTCTAACATTGTCACAGGAAATTTTCATTGTATATTCAGCCCAGGATAAAACTTAGCCCGACCTCATAATCTCATTTGAATTTTTTTTTTTTTTAGGTAATTTAACTGACATATTCGACTTCGTTATTCAAAGTTTTTCTATTTGCAGTAAAATACTGGGATTATGAATGCTTATGTACTAAGCTGATTATTTATAAACGATGTACGTAGCAGTTGCGTACTATTCTATGGGATTCTTCTGTTTTCGACGTTGGAAAATAGGTACAAATATGAGGGACGGTTTGATAAGATTGAACATTTGAAGAAGTTTATGGGAAGTATATTTTTATTTTTGTTTAGAAATGAGATGGTTGGAAAATTTTCCAAATTTTTTTTTAGTTATTATATTTCTATTTCATTTATTTATTTATTTTTATTAAGGAAATATTGTTACCTGTGAAAGTGAGTCATCATTTCTCAGGACACCGACTACGTACATGATTTGCCAACTATGCTAAAGCAATAAACTATCACTAAGAATGTGTAATTTTATATCCTGCCGTTATTATGATTTGTCCACTCGAATGCAGAATCTTGAATTTTTTGTACCTCTAGATGTTGAAAATTGGCCATATGAAAAATCGTTTCACAAAAGAAGATGTAATTTCCGAGTGAAAAACTTGAAAGGATATAATTATTATTCAGGTTTGGTTGTTCGAGGTGTTCGAGGTGTACGAAAGGAAAAATAAAATTCGACGAGATCAAAGTCTGTACGAGCAAAGTAGAGAAAGCCTACGTTCTGGAAGAGGTTGGCTAATTTAATTAATAAACTTTCCTATTATAATAATATGCTGGAGAACGTTAATTTTAAATCAGTACTCAGACTTTTCTTTCATATAGACTGTATTATTTTATTTCGATGACAATGTTTCACCCGTGTTCAGCCCTCATTTCGTGAAAAAGTTAAACGTCGTCAACTTTATCGAACTTGTATAAATAGGTAGCTCATCACTTGTTGCCATTTTTGAGCGAATTCTTTTCATTTTCTTAACTGAAAATTGATTTCATACTTTACGTTCGGTAGTAGTTCCAGCGCGAACAATAAAAAACAAAAGTTATGTTTCGCAACAAAAAAGCAATTTGCTAAATGCCTGACAGCTGCTTTCTGCCTAAATGAAATCGCATGCAACTGAAATTTTACAGGGTAAAAAACTTTGTACTTTTTATTAAAGCAATAGAAATTTACGAACCATTTGTTTTATTTTTTTTGATAAATTTAGCCTAAAAAAGTTAAAATTTTTTTTTCATTTCCATTTTATAAGGGAACATCGTCATTATCGTGTTTACGATGTTAGTTAAATATTTTTCCTTCTAACTATACTAGACATTGTAAGATCAATGAAGACTTGAAAGGGCTTTATTCACCTTATATTTGAGTAATCATTAATTGTTGGCTTATGATGAGAGCTTTTTTTTTTTTTTTATGCTTACATAGAAAATAAGTATTTCCATTTATCCACTTCTTTTTTACATCTTTTGTTAGTCGATTATATTTAAACGCTATTATGGTAAGGGAATCGACAGTAGTTTCATTGAGGAAAAAGAGAAAATGTTGAGTTTGTGAATCGATCCAGCCAAAAATTTTTTTCGAGACGAACAGAAATATTTGTGATCCTGGGTAAGAAAAAGAACTTGTATTGAGACAAAAGTCTTTCACTTTTGTTATTTTTTATGATAAAAAAGACCTGCTCTTTCATATGCCTTAACCCGAATTGCTCTGTATCATCTCCTTAGCTCAGAATTTACGTATAAATTCACACGTTGAGTTCCACGAAGTACGTCGAGTAACTACAAACACTGACAGGAATTCGAAAAATTAAAATTGAAAAAATTCATCCATCCATCTAATCAACTGTTATCTAATATTTTAATCCCTTTTAAATATTTTCATCTTAATTCAAACTAAAAAAAAAAAATAGTACAGTAAGCCATGCTGGAAAATGTATGTTTTTCTAACCAAAAGAAAAACTAAATACTTGAAATATAAATAAATAAATACAATAAAAAAATTAAAATATCAAAATTATTTAGCAGTATTCTGAGTGAAAATTACGTTTGATTAAGTGTTGAGGAAATTGACAATGAATTGCACGGTGAAGTTATAAAATATGAATGTGAGTTATTAAATGGCTGCCTAACAAATAAAATAACAACATGCCTACTTTCCAAACAGCTTTGTTGGTTCATCTGGAATTTATATTCTATATTGCTTGAAAATTACAAATTTCAAAATCATTTAGGCCCCAAGAATTCAACCTACTACGATGTGTCGGACGTACTATCTCGCCGAATCTGAACCAAAAAAAATAGGCCTCATTTTTGTTTCATAGAGCTGAGTTCCAATATAACTTATATATAGTGAAACTTCAGTATAATTATAACGAATTCTCATGGGACTAGAAAAATGGTTCCTTATATCAACAATTCGTTGTATCCAAGTACCTAGGTAAGAATATGAATGTCCAAGGATCGGACTAAGCTATCTATTCACCATATTGAGGTAATTCGTTCTAATTATCTATGTTTGTTATATCGAGTTTCCATTGTACATAGAAAGTTTCATAGGTTTGTGACATAAAAAATGAACCTCAGTTTTATTGTGTAGATTTTCTTCGAAAACCTACCTAAAAAAAGCCAAAAATTTGTAAAAAATTTTTGTTTTTTTTACTTCATCTCCTGTTTTGATATTACACTTACACGTTTCGCTTTCAGGGTCGTTATTTTCATCTAAAGTAACATTTGGAAGAAAGAAAACTTTTGTTTTCACCGTATGACAAAAAAGTTCTTTTAAGGCTCAAAGAAATCCCTTGAAATCGTCGAAGCATTATAAATGATTATCAGAAATGCTTTTAAATTTCACAAAAAAACGTTAAAAAAAATCACCGTCGGTAAAAAGTAGTAAACATTATTTTTTGAAACGATTAAGTTGTTTTCAGCCTAGAACAAGAATTTTTCTTAATCACACTTGAAAAAGCGATCTCTTAAAAGTTAGTTGGACAGGTACTTATTAGGTATCTAAAGCAGAAAAAAGTAGAACAATCATACTGAATAAAATTAAATAACTCATGAATAAATTAATCTATTGAAACAAAAATCAGTAGGTCGGCTTCCTGTATTAGAAAAAATATTATTTTGTGACAAATTTTTGGACTATCGGACAAGAATTTCAACCCTGATGAAGTTTACAAGCTATTGACCCTCCCAACCACTCCAATGCAGAAACTGTTACTGCCTATAGTAACACAAATTAGTTGCTTCGTTAGATTACACCATAATCAATATCTGTTCTGAATTTCGTTACCATTAATCAAAAATAGGTAAATTGACTAATTTAGATCCATGAAATTGCCAAATTCCGTGTAAAACCGAATGTACTGGAAGCACCATCCAGCAGATCCTTTCAAAAGTGTAAAATCAGTGGGGCTCTATAGTGGTATGAGACCACTATTGAAAGGTACTTATATAATAAATGTATTTAACATCCAAGAACTATAAAAGTATTTGTCGTCTCACACCTTCATTTTCTTGAGTTCAACAACAACTGTTGGCAACCTCCTCAGTCCAGTCGCTTGTCTACCTACATTTCTTAGGAGAGGCAAGTGTCCTGCGCGCCAGTTGCCCTCGATAGGCTCTTCTTTGCTTTAATGTTGATGTCTGTACCTAGAGCATAGCTAAGGGGGCGATTGCTCCTCATGACTTTATTTTTATTTATTTTTTGCTTGTCACTTTTAAAATTTAGAAAAAAATTGGTAATTTTCTAAATTTTCAAAAGTGACAATCAGAAAAAAAAGGTCATCAAATAATTTTTTGACCATTCTTAAATAAATCCCGACTACGTTCTTTTTGTACCAAATGTCCTTAAATAACGCATTTTATATTCGTTAGTTAAACTTACTGCCAAAAATGCAACATAGTTGGACTTAGCAGACGTACTGTCCCGCTGATCTGCACCCGAACAGAAACTTTTTGTACATGAATACACATATATGCGTGGATTATAATATTATAAATACTAAATAATATGTATGTATTAATATAATACAGGTAACTTATAGGTGTTCATAATATAAATTTAAGTTCTTGTCGTGAATATATATATAGTTTCCTTTGGTTACGATATGAAAAACAAAATTGGTCCCAGCATAAAGTCTTTCAATGAGAACGAAATTAATGAGCAGACGATCAAAGAAAACCTGCTCAAAAAGGTAAAGAATTGGCCAATTTTTGGAAACATTTATTACCTAATGGCAGGTACTTAATTTAATGATTTTATGAAAAAAACGTTAGAAATGGTTAATTTAATGAATGCAGGGAGTTAAGTTTCTTTTACGATCCTCTTCACGCATGTAACCTCACATGAACAAAGAATATAAGTAGGCTGCGAAAATTTTCTCGGTTTCTCTTGCTAATTTGGCTTTATAGTAATTTTCTAATTTCGGAAAATACAATCGTGGAAATGGTTCGTTGATTCCAACTGGCAGAAAAAATATCTATTGCGATGGCATGAAATGAGAATTTTACTTGGTTAGATGAGAAAAAAAAAAAAAGTGAGTTCAATGTAAATTAAGTTGAGTGCCTCAAGTTATTTCTTTAGAGGACGTCAAAAGTAGGCAGCTTCTTTCGTTGTTAGCGACCAAGCTTTAGTTCAGTTTCTTTTCATTTCAGACGATTGAAAATGTATTTTCGTTCTCACAAAAGAAGAAAAAAAAATTATGACGCAGCTAGTCACGCTAGAAAATTTTATTTTCTCAAACAAAAAAAAAAAAAAAAACTAACTAAATAAATAAATAAATTAAAAGAAGCAAAAAAATCATTTGACAAAATACTGGCTAAAAATTACGTACGTTTAAAATGATATGTCAAGGAAATTCAAAATGAATTGTATTATCAATTTATAATTATGAAAGGCACGCAATTTAATCAATGATTGTTTAGCCAATAGAAGAGCAGCGAGCCTGCTTTCCGACCAGCTACACTTCTTGGCAATAATATTACTTCTACGGATAAACCGTTGAGCCGATTAAAACCAAATTTTGCAAAATGTTAGAATATAACATATTCAATGTTACTACCAATTTTTCTGCTTATTGCTTAAAAATTACGCATTTTAAAACAATTAAAGCTCCGAAAATGCATCATAATAATATGTAACAGACGCAGCATCCATCCGATCTGGACCGAAAACAATAGGCCTCATTCATGTCTAGATTCGAATAAGTGTACCAAATTTCAAGACTATCAGATAAAAATTGCGACTTGTACAGTATGTCACAAAATTGTATATAGTAATATATTTGTGCATACATACGAATTTCAGCTAATAGTGCCAAAATTTTACTGGGATCATGAGAAGAAAAACGAATCCATCATCAATTATGTCTTGGAATCAGATCAATTTTTGTATGTAGATGTTCTTCTAAAACTTAAGTACTTAAAGATAGGAAGTTCTCAGCGGTTAAAAAGCAGAGAGATTTAAATAATATTATTCAGGTGTCTCACTGATGAATATGAAAGTGATTAAAATGCATAGGTATGTATAATTATATTTATACAGGTCTGCGAGTTAGAATGATGAAAAATCTTCTTTAAAAGAACTGATTCTTTCCGATAAAAATAGTTTCACTGGCAAAAGTGAAATTAAATGGAATCGAATCGAGGGGGTTGTTTCGTATAAAAAATTTACTGGGGAATCGTCCTAAAACATAGTCTTTCATGAGAAAAACATGTTCAACGTTCCACTTTTTTATTGTACACGTTTTGCTGCAGTTTTTTCATATCTTCAACCAAACCCTCCCGCTAAAAAAAAAAAAAAACCCAGTCAATTGTTTACGAATATGATATAAGTCTACCAACCTGTTGACTTTAATTGAACAAATCGATTCCAAGAAATATTGAAAGTATTTATCTGTGAAAGTTGAGCTGAGAACTGCAGAGTAGAGGCTACCCAATTAGTGTTTTGCCATGAAATTTATTTGAATTTAGAGTAGCAAAACTTTTTTATATATCAGATCTACTTCATATCTTTGTTTAAAATGAATGAAAAAACAACAAAACTTTCATTGTTGTTTGTGAATGAGATACCTAGTTAATAGAGCGAAAGTGAACAGGTATTTGTGGAGAAAACATGGTGTTTCATCGAAAAGTGTAAAAATTGTGTTCGTGCAATATACGTACATTTTCCTATAGGTATCTATCTATTTTTAAATTTATGTCACTTTCCTTCGACACGGTCGAAGATAGGGTGACTGAATTTTCTCGAAACCAACAACAATGAATGGAATAGAAGTCAATGTTTTCATAAGTACCAGATGATAATTCACAACATTGTTTGGAAAGTAGTTTAATCGTCCTCCTAACCATGACAAATCAATGTCCACAAAAATGAATAAAAAACTGAATGAATGAATGAATAGGCCTCCGTAGGTAAAACTACATTGAGAGAAATTTTGGTAAATAACCAAACGTTTTTGCTTTGAAAACAAGTTGACATTACTTGCCATTAATGTACAAAAGCTTTGCTCTTTTTAGCATTTGATGTAGAAATCATTACAACAGTTGTGAAACGTTTGGCGATATGTTTGCTATGAAGAATACTTTTAAAAGTTGTCACAGTTTTTTTCACCAACCTTGATAGTTTACCTATGAGTTGTGGTGCATAGTGAAACGGATGTTTTATGTGATAACCGATAAGTGATAACTAAGACATCGGGGTTGCAGAAAAACTGTACTCTTTTTGCAACTCGTAACATTACAACAGTACAGGGATTTAGAGTTAAAAGTAATCACCCTCTGGTAGCTCATTTGTAATTATAAAACATGTTGTCTTCGAGATAATGAATTGTGAAAGTATTGAAAACATATGCAATTAAAGTTATCGAAACCAATTAGGAGAGAACCATTTTTGTTGGAAATACAAAATTTTAGTGTGACATGAACGTATGGTGGCTGACATAATAACACATAATAAAATAAAAGGACAATCATTACTTCTAAAACCTAACAAACTGCAATGGACCCAGAAAGGAGATGATGTAGAAAGGAAGTAGAAATAAAGCAGTTAACGTTATAATAAAAAAATACATTACAATAAAATAACTGCTCTCTATTTTAGCAAAAACTGTTACTAATATTCCGAATGTGGGCAAAATATTTTACTTAAACTTTTTGACTACCTTACCTAATTACTTGGTTACACGAACTATTATTACAAACGATAGGTCAGTGCCAATATTATCAGATGAACAGAATTAAACTTGCTTTAACTTTTAGAAAAAGACTTTAGTCAATAGCTGTGAAAACAACTATTTCGCAAATCTGTATTAAAGCTGATAGTATCTGTTCCAACGCATCATCATCTGAACTTTGTATGAAACAGAATCCAATCTAAGTTAGCAAATAGCAGTTAAAAGATTAGTCGGATTAAAAAAAAAGAACTCTAAAAATAGTAAAAGCCTCTTCGGACTTTGCACATTGGTCGATATTAGATCGCTGGAAAACAAATACCAACACCTACTATGAACCTTCAGCATTAATGTCGTCATTGACTAGCAGTATCTTAACAAATATTTCATTGTACCTTCAGAAAATTTAACATGTTGTCAACTTTGAAATAAATTTAATTTTAAAAATAAAATAAAATGTGCCTAGAATAAAAGACTTAATTATGTTACTGACTAAACATAGTTTGAAAAATCCATCAGACTACACTTCAGAAACTAAACATTTTACTATTTGTTGTCAGTACCGCTGAAAAATATAAATTGCAGTTGTAAACAAGTCATAATAGAAAACTACATTGTACAATTTTTAAGACCAAAGTTGTGACAGGACTGGAAGACAACCTTACTGGACAACTAAAACTTTTGAAGTTAGAACGGGAGACATGTTAACTATTCAATGGAGAGACATACAGCAAAAAAGATGTCCAAAACTCGATTAAAAACATGTCATAGATAGAATGTTATAAAACGTTTCAATGTCCGATATTTGTTATTGAGCATGTGTCATAGCTTGATAGTATAAAGATGTCTGTTTTCACCAAAGATGCATAGATCGTTGAATTAAGTTGACCATTTGTTGATGATGATGATGATGGTCGAAGATCTTTGTCACATTTTTGTACCACAGCGCATATACAGAGTTGAACATCTCTTTAGCTATAATATGTCTCTGGTTCCATCACAACTCTTGAAACGAAGAAGTGAGAAAAAATGATTTACCAAGTCATCCAACTTGACAAAACCTCGCTTCCTTCTTACATAAAATAAAAAGAAAAAGATACAGAAAAGAAAAATGCTATCCACAGCTAACAGATACAGAACTGAGAGGATGATAAAAGGACAACAAAGAAGAAAACAGTTAAATAAGGAGGTACTGATAAGGAAGTGTTGGAGACTGTGGGTTTTTTTATGAGCGGATCAACAGCGGAATAAAGTACTTAATTTTCTTGTTGTCCCAAATTTGTTTCAAAAATGTTCTCAAATGTCTTCTGGGCTGAGGAAAATTATACCGGCCAAAGACACTTTGTAATTTGAGGGAAAAATCTCATAAATTGGTCAGCTCAGACAAATTATTAGAATTCACACATTAAGAAAACATTTTTCCAGACAACAAGATTCCCGTGCTTCATAAATTAAAAAATAAATTATTTGTTGGACAATAAGTTTGCTGACGTAATCGCAGCCAAAATTTTTAGCATTTTTAGTTAGACATCTCACGAGGTACCTACGAGTTTTTTTTCTTCCGCTCTGTCACAATCATCATAAATGTGAACGTTGGCCAAGTTGAAAATTTACAGAAATACACGTTCCAAGTAAGTATTTGTTAGTGGAAAAAAAATTCAGACTTCTAGCGACCTATACATTCCAAATAAATAGGTACCTACTACCTACCTACCTATACCTAAATCATCGTGTAATTGGATTTTCTTTTCATTTTTTGTGCAGGTAGGTGACGTTCTACGTTATTCCTTCTTTTGCACGCAAATCAAGTTGACATTTTCTAGAATAAATTTTTGTCAGATACTTAATTTTAGTTTAATTTTACTTTTTTTTTTACAAATTGTTTCTTCGTCGTCTTTGACAGTGTAGTAATTGGTGCGCTGTATCCCTTCTTTATGTCGTTGAATTCCAGTTAAAAATTAGCGTAGACATGTACTTATACTGGTTTTATAGTATACGTTTACATACGGAAATTGGTGAAAATTAAGGGTCGAGGTCAGTGGCGCAGGAACGGGAGAGTACAGGGGTACAATGTACTCCTCAACAAAAAATGGAGGTACAACGTATCATTTTTACCCCCCAGTATTGTTAATAAGCAAAACGATTGTTCGAACATTAGATAACATGTTCCAAAATTTTACATTGTGACATCTGATTGCCCATAGCCTTCCCCTTCACGTCACCACCGAATGTATACTAGTATAATAATAAGGAACGGCTCTCGAGCATTAAGATTGTGTTATCAATAAACTGAACGGGAAGTACGTCGATTCCCCAATGGAAATAAATTCCCCATTCTACGAAAACAGTGAAGACAAGTCGATCAACTATTTTTTAACGATGTGGTGACGTGTATAATTACGATATCGATCATCAATGAACTAATTCTTATCGCCTGGACTGTTCACATTTTTGGCCTAAGAGTGAACAGTCAGTCTTGTTCTGTACGTGATAGTTTCCATTTGTCGTGAATACGAAATATTATTCACGACACAATACAGCTTTTTAATACGACATCAAGTCACCTTTTAAATTGTTTACACCGATACTTTCGAATGTGAACATCGATAGTAAAACTAAATAGTTCGCGATACTACTTCTCCGATTTCGAAGACGAATACTCAATCGAGATTTGTTGGTTCACCGAACTTCGAGAACCATGAGGCGACATGATTTGTAACCTGCACAACCTGATACTAGTTACCATATTTGTAAGTAACCTTTTCGATTGTAATAAAATGTAAACTGTAATAATGGGTCGGCCAATTTATTTATTTCCAATTACATAAATTCGCCCGACATACTTCGTAGGCCTTGGGAGCTATCGCTGGTGGGCTGGTGGCCTAACTGTTTGAGCTGGTTTGTGGTTTCGACTCTATGATTAATCGAGACTTATTGATATACTTCGAATTGTGATATCATTCCCTATACTCGGGATGTACGTTCGTTTTCGGAGGAAGCTGAATTTCGTTTAGGACCAGGCCTGATACGAGTTTGATCTCAATTTGTGTTGAAGTTACCAAGAAAAATATAAAAAAGACAATCACTGGAAAAGTGGTTTTTGCTAGATTGTGAGAAAACTAACGATGGAATAGGCCTGAATTTTTTATGACAGTTAATCATTAAGTATAAAGTAGCAATCAGCAGGTACAACAGGAGATTGATTCAGTAGTTTCCGAGAATATTGTAAAACAAAATAAAATTTTTGGAGATAAGTGATTCCTCTATTTTTCTTAAAGTATATTTTTTCATATGTAATGATAATTCCATATCATTTCTTATTTTAATATCCTTTCTATATATCTCTCGTATTCTATTAATATTATCCCAATTATTTCATTTTATCTATAATCTCATTCTTACATCCTGTCTTGATTACATCAATGAAACTTGTCAAGACTTGTCTATTGACGTCACCTTTTCCTACTAATACAATATTCTCACACTAAATATCATTATGTTATTTATTCCACGAATACAAAATACAACTCTGCACTATTTACAATTCCTCTTAAAACTATAACTACACCCATTTATGTCATAAATATGTTATTCTATTGGCTCACTCTAAATTATGTAGATTCTATCAACCAATCACATTGTATATCTCCCATGACACCAATATATAATTCCCTCGAATCCTTACCCTTATTTTTAAGCCTGATTAATTACCAATTCTTCTCTAGTACAATACACTATATCTTAACATTTTCTTGTACATATAAAATATACATCATATGAAAATAATATATGTGTCGTGTACCTTTTTGTAACAATTATACCATTACATCGTATTACAGCACAAGTTGTGATGAATGTCTTTTTCAGCATTACATTTAGCAGCAACATTCTATTAATGAGTATGTAAAGTGCAATTTGTTGCGATGTTAAGAGGTGCTTCTTTCTAATCATATTCCAGGAAACCAGGAAAGAGGGCATTCTAGAATTTATTGCTTAAAATTGGATCCAAGGTTTATTCATTTACTCGTATCTCAATTACATATGTTTTTGAATATTATTTTTTGAAAAACTTTTATTCAGCTTATATTGAGGTTTTTATGATTTTAAGATTTTGATTGACGGATGGATAGGCAAACTGGAGAATCTAGGTATCTAGTGATGCCAGGCTGGAATTTTCACCATTGAAAATGCTTTCATCATTGAAAATTCTTCTCAAGCCAAGTCGTGAAAAAGTGTCCACCACACAATTTTTACCATTATTTTATGCGTGAATTGTATGAGAAGGAGTAGATAATGATGGTAAAAAAAGTGGAAGGAGATAATGGTAATGAAAAATAAAGTAGAGGTGGTAACGTTGTTTTGTTGTTTACAGAATGAATACAAGAATAAAAGAAAATGAAAAATGAACAACTCTTAATTTTTTTTTAATTTTTTTAAATTTTCAATACCCATTTCTCGTTGTTACAAAGAGTGAAACCTGTGAATTTGTTTTTTCACTTCTAAAATCGATAATATTGATTTTGAGTTATCTTTAAAACCTGTTTGTTTCAAAACAAAAATGAAACATACATATAAATATATATATATATATGCACTGAATAGAAAACAGTACCCTTTTTAAATTTCTCCAGCAAAATCTAGGCAATGGAATTATTAGTTTTGTCATAAAATTAGAGGAAACTGACGCATAAGTCTGCAATCTGCCAACATGACAAAAGAAGAGAGTGCCGTCTTCAGTAATTCCAGTTTCTGAGTTTTGCAGAATAAATTTTAGAAAGGTTATCTTTCTTCTAAAACATAGTTCAATGTTCGGCCGGTCAGTATGATCAATACGTACCTAAAGCACATTCATTGGTTATTTTCATACGCTGCGAATTAGGCTAGGCCTAAACCAAACCCGTATTATTTCCATCAGATTCCAACAAATTATAATTTTCTCGCTATTAATCCGCCCTCCTTCGGCTGACAAATTTCACTTCGTGTTCCTCAACCGTTCGCTTCTCTCCAGTTTCGACTCATTTTATGGCACATATCGATGGAACGGAACAAATAATGAATGCGATACGTCGAAAGAACTCGTTAAACTATGCCTGAAGTAAGCAAATTCAGCAAAATTTTCAAGCTAATTTCCGGGGCTGCGATATTTTAGTGCTAGAATGAAGACGAGAGTGAAAGAGAAGAAAAAAAATTTTGAAGCGTTGGTTCGACACGGTGGTTGTTGTGTGGACGTTTTATACGCGAAAGAAAATTTTTAATTGAAAAACTTTGGGATATTGCGCCAATTATAATTTAATTAACGGACGAACAGGCGAACGCATCATCAGTTTTCGTCGTCGCTGTTGTCGGTTCCACATCCTTTTTCTGGAGTGGTGATAAGGAGGTCGCATTCTTATCAAAATCCGTGAAAGTTTCGACGATGACGTTCGAATTGCGAAACGCCATCTTATGCCAGTCCGTATACGTCTTACGAAAAATCGACATCAAACTTTCTTGTAGGTTTTTTTTTTTTTTTTTTCTGCCGTTCTTCCAAAGACGAACGAAAGAAAAAAAATTGAAAACAAAATAAGAAAAAAATAAATAAATAAGAAGTTAATTGAACGTCGACTCGAGTTAAATTAACTTTTTCGACGTCAATGTCGTTGTCGTTGTTGTCATTGATGTTGTTTTTCTGTTGCTTTTTTTTTTTTTTTTTTTTTTCACTTCTTTCATGTTAAGGAGAATGAAATAAGCGATTTTTTAAGCCCGTTCACAAACTTCCTCGATTTGCTCGACAACCGTATATTAAAAGAAGAATTGTCAGATGTTCGCAGATTTTATAGCTAGTCTATTTAGTGAGCGACTCTGGTCCGGCTAGAATATATTGGGTTACTCCTGTATAATTAGTTGTAACTATTAGGTACTAGTTCACGTCTGATTTGTAAAAAAAGAAAATGACCAAAACGAAGAAAATATTGAACAAAACATCCTTTCATCGTTTTCTCCAATATTGTCCACGAACAAATAAATTAGGTTGAAAAGGAATTTTTAAAAGATACGCTTTTTAGGGTTTTTGCTTGCAAAAAAGCCTATTAAAATCGCTATGTTTTTCCTTTTATCCTTTATTATTCTTCTGCCTGAATTCTATGGTTTTTTTTTTGTTTTTTTTAACTGTAAATAAAATTTTCTATTTTATGACAATATCTGTGAACATTTATTTATTTATTTTTCTTTTTTTCCTTCTTCATTTTCTTTAACCTGTGTTTTACGTTTTCTTTTTCAACGATGAAAAAATGAAAATAAAATTTTCGTCCATTTATATGACGTTATCTGTGACCATTTAATTGTTTGATTCTAATTTTGCGATAAATTTATGGAAAATGTGACAATTGATAAGAATGTTTCAATTTCAACTACCTATTTTGTCTTTTTTAATTATCAATAAATGAAATATATAGCTATATCACTTCCTTTCAACAATTGTCTTCTTTTGAAATTTCTGGATTATTCGTATTTTTTAATTTCCAGGTTTTATTCATAGTTATCTAAAAAAAATGAAAGAAAAAAAATCATCTGGCGATGTAGCTTGTTTTTATTTGTTGACTTTAGATTCATGCAAAATAAACATTATTTTATTGCAGAAGATTGGCTGCAGTATTGGTATATTTTAAAATCGCAGTAGTGATTAGAATAAACATTTATAATAATAAGAAGGAAATACCAGTAAAAGAGAAAAAAAAAAAAAAAAACTGATAACAAGCTACATCACTAGATGATGTGGCAACAGGGTTTTTGCTTTATTTTCATTAAAAATTGAATTCAAAAAAATAAATGGTCACAGATAACATCATATAAATGGATGAAAATTTTATTTTCATTTTTTCACAATTGAAAAAGAAAACATAAAACCGGTTGAAGAAAATGAAGAAGGAAAAGAAGAAAAATAAATAAATAAACAAGTAAATGTTCACAGATATCGTCATAAAATAAAATAGAAAATTTTATTTCACAGTTAAAAAAAAAAACATAGAACTCAGGCTGAGGAATAATGAAGGAGGAAAAGGAAAAACATAGTGATTTTAAAAGGATTTTTTGCCAGAAAAAAACCTTAAAAGGGATATAAGTGTATGTGTGCGTGTGTCGCAACACGTGAAAACAGCACTGAAGTTGGTCATCCGATGTACTTCAACAAATTGAGTGAATACAATAAAAGTGTATAAAAATTATAGATAATATGGAATATTCGTTAGTTGATGGGTACCGCCTGACATAAAATATTGATAATGACAACAATAATAATACTCGTAATATCTTTTTATGCACTCTCGGAAGTGTTATTATTTTAAAATTTAAAATAAAAAAAAACTTTTTCCCAATAATAAATTTGTTGCGAGTCCCTTCATGCTAATTTCTTAACCGAGGTTTACTCACCACAAACATTTTTTCTCTTTCCAATTTCAAATTAAATTTCTTTCTCTTTTCACCATCACCATTTTTTATCATCGATGCGGTGTTAATAATAATTGCTGCTTCCTACATGTGCACCTTGGTGAATGGTAGACTAAAACCAGTTCTGGATTCTTCTTTTTTCTGATAGAACACTTTCTTCTGCTTAAACATTGCAAACTATTTTGTTGCTCTATCAACCAACATTTGCCTGTCAAATAAGCAATAACAATAGTTTATTTTGCCACAACAGCCCAAATGAGCAATCTTCAACCAGTTATGATTTGCAACAAGAGCCACAAGTAAGTGTTATAAATCATACGAGTCAAGGTTACTCACCTCATACTCTAGTTTTGAACAGTTTTTTTCTGCAACACGTAAGTCAGACTAAAGAGATGTTGGAGCCGAGAGTTTCAGAAAGCAGACAATAAAAACAGAAAGAATTCTAACTAAACGCAACAAATAGGATGCTGTATACATTTTGTTGTTGTTGGATATTTTAACAGATTCTTTTATTTTTTAATTTTTGAAACCACTTTGCCTATTGTTATAAAGATTGCTTTATGTTACGGATATCATTATGTCCCGATGCTAACATTAATCATGGGAACCGCCATACCTTGCTCAATACAAAATACATTTTCCAGTTATAGTCAGCAGTGAGATGGCCATGTGGTTAAGTTCACCGCTTTTAACTGGCAAATATGTAGGTCCCAGTTCCAATTCCCCAAACCAACAAAACCTACAAGCTGATTTCAGTGTAATTTTAATATTCATTCACCTTGTATAATCTGACACTACATATACCAAACTTGTACTAAATACACGAATCTCCTCAATATATTTTCATCCCACTCACTCGTCATTACTACTCGTCTCTCTCACACAAACTTTTTCCATACACACATATAGCAGTCTCATTGCAGCCTCGAAGTTATATTATGTTAAACCAAATACTTTTTTTTTATCATTTTCCACCAAAAAAAAAAATACAAACTATTTTGCCGTGTTGTGAGATCACCTCATCTCTTAAAACATGTCATTGTGTAGAATTTTAGAGCGAACTCACTTCTAATTTAATCACCACATAATAATATTATGTTAATGGATTTGCCAATTGTTGAGTTCTCAATGTTCTAGTTTGTATTTATTTCAATTGTTACTTTAAATCAAATACCTACAATGTATCGTAACTTCTGGTCAAATCATTTTAAGTTTATTGATTTATAGTATAATATATGATCGGAAAGGCAATGTTTATGTTGGTATTTTGCGAGTGAAAAGTAGCTCTTATCATTGATTAATGTAATCTCGATGTAAATGAATGCACCTCCTTGTAAAAGCATGGAGCATCTTTTTGCATGGAAGCACGTTCACTTTTCATCGAGGTAAAAAAGGTTACGCTTTCTACCTGAAATGTTAAATCTGCACAATGAAGAGATTGATGTTTTACTTCGTTTTTTATAATTTTTGTGAAAGACTAATTATGATAGAAATTTAACGTTTTGTTGCTTTCAGATCATTAATTGCATAAAATATATTTTTCAATAAGGTTCGAAAGTGAGTTTACATGACTTGGGAATTGGCCACTTTTGAACCTTAGAAGGTAATATACTATTATTTAGGTCCGGCATTGCCCTCACAGGAACAAAGTGTTAACTGTACCCCCACCAGGAGGGGGGTAAAAAAAAGTAATTTAAGTGTGCCCTAATGAACTAATGTAGCCTACCTATTGCGGATGATATAATATTTTTTATTCTCCTGCCATTAATCATTTTTTCTTTTTCACCTTTTACAAATATTCGGACTTAAAAAATTGTACCACCCTAAACGAGAAACGTTGTTACGCTTTTGCCCTTAAGTACCAGTCCCTCGACACTTGGTGGTACGTCGACGAAAAATTATAAATTTTATTTTTAAAAAAATTTGTATTTTTTGAACTTCTCCTCAGTCAAATAGGAACGTTTATTTTGTTCCCCTCCCCCCTTTTGAAATGATTTCCAAGTTTTAGATCCGCTGAAAAAAGAGTTTGTTTGCATTTTGCCACCCCCTAGTTGATTTTTTCCTCCCATTTTCAGCCGTTTATGGATTTAAGTTGAGTGTGCAATTCATCGAAGTTGAAATTAAGTTTTTTTTTCTCTTTTTTCCTACATATTTTTCTTCTAACCTTTTTCTTCTTTGGACTTCTTTTTCTTCTACCCTTGTGAGGCCAAATGTCGAACGATAAAAACTTGGCCAAGGATTAGGTATTCTCGCCTCTCTATCATTTTTCGCTCACTCTCTCACGCGGCGAAAAAAAAAAAAAAAAATTGCCGACAAGTTTGACATACACGCGAAAGTTTTTAAGCGTTCTGAAATTCCGTTTAAACGGAAACGGCAAAGTTTGCGAAAATGCATATAAGTCCACGAACGGCGAAAATATATAGCCTAACGTTAATTAAATACGTAGTTATGTTTACTCAGTTCGTTGGTATGTATGTATGTATGTATCCAAATATCCATCCGAGTGAAGTGCAGAAATGTGGCAGAAATGCGTACATTCAAAATTTTCGGTCGAATATATACATACATATATATATATATATATAAAATATGTAAAATGCCGTACAGCAAAGTTGTCTGTCGGAAAAGTGTTAGCGTCGCAAAGAAAGAAAAAAAAAAGAAAAGAGTTTGAATATAAATTGAAAAGTTGTATAAGATGGGAAAAGTCGGATGAGCTGCAACAGCAGCGCCAGCCAAACGTAGCTTATACAAAAAACAGGGCAACAACTCAACTTTAATAAGTATGGTAGGCTACCGTAGTAGTTGCTGTATGTTCTGCATTTGGGGCATAAAAGTTGAAGATAAACTTGTTTCTTTACACGATGTTTTAGCATATATCTACCTATAAGGTTAAGTTCTTACTTCGAAGAGAAAAATATGCGATAAAGAATTCATTTCTGGAAACGTTGGAATAGACGCAGCCTATTTGGACAACAACGAATCAGTGCCTAAATCAAGCAGCTTATTTCTTGAAAAAACGTTATTTTCGTTCATTTTTTTCTTCTCAATTGTGAATTTTATGTTGTTAAAGAAAAACTCGCTGGCAAGTAGGTATAAATTTTTATGCAAAAAAAAAAAAAAAAAAAAAAAAAATTCAGCAGGGAACAAATAAAACGGTAATCTTTTTGATAAATTCCAGAAATCACTGAACGTTCACTTGTTTTTGGTGCGGTGGGTGCATTTTATCTGAATTTCTTCTGAAAGTTTTCGATTAATATACCGTTGAGTCTAATATTTGACATGGGAATTTCATTTAGAGATAATTACAGACAGTAGTAAGACCTAAAGCAAGACACAGAACATTGTGATTTTCATCTTGGTTTTTCTTACAAAATGTTAAGTTATGATTTTTAAATGGGCATTAAATTTAGAGGCTGAAGCAAATTAGTTCTAAAAATGGCTTAAAAACGGAACCATTTATTGAAAACTGAAATTTGGTTTGTATACACTCAATTTTCACCTTAACAAAAAATTTTTCTAACAAAATTGAAATAAAACTAAAAAATGTGTACATAGAAAAGTACTTCACACATTTTCTTTGTCAGGTGCATGAGTTTTGCATAAATTACCATTGAAAATACGTATTTTTCTATTAACACCTATTTAATTTGGGATAATCAAATGTGGCATAACATATCTCTATTTATACAGAATACGAGTTCAGTTTGTCATTAATTACGGCGTATGCCACGCTGGGTACTAATTAGCCTTACCAAAATGAACGTAGCCCGTTCTTGTTTTTGTTAAAAAATTTTTTTCTTATATATTATTATTATTATCTTTGTTTATTAGAATACATCATTTTGCTCAATTTTATTATTGTTTAATCATTGGACCATCTTTTATTTATGCTATGTTTCAGCCTCCTAGTTACCAAATGTTCTAAGGCTGAGGGTAGTACCTTGCTTCAATATTTGGGGGTTGAGTTGTGACATCTGATTACCTACAACCTTCCCTTCACATCACCACTGAATTACGACTGTTATTATACTTTACAATAGGGAACGGCTCACAAACTTTAAGATTGTACTATCGGCAAATCTCAATGGAAATACATCGATTCCACATGGAAATAAATTCCCATTCTACGAGATAGTGAAATATATCAATCAATTGTTAATGTACAGTGTGGTGACGTGTATATTCTCGAATCTCGGTCATCGGTGAATCAACATTTTTTATCTCTCAACTGTTCACAAATTTGGTTGAACTGTGAACAGTCAGTCTCGTTTCATAAGTGATGAAATCAGTTTGTTGTGAATACAAAATATTATTCACGACATACTACAGCTTTTGTTTCGACATCAAGTCACCCTTTTTTCAAGTTGTTTTTACCAAAACTATACGAATGTGAATGCTATTAGCAGAAACTGTAAGTCTGTTACACAGTTTTCAATTCCAATAACAAATATACTTGGTTGGAATCTGTTGGTTTACCGGACATCGATGACCACGAGGCAATACAATTCTGTGATCCCTGCACAACCTGATATTTTTACATCTAACTGAAAGTAACCTTTTTACTGTAATAAAAACGTGAACTGTGATAATGGGTCGGCCAACTTATTAATTCCGTTTACTCGAAATTGCCCAACATACTTCGTAGGCCTTGGGAGCTTTTGCTGGTAGGCTGGAGGCCTAACTGTTTGAGCTGACTTGTGGTCTCGACTACGATTAATCGAGTTCGATTCTATTTTATATTGTTTTGTATGATTTTGTTTTATATTTTGTCATGTTCACAAGAACATTTTCATTTTTATGTCCTAGTTAGACTGATTTCATTTTGTTCTTATTATAAACTGGTATGTTTATTTTGTATAATACATTGGTTTTGCGTGACATATTTGTTTTTATTTTTATAGTTCCAAATATGTCTGGTTAAGTGGTTTTTGTGTGAGTATGAAGGGTGGTAATTCTAATATTTCCTAACCTCAAGATGTTAGATTTCAAGCGAACAACATATAAGGAAATCTATTTCTGTTTTTAAAATGCGCGTTACTCATAGAATAAAATACCTGGGGAGGTTGAAATTCATAATTTGGCATGCTATCTTGGCTTGATTTTTTGTGCCAAATCAAAATTACGAAGATTAAAATTGAATTTTAGTTGTTTCTAAGTTTTTAAGTTTGTCAGGTTTCTGGTAAGTTTATGAAGTAGGTGGTAATTCAAGGGTAGTCAATCTGGCCTTTGTTTGTGGCGTGTGCCCATCCTAGTTGGCATACCACATTCCTAAATATTTTGCAAGAACCTAAAAAAACCATCAAAATAGGTTTAAAAATTATTTTTGCATATCTCTCCATTCCAGTACTCTTTTTCTAAAAAATATCCATTCAAAAAATTAAAGAATAATATTAATTTTCGACAATTTTGATTTCATAATTTTTTTTTGTAAGATTTACAGTTTTCCCAATGATGCGCCACAAAGTTAGTTAAATTTTTGGGATTAAAATTGTTGAAATTTAAATTATTCTTCAATTTTTCAGATAAATATTTTTTGAAAAAGTGCATAGGAATGAAGATTATATGCAAAAAACCATTTTTTTGAACCTCTTTTGATTTTTTTTTATAGGTTTTCGCAAAAAATTTAGGGTGCAAGATATAACTTTGAAAACTACTCCCCAAGACCTTTTAATTGAGCCAATTTCCAAAACTGCCCGAAAAACTTCTTTCAAAAACTGCTTATTTACTGGACTGTACTCGTGTATTAACAAACTCACGATATTAAAACACATTTCAAAAAAACAGTATTGCTGGTGCAACCGCAGAACTGACTTGTAATTCTAAAATTACACAACAGTAATATTACAACACTATAATTCCTCGAAAGTACGCCTCAGAGAAAAAGGAGAAATGGAGGCGAGACTTAAAGAGGTACACCTTAGCCGACTGTGCAGCCGCTTGTTGAATAGGTGCAGATATGCTGCCACAGAGAGAAAGGCTACTGTTGAGATTACCAACGCACAATGTATAACTCGAACTTTTCTCAGCGAAAATAATGAGAGAACATCTTAATTTGGTCAAAAACGCGATAAAAATGTTTTTATAAAGAAGAAGGTTATGTCTTATTTACCAGCAGAATGCATAAAGAAGTACATACTATGGTATCTTATACACAATCTAACGACAAAATTAGCTAAATTCCAGACCTTGTACAGTTGATTAATTTATATTTTTCAAGTTTTCGTTTAGTCTTGGTCTTGCACAGTGGAGTCTTGATTTGAGTCTGGTTCTTTCTTCATTGTTGATCTTCGTCTTACGGTTTGCCATACCTAATGTTGCACTTGCATAGTAGGTTGGTTTTGGTTTTATTACTATACTTGGACTTTGGTCTTACAAAATGTGTAAGATCGAGACCAATACTTCTTATCTTTTGTTTGTATCATGGCAGATTCTAATCGACTAATAAATCGTTAATTGAGACTGAACCCGATTGGTTGTCTTTGGTAATCTGTGGTCATAAATGAGTCGACGGATTAATCGTAATGGCCGAAGAAGGATGAATAGCGATTAATTTCCATGAATAATTTAAAAACATTTTGTTTCAATCATGATTAATCTATCCAATGAAAAATACTCAACTTTGTTGGAAGGGAATTCTTTGATCATCCTCTCCGCGAATTATCTATTTGTGAATTTTTTTTTTTTTCCCCGAAAAGTTCAACTAAGTATTACGAATGTGGTGGATTCATGAAAGAAATTTCTGTCTCGAAGAGTATTTCGTTATTATTTTCTTTGTATCCATTACTGAAACTGACGGAAAATGTCTCGTTTATCACCGTCTATTTTTTACTTCACTTTTTCACTCGAATTGAATTAATCGCGATTGCGAATGATTAATATTATGAAATTATTAAAATATTTCAAAGTTTAGTCCCTGTTCGTGGAATGGTATGTTTTAATTATTTTAATGTTATAATATGTTCGTGAAAGTATTTTCGACTTTATTTGATTTTATCGATAAGTTTTTAAACTGAAAAATATTTCTTTATTACAGAATACTTGGATCTATAAATTTTTTCATTTTGTTTCTGAAATAATGTTGTTGGTAGAAGAAATATAACGTGGTGAACTTTCCAAGAATTATAGAAATTGGGGGTAAAGCACACCCCGTTCGAAGTAGGTATGTACGAAAAAATTCTTACTGGGAATATTTGACGGGGAAAAAAATGAGGTTTTTCGTGAAATTATATTAAATTTTCAACATTTTTAGGCTGCTTTTATCATGTATTTTGTTTGATCTACATGTCTCCTGGTAGAAAGGAAAAAAATTTATTAATTATGTAATGAATTTTTCATATTGACATGTTTTTCTCTTGTCGTTCGTATTTTTCAGCCCGATTATTTTTAATGATTCTTTTGGAATTCGCTTTTCCCAGAAGAAAGTCAATTCCGGCGATGAAATTATTCGTATATTTTTAAAACTGCTTAAAATCACACGTGAAAAGTAGAATATGAGATACGTTATCATTTTTTTATTTTTATTTTTATTTTTTTTACATATTCATTTTGGTTTCCCATTTATTTTTCGAAAAAATAATGAAAAATGAAAAAAAAAAAAAGCGTTACTTCGAACAAATTGTTAAAACAGCGTTCCGGAAAGTTTTAATTTTTTTGTTTTAAACATTGTATTATTTGTAAATGAGGAAAACGAGATCCTATCCAATACAAACCGTTGATAGGCAAAATAATATATGCTGGAAAAGAGATCATGAGCTTTTAACGCAGGATAGCTTCTTTTGTGTTGATTTTCAGAGTTTGATTGATCTGGCAGGAGAGCTATGGAAGGAAATGGTTTAAGTTGGATATCGTCTCTACAGTACAAAATTTCATTTTACTACATTCTTACCCTAGTATGAACGAGATTTAGATCTTATTTTCCTCATTTACAATATATTTTAAATAAGTTTATCTGGGCTTTAGAAATTTATCTGAAATTAAGTTCATCTAATGAAAAAACATTGTACGCAAATGTAAGACTGTGGTATGCCAAATCGGTTTTCACCTATTTACAAAAATTTTGGTTTTATCAGCTCCTACAAGTTTTCAACCAATCACTTACCTGAATTGATTCACAGAGTACGTAACGAGATACCATACACATGATATCTGAAGATGAAAACATTGAAGACATAGATGTTTTACCGATGATAGAATGATGATGTGAAATTGAAAAGTTGTCGAAATAAAAGATTAAAACAAAAAACAAGCGGAAATTTTGAATATCAAATTGATAATAACCCACAGTGAGAAATTCCAAAATTCACTGTGGGGGAGAAAAACTGGAAGGGAAACTCAGGGTTTGTTCTCACCAAACTCGTGCAATTTTACATTTTATAAAAGGTTTACTGAAGGTCGAAAGATATGCCCAAAGTCACTTTAAATTTTACCCCATTTTCTCTAATTTCCCCCTAGTAAATTCACCCATTATGTTTATACCATTTCTCCATGTCACTTGACCCAGTTAGCCGGACATTCTTAAGAAAAATCAACAAGTCAAAACAAAATACCAGTTATATTAAAAAAGAAAAACATACCTTTTTCAATACATCATTACATTCAGGTAAGACGAGAAGTATTATTAAAATAAAAACGAGACATATTATGAGAAACACAAGGTAGAATTGTAGACAAATTCGTACATCGATCGAAAATTTTTCTAAGTTCCAAATTAGAATAAAAACCATAAAATATTTCACGAAGACATTACAAAATATATTGGACTTGAACGGACAAGAGTTCCAAAAAGAGAGTGATTTCTTCTAATCTCAAAAGGCTAGAGCTAACCTGCAAACTCGAGAGAAGGAGAAATCACTTTTATTTAATTTTATTTTTGATCGTAACTTGACAATAAGCCAAGCTACGAGCAAAAACGAACTTAGATATGGGGAAAGAACGTCAGATAAGGCCTTCTATTCATCAAAAGACGAATATAGCAAATTATCTTATTTGAGAATTCTATGGATACGTCAAGACAAAATGTGCAACATTAAAATTCATAACATTTTGAAACTCTCGAAATTTCTTTAAATGGATGGTGGTTTTAGAATAATTTTAATTTCGTTCAATCGAAGCACTTATGAAGTACCTAACTATATTTCTCTGTGATACATGAAAAAAATTACTATACTTAATTCCCATTAGCCAATTTCACTTTGAACCTTTTCGGCCAAATTTACGAATAATTTCCACGAAACTTGATAGTTATAGACTTTTTTTGGGGGGGTTCGGAAAAATCTATAAATCCACTTCTAGATAAGTGCAGAATTTCTACACCTCATTTGGCGATTAAGTTGTGGTGAAAAGTTCTCCTTCAAAAATATAAACGCAATTGCATCACGTAAGTACTTTTTTTATTTAAAAAAAAGTTGTTTTATTTTAGACCTACACTATAAAACTAACTGTTTTTTAGTTGAAGTTAACTCCAAAACTTCTCTATCGATTATGAAAAAAATTTAATGGAACTATCATAGGATTATCTTCTATTATTTAAAAATAAGTTTATCAAAATCGGTGTCCAGGTTGAGGAGTTATGCTAGAACAAACAAACAAACAAACAAACAAACAAACAAAAAATCATATATACGGATTGAACTGATACTCTCATCCTTTTTTTGAAGTCGATTAAAAAGTGAAGTATCTAATGAGAATCAAATCTATAACTTTTTCCTTCCATTTAACCAGTTGCCCTTCTGCAAACGTCCATTAAGTCGTTCGACGTCACAGAAAATTTTAAAATATCAGGAGTGCGATCATAAACTGAGTTGATAATTGGTAAAATTTGTTAGCGATTTATACCATATTATAGTCAAAACTTATGGACTGTGTTTATTAACTAAATTGGTAATTGATAATAGTTGATAGCTCATTTGTTTTAAATGAACTATCAATCGCTATCAATTATAAATTCAATTTAGTTTAAACATCAGTTGTAGACAAACGATCCATATTTTCCAAAAAATGTTTGCTTAGATATCGGTTAGCAATCATGTTTCTCTGTATGTACAATCTGAAGGCGTTTTATGTAAAATTGGAGCCGTGATAAACAAACAACAAGAAACACCTCTTCCTTTATATGAGAATGAAGGATATATGCATCGTCTTAACCTTGTGTTCATTGCTTTGGGGCATCTATAAAAATGATTCGACTGAAATTTTTACGAAAGGGATTGTCATCATACATGCTGATAGAAGTTTTAAGTTCGGCGTCCATTGCTTTAGTTGCTTCCTAGATCGCTAAAGAACAAATGATTTCGGGAAAAGTTGTTCTTCCAAGAATCTGAGAAAACTGCAGAATAAATCAAGCTTAAATTTTCACGAAAGATAGTCGTTATAAGGACCCAGGTTTGATGAATGTTTGTTGCCCATTATTAATTCAGTAGTTTTTGAGAAAACAGAAAATGAAACATACCTAGCTGAAGAAAATTTTGTGTTCACGATTTAAAAAAAAAAATTTAAAAAAATGATGGAGCTGAAATTTTTACGAATAATAGTCCTTATATGTATAGAGAGAAGTCTGATAGAGGTTTGGTGTCTATTAGTTCATTAGTTTACAAGAAAAAGTGCAAAACAAAAACGAACGGTAAAAAGCATCTCCTCTGTTGCCTGAAGTATCACATATTTTCTTTAAGGCGCAAGGTAGGTACTACGATCGTATTTTCTGCATTGCATTTAGTAGTAATCTTGTATTTAAGGCGCAATGAGCTGCAATATCTATAGGCACTTCTTTTTGATTGCACTACAGGCGAGAGGGCATTCTGGAATTGGTTAAAATTGCCGTCAGGATTTAAGTTGAGAATTTATTATCAATAAAAATATTTTTTTATGTAGTTTAATCGGTTTTTTTACAAGTTTACTCGTATGTGGGTCATATTTTTGAAAACTTTTGAATTTTATTTTTTGATGAACGTTTATTTAGTCTATTTTGAATTAAATTGACAAACTGAATATTCTAGCGATGTGATGCTGTACTAGCATTTTTTTTCTCGTACTTCTTTCTACTAACTTCGCTAGTATTTCACATATATCCATATTTATGTGTAATATTCTCACCCCCAGTATCTGTCCTACTGGCTTAACACGTTTCTGAAGTGATTATAACATTCATAGCGCTATTCTCCTGCCGTGCCTTTAGTCTTAAGCTATCATTCCTTCCTTCCGTTTTCAAAATCGTAGATACCTATTCATTACCCATTAAACGTAAGTTACTGAAGGTCTACCTAATAAAAATAGAGAATTTTCCACTGATTTCCCAGCACTGAAATCCTATATCGTGTGGGAGTTAAAAGATCGCAAAATCCAAGATATAGGTCGGTACCCATCCGGATTTCTGCGTTTGCTGCGACCGTCGCGCCGCCGCCGCCGCCGCCGCCACCGCCACCGCGGAAATGTATACGAAGACGCTTAAGCCTTAAAGTAATTTATTAAATTCGGCCATCTTATCCAGAGTCGTTACTCCTTCGGAAAATACTCGAATCGTTGAAATACGCGCACCCCTCCGTTTCTTCGGAATCGCATTAGCTATGTAAATCACGTCTAAACATATACGTGTTCGGAAGATGGCTGCTACTTCTCTCGAATAAGATAATCTCTCGCCGAACACGGAGCACACTCCTCGCGCTCCCATCTCACTTTACATTAAATCGAAATTTTAATGATATTTTCAGCAGCTGCCTTACCATACATCATGTACACGCGTATAGTCCATATATACTGCAGCCTATATATACTATTAGCTGAGTATTATCCCATGCGTTAGACGTATACATATTTGTCGAAAATAATTCACTTTAGATTATTTACCTACCTACGCACTCTCTGTCAATCTTAGGTAGGTGCGTGCTACGTATTTACATAATATGAGCACCGTAAGTGGTGGTGGTGGTGCTCAGGTATGTCATTAACTTGTCTCAGCTAATTCACCTTTTCACTCGGTTCGCCGCCATTCTGGTGCCCGTTAAACTATCGGAAAAATGCGAACCAAATATGCGAAAATTTGTCGTTTTCTTTCCGGTATATAACTCGTTGCAAACGTGTGCATAATTATGTATTTTCCCTTTTGCAGAGGCTAATATACGTCATAATTGGGCGGCTACCGTACACACGTTGATGTGTCTCGAATGAAAATATACTCGACCATTTTACCAAAAGAAATGGAGATACGAGTAGCCTACGTACCTAATGCTCTAGCGGTCTACACACCCTACTCTTGTATTTTGTCCTCCTATATTTTTTTTATTGTTTTGTTTCCCCCTTAGCGTAACTTTAGAGACTGTTTGTCATACTTACTGGTAGTGGTTTTCTTTGGTGGTATTTATACGAATATTACGTAGTTGCTTATTATTATAATAATAATTTAATTCCAGGTTTTTTTTTTCAACGTATTTTCTCGATGTCGATTAATTTAATTAATTAATTTTATTTATTTATTTACTATTATAAGTTTTTATTCTACGCACTACTGCGATTTTAAAATATACTAATACTGCAGCCAACCTTCCGCAACGAAATAATATTTATTTCGCACGAAGCTAAAGCCAAAAATAAAAAAATAAAAGCTTATCTTTAACTTGAAAAATTGATCGCGTATCATCTCAGATAAAGACATTTTTTCGATAAGAAGGGCATAATTGCGCTATAAGTGCGAGCCAGTATTGAAAAGAGCACTTTTCATCAGAACTCATTCACAAAATCGAATTAGAAAACTTGGGACTTTCTATTGAGGTTTGCGGTAGCAGAGTGTTGCAAATTGAGATTTACGAGGATGGCAATCTTTCACCAAGTCGTAGATATCTAATAAACAACAGATTGAAATGAAATAAGAGTACAAAGATCGAGTCGTGGATGAGTTGACGCCATGTGCAAGCTACAGTGTATCTAGTTTAACGAATTAATCAGTGTTACCGCGTATGAGAACGAATTAAGTATAGTATAAGTATTAATAATATGTGTTCGCAGGTGTGAGGTGAGAAGGAGTTCCAGTCCCAACACTTTGTGAAAAAAGCTGTTTTTTTCGTGTTTCCGCCTTGCTAAATGGAACAACATGTTCCGAAAATTAGTGCCAGACTTTTACAAATTGAAAAATCTATTTTTATAAAGTGTAAACAAGTACCGCACTTTTAGCCATATCGAGAAAGCCTGTAATTTAATATATTAATATAAGAGGTTGGCGCATGGTTTAAGAAAAGTTAACCTTTTTCATAGGTAATGTTTAAGACACTCTGCAGTAAATATTCTAAAATAATAAAAATTGTATCATTTTCATCGTGTTAGAAGCTCATATTCTTGTTTAGTGAAAGGCAGAAACAAATAAAAAATTAAAGGTGACCAACCTACTCAGAAATAAACCGTTTGAAAATCCACAACTACCCTGAATTTTTTAACGAAACAACTGGAAACTTTTCATTCCATACACGTCAAACGATCGTTTTGCTACACATATTTACAACGAAATGGAAAAAAAGTTGAAGAAAAAAAAAGGAAAATGTTTTTATTTTTATAAGCTTTTATTCTACTCGCTATTGCGATTTTAAGATATATCAATACTGCAGCAAACCTTCCGCAACGAAATAACATTTATTTCGCATGAAGCTAAAGCCAAAAATAAAAAATTAAATGTTATCTTTTAAAAATGTATTTTTAACATAAAATTATATTTATACAGAGTAACAAATTATTTATATGAATTCGGTTATCAACGTTACTTTTTTATCCATTACAGGTATGTTTTAATTTTTATAAATATTTCAGGTTTTAGCAGGTTTTTTTTTAAAAAATACAAAAACAAAACCTGCTATTGATTTTGATTCTCACCACTAAATCCAACGATCGGCAAGAAACACCTATTACGAAAAAAATTACCAGAAAAAAACATACAACTATTAAGAAGTTTTTCTTCTTATGTGCATAATCACCACATTATACCCACTTTTTTTTTGCTAATATAAAATTATACTTTTATTTAAGTCAGTCCAGTTGTTTCCTGTATAGTTCCATGAATATGAACAGCCGAATGCAAGAATGATTCTTAAGTAATTTTTACATTTTTTCCACTATCAGTTGTGTATCATCTATTCATAAACTTTTATATATCTTTATCTCTACTTATTATAAAATATTACAGGGTAAAAACGGTCGGAAACATTTTCATTCAAGAACCACCGGACGGATTTTGTATGAAATTTTACAGAAAAAATTGTGTTATTCTAAAGAATGTTTATTTCCATCAAGAAAGTCCGTAGCTCCCTGTAGGCACAATTACCAATTTTTACCTTACGTGAAAACAGAAAACTGACAAAACGTTTCTTGAACCGAAAGAAAAGGAGTATAAAAGAGAATGGAAAAAAAAAAATTTCTCCTCCTCTCTTTGTTCATCGTCTGACGACTGCCGGTTGGCGAGGTGGATATGATTCTGTCTGTCGCACTTTGATATGATATTTTTTCGTCGGGTTTTATTAGGCTCTATAATAAAGGGGTTAAAACAATTATTAGACACTCACATGAATTAACTGCGAGATGTTGTTATATATAAAATATAATTTTGTTGAAGTAAGTAATTCTTAATTTGCTGTTGATACTTATGAGGTCTGACCAGAAAGTAATGAGACTGATTTTCTATCCGTGCTTGTGGCAACACTGTGAACCTGAAACTTTGATCGGTTAATCTCACATCCCTTCTCTATCGATACATATGCTCGTGACCTTCGTGCATTCGTTAGTTCTTCAGCGGCGTCTGGTTGTTTAAGTATGTGTTAGTGAGGCGTGTCACAATAATGGAGCGACGGAATTTTGAATGGCGGTATGCGATTAAATTTTGCGCTAAACTTGGGGATTCCACGAAGGAAACCCACGATAAATTGGTCAGAGTGTTTGGTGATGAAGCCTTGAGTCTAGTCCAGGTGTTTCAATGGCATAAAGAAATTAAAAGTGGCTGTGAGAGTGTGAATGATGAACCACGAAGTGGGAGACTGACTGAAGCGCAAACTGACAACAATGTTCAATGTATTCGCAGTTTTGTGCGTCAAGATTGGCGGCTAACCATTTGAATGATGGCTGAAGAGCTTAATTTAGGACGTGAGACTGTCAGAAAAATTTTAACTTAGGATTTATCCATGAAAAAGCTGTGTGCAAAGATGGTTCTAAAAAAACCTTTCTATGGAGCAAAAACACCAGCGAATGTCCAATGCACAGGATTGTCTTGATCAAGTTGAAAGTGACCCAACTCTACTTGATCATGTAATTACCAGTGACGAGAATTGGTTCTTTCAATATTATCCCGAAACTAAGCGTCAAGGTCAGCAGTGGCTGTCTCCAGGCTCATCCAGACCAAAGAAGGCGCGAATGAGCAAAACCAAAGTGAAAATGATGATGCTTTGCTTTTTTGACAGCCAAGGAATTGTGCATAAAGAGTTCCTACCACCTGGCCAGACTGTTAACCAACATTTCTACCAGGAAGTACTCGATCGGCTGCGAAAAAGAGTCCTTAGAGTCCATCCAGGGATTGCCAAAACGTGGGTTCTTCATCGTGACAATGCTCCCTGCCATTCCGCCTTCAGTGTGGCACAGTTTTTGACCTCTAAAAATATAGCAGAGTTGCCGCAACCCCCGTATTTGCCAGTTATGTCACCTTGTGACTTTTTTTTATTCCCCCGAGTGAAACAAGTTGTGAAAGGAAGGCATTTTGAGTCCGTAGAAAACATCCAAAGTTCCGTGATGAGGGTACTCCAGGATCTTCCAGTCGAAGCCTTCCAGAAATGTTATGAAGACTGAAAAAAATGTTGGAACAAGTGTGTAGCTGCAGGAGGGGACTATTTTGAAGGGGATCCTATCGATGTAGATTAATCTTTAAATATACGTGATTTCTGGACTCAGTCTCATTACTTTCTGGTCATCATTTGGACTTAAAGTAGTACCTGTTCGAGATCAAAAATGTGGTATGTATGGCAGACATGGCAGACAACATTATGAGTGCGATAGGTCTCACATAACGTTTTACACAGTCTTAGTAAAAGCGTATTTATCGTTAGAAATTCATTTTTACCAAACTTAGTTTCTTACAATCAGCACTGCAAAAATTGGTAGATCGAACAGCACAATGTCTTACAACCCAATATAGCCAGTTGGTAAATCAAACGCGTAATAGGCTACGATTCCACATCTTGGCTGTGATGGGCTGCAAGAAGCGGTGCTAAATCACACAAACGTTATAACACAGGCAGTATAGTTGATCTAAAATTATAGTTGAGCACTAATGAAAATAGGCGATATTATGACGTAAAAAATGATGAAAGGCCAATGAGAAACAATTGCACTATAGCGCCCCTTGAACATCAGTGCTCAAATTATTGTGCCAACTATGGTAATATTGAATTGTTGAAAATAGTAGCCAATGCAGACTTTCAATAGAAATAAAAAATCTTCGCAGTATAATATTATATATGTTACATACCGAGCCCAAAATTGTACACATCGGGAATGGTACAAGCATTTTTGTACCATGTGCGAAATGAACAACCCAATTTGTACAGACTCCGAAATGTCGGGCTTGGTACAAGTACTACTGTACACTTGATAAAAAGAAACCACATTGTACAAAATGTTTTGTATCAACTCCGAAATACCACGAATGGCGTGCTTCCGCAGCTGTACAATCGCAGTCAGGTTGCTCCATGCTCAAATTCTTTCTTGAAAAGTGAAGACGTACCATCAGGCTATATCTCTTTGCGAGCAGCAAGCAGGCAGACTTTATTAGTCGAAGGACAAGGGTTCTTAAGGTGCGCGTGTACTACTAAATGTTGCACCAACCGGTGTGCATGCATAAAAGCAAATCTGTTATGCAATTCTCGGTGTCATAATTCCTTAGCTTGTTGTAACAAGTAGGCCTTCTTCGATTTAATTTGTAGTTTGACGTTCGTACACATTCGTATGTTATAATAATCTCTGTACATAACTGTAACATTAACAATAATAATAATAACGATGCGAGAGACAAACGATAATGCCAGTATATCTTCATTTCGCACTTGGTACAAAAATTCTGTACGAAGTCCATTTTTTTCTTCTCCTCGGTACAAAACTCTTATACATATCGCGAATTGTACAATAGGACTTGTCTGAGCCCAAAATTTTGGAGTCTGTACAAATTGGGTTGTTTATTTTGCGCATGGTACAAAAATGCTTGTACCATTCCAGATGTGTACAATTTCGGGCTCGGTACGTAACATATATAAAGCCTTTTTGTTGCCCGTTTTAACCACGCTTGCACTCGCAGGTCAGCTTTTTACCTTTCGAGCTCTCTGGATTGGCCGCCTAAGTACAACCAAGCTAGCAACTATTTTTATTTTAAATGCTTTTGCAGTGCATTTTTTGTTTAAATTGCATAGTTCATCGCTGCATCTTTGTGCCGGCGTATAATATGATTTTGCGAGTTTTGCGAAATATTATTTTCGACTCTCGCTCGTTTATTGTGTTCTGAAAATGAAACGTCATCTACGAATACAATTATAATAATTACATCGCAAGTGCTTTAAATTGGCGCCAGCAGTGCTATACAGCTTGTTAATACCCACGTGCGACATTATTTTTCGCACTTTTGTTCACCCTTACAAAACGTGTACGGTGCAAGTAATGCAGGTTCGTAAAAATTTATTCTATTCTCACCAAGTGGTAAAATGATGTTTAGTTTTCAGCTTTTTCCCTAAATTGCACGTGTTTACCTTTTCGCATTTCGCGAACATTTTTTAGCGTTCATTGTGCGCACGAGTGTCTGCTGGGAATGTTTAGTCTTAATTTTGTTGGTTTTTATGCGTTCTGTGTGCACGTATAGCCTTTGCTGCTTCAGGTTACGGTGTACGTCTTTGGGCGTCATTTCAGCATTTAACAGGAATTTTATTTCTGCCGTTTAAGTAGGTTCCCTACGAAAATCTACTCACTAATTTCGACTTTGAACCGTGCACTGAGGTTAATTAAAACACTAGAAAGGCCATGCGTTTCCGAGAAAATTCTATCCGAGATAATTAGGGACTAATAAACATTGAGAGTTGCTAATTGAGAGTTTAGCCCATTGCCACTAGAAAATTAAACCATGATAAAAAACATCATATATTCGAAAGATTTTAGTACAGACATGAAAAAGTTAAAAAAGGAAGGAAGATTATGAAATAGTTGTGTTTTCTGATACAAGGACGAAAGCTGGTTAACTCAAGCGGTAGAAAAACAGTTACATTCAGGTGTATGAAATTGGCTGCTGGTGAAAAACTTTAAGGTAATCGTAAGATAAACCAGTTAATGGTAATAAAAGATGGTGCCAAAAAACACAAATATATTATTATTTACCATACCAGGGAGTAACACTTGGTGGTAGAGTAAAGTGGGAAATTTGAAAGGCGAGAAAATTAAAGATTGGAGGGAAAAACAGTGTTTTCATTGCGAACAACGGAAGTTAAGCAGTTAGTCTAACCACAGTGCTCAAGGTAAAAGTTATTATTATTGAGGAATTTTATAATTTTAATTTTAATTATTATTATAAAATGCGACCTTGATCACTGGGAATTTAATTTCGAGTTATCATTTAAGTTGATTAAGCAGTCAAAGACGCTGGTAATTTTTATTTTATTTTGATATGCGTCCAAGGGTGTTGAAATTTAGACGTATTTATTTTTAAGAATGGCAAACCATACAAGTCAATGAAAAAATTACTTCTAACATAAGAACGAGATCTGTCAATTTTGATTTCTATTTGTTAATTTCTTCTTGATTTAACTTATTACTTATTTAATAAGATATTTTTCCTTTTTTTACCTTCAGATAATAGCCCTGAAAAATCCATTTTTTTAAGCTTGATTGACAAAAACTTCTTTTAGCCTAAACAAAACATAATACATTCAAAATGTCAATGTAAATTTTTTCCTCTCCTCCCACCCACTCATCCTGCCTGTATAAGAACATGAACCAAGAGATTCATAGCTTTATGCTTAACCAACTGAGCTACTTGTTCTTTTAAGGTTAGATAATATATGTATAGTATTTTTTCACATCTCCTGTTTTTCCTATTCTCTTCTTATTTTATTTTGTAAATAAATTTGCAATAGCCTTAAAATGCATAATTTTTGAGCTATAGTTACAAAATTTTAAACAGTCACTAATTTGGAATGATTCAAACTTTTGCAACCACAAATAACGGAAGGTGCGTCGGCCAGGAAAATACGTATCACATTGAGGTCACCACTTATGGCTATAAGTGTGTGCGTGTGTGTGTGTGTGCGTGTGTGTGTGTGTGTGTGCACCTTACAACCACAAACAATAGAAGGTGCTGTGTGTTCAACTGATGATGATCACAGTGTGTGAGCCAAGCTCAGTATTCAAATTGGCAGTACAGATGGTGCAAATCCATGAGCACAAAAAGGTTGTTTGTTGACTATATGTCCACTGGCCTGCTAGGTGATCAACGAGTGCGCAAGCACACTCGCCCGTTTCAATCACCTGTTACCACAATTTTAAATTTCGTTAGCTTACAATGTGTTTGAGGGTTCATGCTTTGGGCATATTGGAAGGAACAACTACTTGTTTAATCAATAATTCATAATTCTGGTCCAATAGTCACAAAGTGTGTTATATAGTAAATATAATAGTATACATATATTACCTCTAAAACTAGAACCAGACATAATGATTTTGGTTATAATTGGTCAGTTTGTTCCCTAGTCCGTAGCTTTATAGTACATCGCGATTAGTTTTTATTTATTTTTGAGATAATATTTGTAATAGTTCTGTTCTTCGAAGAGGATCGAAAAAATTTCCTGTTTCAGCTTGAAAAAATTTTATTTTTTCCCACCCTCACTTACTAATTCGATCCAGAAACCCTATGTACTTATTTGCATACAATCTGAATTCTTAATCGTCTAAGTTACAATTTTATTTGTGGTAGGTATATATTGGGAGATTTTTGAATTCTAGTATCACTTCTTTTACAGTTTACTAATTTTATTTTCTAATTTTATAGATTCTGGATGTTTTTCTGATTATCTTCTCAGGTTGGGGTAAAAGCTAAGATTAAAAATATTTTGAATAATTGGTAATAACTATGCTTCAATTATTTTAAAGCGTAACTTTGAAAACCTAATTTTTCTAGCTGAATAGAGTTTTTTTTTTTCACACTCAAAATATGTACCATTGCTAGCAAGTAAATCCATATTACAGTGCGATGTAAAGCTTACATCGTGACTATGAAACATTCAGTGTAATAATTGGTGTAGGGTTCAAAGTTAGTTATAATTCTATGATTTAAATAGGAATGGCGCCTCTAACATTGAAGTAGCATCAGCAGTTCTGGAATTGTCTGAATTTTAGAAATTAGATTAGGTTCTACTCTAAAAAACATTTTTTCATTTGAACATCAGTTTCACATTGCCACCACAAATGTATAGTAAGTTAGGACGAATGGATGTCACTTGTATTAAGGATCTAGGCAAATTTCACTACTCTCCGTCATTTTACATAGTACTTAGTCTTAGTCGACTTGCTTGACTCGCCCATTTCTGAAACACCATATACACTAAACGAAACTTTCAACCGACAAAATGTGGCAAGTGTGAAACTCATCCAAAGTACAATTTCGTTTTGTTTCTTTCGTCTGAAAGCTCATTTTATTCGCTCAAAGTCAGTATATTACGCATCTTTCATCTGTTCCATTTTCTTTTTTTTTTCTTTTTTTCTTTCAGAAATCACAAATCTAGGAACTTCTTTCATATCAGTTACAGTTTCTGTTTTTCGCGTGGGCAAAATGTGGTTTTAATTATTATTATACCGCATTTAACGATGTTTTTTTTTTTTTTTTTTGTTTGTTTGTTTCTTTTCTTCATTCTTCCGTCTCAACTTTGAAAATATTTTACATCTTTTTTTCTGTTCTTTGCTCTCCTTTCTTTGACTCATTTTCTTTGTCTCTTGCCAGACAAAAGGTGTACAGTGAAAACACGATCATCCGTAAAGACGCCACTTAAACACTGTTACAAGCGGGTTAAATACGTGATATCGTATTGTTTCATATCGTGAAAATGGAAAACTTTTGTAACGACTTTTCATTATCCGGGTGAAAGAAGATTTTTTTCTCGTTTTTCCTGTCTCGAATGTCTTTCTTTGACTCTCTGTCTGTCTCCTTCCCGCCACCTATTCTTCCCTCCTTCTCTTCAACCTTCTATCGAACGCTCACTCTTTCTCTTTCTTTCACTCGGTGATTCGTTGTAGCAAAAATAGGAAAGAAAAGGAAGTGAAAAAAAATGATAGTGTGGAAAAAGCAAAAAAAAAAAAAGAAAAAAAAAGAAAGAAAGAATATCTCGGTTTTTCTTTGGTTTGTATGAGATGAACGATACAGAAAGTGTGTTCGGCGAGGAGAGAAGAGGCGGACCGTATAGAAGAAACAGCTGTAAGAAAAAAACAAAAATAATGATAATAATAATAATAATAATATGGTTTTGACATGGCATATTATCCGAGTGAAAACAAAGAGCTGTCTCACCGTTCAGCCTTTCAGATTAAATTGTAATACGAAAAAAATCTTTTTGATAATCGTTTGGTCGATTTGGTTTGATTGTTGGCTGGCGCATCTTCCTCATAGACATTTATGCTTAGAGACAGCGATCCTTTTATTCGTTATGTATTTTGAAAAACGTTTTATTTCTATTTCTTTCTTTTTTCTTTCTTCCTCTTTAACTTTTCTTTACTTCATTTCCTTTTATCTTTGGCATATTTCGCAGAATCTACCTATTGCGGAAAGTAGTGGCATGTCACGACTTCGGGAAAATTTCACTATAATTTTTCTGATCATTGTGTCCAGACCACAAAACCATCCTCCCCTCAAAAGTGGATACATATCTATAAATACACGTACATACGCATATATAATCATAGGATATAACGAAATTTATTAAAAAACTTAGGCAGCGTATTTTCTTTATGGATCGGAATGAATAGCATGTTTGTAGTTCTAGTTCATATCTCCTTCAAGTTCAAAGATGGGTCAAATCGGACCATTAATTTTCGAATTACGGCCTTTTGAAGTTTTCATTACGGTAAAAAATTCTTGAAATCTATAATGAACGCAACCCGCAATACACATAATTTGAAATTCTGTTAAGGTGTGGAACTACTTGCTACACATACAAAACCAGTTTAAAAATAAAAAATTTTACAAAAACTAAATAGGAAATTGAACTAACTTGTAAGTAAATAAACAATATTTAAATATTTTCAAATTTTAACATTAGTCCATTAGAGCTTTCCAAAAATCTTTTACAATTTATCTGGATAATACACAAGGAAACCTGCGGGAATTTTCTACTTGAGAATTATTTAAACAAAAATTTATCGTTATAAAAAAGAGAAAAATAGTTTTTTTTTCTGTTTTCAACATCAAAACTATGGATATCTTGATTGTCAATTATTGTTCTTATGATGTAAAATCGAAAATATTTTGAGATTAAAAAATTATAGTTGAGAGAAACTTTAACAGAATAATGAGACTTTATCAAATTTAAAAAAACTTTAATAAGAACTGATTCGAGTTCAAAGCTTTTACTTATGTTAGTGAACATGGAGTAATTTCAAAAATTCTGAAATTATGTTGTTGATAGACCTTCAAAGAAAGTGAGATTTGATGAAATTAACAAAAATATCGATAACATATTAATTGGAGTTTTAATACGACTTATTGCTTTAGTATGCCAAAGTATCTACAGTAATATCAAAATTTCCATTATCAGATAGAAAAAGAAGTGAATTTTTCATTAGAGTGTGTAGTCTAGTGTAATTTGAAAATATGAAATGGACAGAAAATTCCAATAATTTATGATTTCCTATCACCTGTTATCTGAATGAGAGAAATAATATGTCATACCATATTACTGATTTGGCTTTCAAGAAATTTTTATTTCAGAATTCATAAGAAATATACAAAATTTTAATATCAAATTTTTTAAATCCCAAAAATATCGATTGTGGGTGATTCTCCCCTATTTCACTTGAAATCCTATTATCAGTACATAGCAGTTTATGAAGTTTTTGCAGATAATGGCCATAATTAGCCTCAAAAATATTTCTACCATGGAATATTAAAGTAAAAAAAAATTATTCTCGAGTGTAAGCAGCAAAATTCATAAGCATGAAGCAGATGAGGGATTCAGAATATTAGACTACAAATTTCTATTTTTCAACTCGAATCAATGCCTATTAGAGTTATTCAAAATTTGGTAAAGTATCATTGTTTTATCAGATTTTTTTTCATCTATAATTTTTTCTTCTCAGAATATTTTCAATTTTATAACATGTGAAATAACCAATTTTTATAACCATAGATTTTGTGTTCAAATAATTCTAAGGTAGGAAATTCCATCAGGCACAAACATAATATTCTCTACTTCTTGAAGGATAATGCGGTCACTTTGGCACCTTTCTAAATTTTGTCTTACAGGCAGTTGCCAACTTTGCCTTTGCCTAAAACCACCACTGATGACGAGTGTTATAAATCGCACGGGTCTAGGTCACTCCTGTTGCGCTCGAGTAGCCAATTTAGTGGCATCACCACCAGTTCAGGTTTTACGTAAATTAAGACGAATAAAAGCACACAGTCAAATTCCTTTTCACCAAAGTGTAACTGTCTGGCAACTGCCACAACACCAGTACAGATAACATAACTCTCCAAGTGTGTTGTCAAATCGATGCGCCCTGAAGGTACGCACCAACCAGTGGACAGTCTGCGACAGTAAATATTATATTTTTTGCAGTACATAATATGCATGCGCTATTATGGAAGGGATCTAATTGGTTAGAAGGAGAAGCTAAACATTTTTGATTGACTTTTCCTCCTGTTTGGAAAATCTACATTTTAGGCCTTGAAAACAGAAACCTAATCGCACATTTTGAGACATGTGTTCGAAAAAACAAGATTATTTTGCAATTTTTTGTAATATTTATTATAATTTGGTAAAATTAAATACTTTAAAAAAAATTTAAAAATGAAAATTATTTGGAAAAATGCTGAGTAAATATTACTTTTGAAATAAAATGTTAAGGAAATTCATAATAAAGTGAAAGAATGAATTGTATTACGAAGTTATAAAACAGGCACGCAAGTTATTAAATGATTGTCTAGCAAATTGAATAAACTCGAGCCTGCTTTCGACCAACTTCCTGGATTCATCTAGACTTAATATTCTTTTCTTCGTAATAGTTGAAAATTTTTTCAAATAATCTGTGCGCAGGAACCGTTAAGCGGTTTGAAAAAAAATTTTGCGCAATGATGGAATATAATATATTTTGTGTTTTTACCGAATTTCGTGAATATTGGTTAAAAATTACGTATTTTAGAATCATTTAAGCCCCGAAAATTAAACATAATAGAATGTAATAAACGATCCGTAAGATAAACCAAAAACAATAGGGTTTGTCCTTGTGTAGATCCAAATAAGAGCACCAAATTTCAAGACTATCGGATAAAAATTGCAACCTGAACTAAGTTCAAGAGAAATGTGTGTATACGTATAATACATATATGAATTTCAGCTATCGCCAAAATTTTCCTGGCGTCACGAGACGAAAAATAAACCTACCCTCATCCAATACGTACGTAGATTTTCTTTGGAAACTACATAAAAAGAAAAAAACTTTGTCACTGGCGTATCCAGATATTTTTGGCATGTGTTCCAGTAGTTGAAAAAATAACAATTTTGCTTTTCTTAAAGTTTTTAATTACTATTGATTGTGGGTGAATTATTACAAACTCTTTTGGATTTTTGGAAATTCAACAAGGTTTTACCTTTAAAATACGCCAGGGATCCTTACCCAGTAAGTAGGTAGGTACAGTATCGGGTCAAAATTTCGTAAAGGAAAAACAGCCTTCAATGATCTAAACTTCAAAGGCTAAAAAGATATGGAGGAAAGAATTATGGGAGTATCTAGATAATTAAATGGGTAAAATTGAGTTAGTAGTTAGTATTTACCAGGTTGAATTGAATGCAAAAAGAAAATCTATTTCGTGGAAAGTAGATACCGGTGTAAGAAGATAATTTAAGGAAAAATTGATATTTTGCACTTGGCTCGTAATCAACCCTGTTCAAACTTTCTAAGAAGGTTGAATTGAATTATTTTTTTGCTTTGTCCTGGCGAAATAATTGTAAATGAAATCAGTCCACATAAAAACGATTTATACCGAATAATATCCGGTGACCAGATACGGATCTCGGCCGTAACGTTTTGCTCAAGTTTTCTGGTTCTGACCGGATGCAACGAACGGAAATTCATCCAATGAAAAATAAACTTTTCCATTCGGTCCTTGTGAAATTAGTTTTTCTATCCCTGGTCGAACGTAAAAGCTCTAGATATTTGAGTAAATATTTTCTTGGAGACATTTCTTAATAATGAGAGAATGGAAGACGAAAAGAGAAACCCTATATTGGCTGTGTAACAGGATGTTCTCCTCCTCGTAACGGTTATAAGCTCTGAGAATTGGGTGTTGTACTAAAAAGCCCAATCGTACTGTTGGGCCAAAAAACCTTTAAAAATTCTGGTTCAATTGCCGTGAAATTTTTAAATAACTCACCATCTTTATTATCATCTTCGTCTATTTTATATCTAACTTATATGTTATCTTATTTTTTCTGAAAAATTCCGTTTTGATACCTTGTCATAGGAACGGTTGACGGAGATGTGATTTCGTTGGTGTACTGCATGGTTGCATATATTCCTGAAATAAAGGCTTGAATTTCCTTCATTTTTGGAGCACTGGAATACCATCTATAATGATTAGGTATAAAATTATGGATGTCTTTGCTTATCCCTCATTACTTCTCTAACAATGAGTAGTCCGAAATGAAATTTGTACTGAGTGCAATAATGGTTTGAGAATTCTTTCCTGATTCACATTACTTCAAATAATCAACAACTGCACTCAAATAAGTACTCCCCACATTACAACAGTCCCACTTCGGGTCATTTTTTTTTACTTTATTTGAACTTTAGGTTTTTGGCTCCTGTATGTAAAGAAATAGGGGGCCTAACTTGCTGTGAAATTTTGTGGATAATCATTGTAATACAAATTAATCTTTTTTGTTAGTTAAGTACATTAATCGTGAAACTATTAGTATGTTACTCGTTTCATAAGATTTGACTGACTAAGAATTGGTGCATCAAATTCAGGCGATATATAAGAAGTTTGCGTAAGATTCTCCCAAGGAAAATTGAATTGTTCTTAAATAATTATTAGATAAAATTGTATTCAAAATTCCTCAGTACAGTAATAGAAAATGTAAGATCTTCCCTATAATAAAAATCATGTTTTTTTTTTTTTACAAGGGATGAAATGTGAGATTATATTTTTAGCCAAAAGATGAGAGAGTAGGCATTAGGACATGTTTAGGTCCCTCATTGGGGCTATCTTAAAAAATTATTGTATGATAGTATAACAATATATTACCTCTCATATAATTCACATCAATATATCGTCACACCCTTTATAATCAGTCACTTTGTATATCACGAATAAAAGTACACGTTCATTCCCTATTGTAATTCACGGTACACATTTCATCATTATATTTCATCACTCTTTCATCTGCCAGTACATTGGTTAACCCACCCTAATTGCAAGGCTCATCTCAAGTTCAGCTAAGACATCACCCTTTCTTGTCCACTTCTGCATGAAACAATAAATTTCTATCAAACGGCGCTTATACCTCAACTCCCAGAAAGAACTACTTTCAATGCATCAGTCTTACATCAGCATTGCATCAGCACATCGTTTCATCCCTACGAAAATTGTACAGGACCACGCCAGTCCTTTGTTTTATGTATTCATCCACTCGACTAATTTGACAGTGATTTTGTGATGCCTAATTGAGAAGCGAAATTACTTCTAAAGTAATCATTGAAAGGTTAACAACCATTGTAACCGAGCCACGTTAAGGGACTCTATCGTTTGAGTCCTTAATAATGTTATATCAATATTATATTTTTATAATTGTTACTTTGATGTCAAAAATTTGATTAAGTTTTTTATTCATAGTCGCAGAAATATTGTCAACCAAATTTCCATCATAGATAGGTAGGTAATTGGGCTCAAAACGTAATCTGAAATAAATTGTATAAAAAAAACTCAACGTTGCTATCTTATTTGAGTCTAATATTGGCTTCTATTTTGTATTGTAGGCTGAGTACCAAATAACAAAAAAATAAACCGATTTTTATTAGGTTTGGATACTGAATGGTTGGGTAAATTCTCTGTTATTCTCACAGACTATGCAGAGAATTTAATTGACATGTGTGGCTTCGGTATGTTGGGTTTCCAAAGACTACTTTGTGAGAAAAAACAACAGGACTGTTGTGTACAGACAGTAGATATAATAGCTTATTTTGTGGAAATTTTTTCACAGTTTTGTTCCGTTTGGTTTTGTTTACAAAGAACATCAAAATTCACCTTGTTTGTATAACCATAAATCTATTAAAGTTCATTTGACGATGGCTCGCTGTAGTAGAGAAGAAATATCATGTGTGATAATTATTTAAGTAGAGTTTAATGAAATGTTTATTTTTCAGATAATATAAAAAAATCGAAAACAAAAACAAAAAAGAACTTGAACAAGCCTATTAAGAATCCCTCGATAGTTAACTGGTCTTTTTCGACGATTATTTTCTGAATATTTATAGGTTTAAAATTCTGACATGATTATTTTTATACCTAAGGGAATAATTTTTCCAAAAATGCTCGTTTCGTTTAGGATTTGTTGTGTTTTTTGGACTTCAGACACTAAATAATACTTTTCATCATACCTAATTCTGCATAAATCAATGAGAAGAAAGTAAGCTTCTTAAATTCGTCGTGAACAAATCGAACTTTTTCATTCGGTGATCATTTTATTCATTTCAGTCGACTCCAAAAGAAACGAATAAGTTTCCCCGTTCGGCGGCAAAAATAAAATAAACATTAGGCACTAAATAAATGTTTTTAACCAAATTTTTTATAATTAGCTAAAATATTAATAAAGGGAAAATTAAAGAAAACGAACGTCTTCCCCCAACCTTTTTCTTCTTTTTGATATTCCTACCTCTCACAACCCTACCCCACGCCTATTTCTCGTCACCATTTATCATTAGTGAAACTTCCTCTCTAAAATTATACAATAAGTAGCCTCGAAGTGAAATCCCCTCAAAAAGCAGCTCGAGAAGAGAATATGAAAGGAGAAACAAAATTAACGACGACGCGAATGGATTTGCATCGGGTCTACGAACGAAAATTAAAAAAAAAAAAAATTACCTAATTTTTTCTTTAAATTCGTCTTTTTGTTTTATCGAAAAATTTTTTGGCTGAAAATCACGTTTAAAAACGAAAGAAGTTCTTCATTTTAAACCTCGTTATTTTTTATGTAAGTTTTCGAAGAAAATTTACATATTAAAATCGATCTGGTATTGAGACCAAGGAGTAGGTGTAGATTAGTTTTTCGTTTTGTGACTTTAGGAAACTTTTGGTACCAATAGCTGAAACTCAGATGCGTAGGTACCTGTATTTATTATAATACATAATTAGACAGGGTTAGTCAGTTTATCGCGCAGAATAGGAAAATCGAATTTGTTGCTTGTTAATGCGACTCGGCGCACTCAATACGTGTATTTTACTACAGAAAGTCACCTTAACGTGCAACATGTTGCGAGTAGGTGCGATTCAGTTTTTTTCAGTTTGTTCTAAAACGGGTGGATTTAAGAGGAAAATAGTAGAGCAAAGAAATATTTTTCATAACATTTTTTACAAAAAATCGTTTGAAAAAAATATTTATTTCAGTCCTATAATTAAGGTGCTTCGGGGCAGCCAAAGTTAAGCGTGTTTTGTTACAAAGTACTCAGTACCAGTTACGTCTCTAGCACGGATGAAATATAGAGACACGTTTCTGTTTACTTTTCTTTATTTATACTGTCACATTTAGTTGTGTTATGATTCATACTTATATATGCGTACTAATTCTTATAATTTTAATGATACTCCTTATTCGTATTCTACCTCTGCTAGGGTAGATTCCTAATCTCTCTTGCACCTACGGATTTTAGACTTGACAGACGAAGGCAGGTTGTAACTGTTCTTCGATCCATAAGAATGGCAAGTGAAGTCCTGGTTTATTCCAAATTTCAGGGTTGCTTCTTTTATTTCCTAAATTGTTTACCTAATCAAAAGTGTACCTGTAGGACTTCTCCTTTATTGTGCTGACAAATATGCCGATTTCGTGTTCGCCTGCATACTTGTTAGCTACCAATAAGTGGGTCATAATTTGGAGGTAACGGTGAATATTTCACTAGAAATATTCGCTATTAATTATTTCAAAATGTTTAGGTTGGCGAATGTGTTCGTCTATCTAAATATGACGGAACGGTGTACCTTTTCTCAAATTTCATATTTTTGTTAAAAACACTATACGGTGGAACATAGTTTACACAATTTTTTTGAGCCTGCAACACCTCAATTATGTTGCTGGAATAAATTTTGGTAGACATCTTTTCTGTATAAAATTTTATGAAAAATATTTCTTTGCTTTACCATTTTCCTCGTAAAATTACACATTTTGGAGAAAATTGAAAAAAACTAAATCGCACCTACTCGAAATATGTTGCACGTTAAAATGACTCACTGTAGTAAGTAACATTAACCCGTTGAAAATGGGATTTTCTTACGCCCATAAACTGACTAATCCTGTATATTTATATAATTATATTATTCACATTTTTATGTAACTCTGTACAAGTCGAAACTTTCTTTCGCTAGTCATAAAATTTGATACACTTCTTTGGAATTCTACAAGAATGAGCCCAGTTGTTTTTGGTCTGGATCAGATAGCCTATTATGTCGCATTTATTGAGCTTTAAAATGCGTAGTTTTCAAACAAAAAGCACAAAATTTGGTACAGACATTAAATATATTATATATTCTAACATTTTGCAAAATTTGGTTCCAGTCAGCTTATTGGTTCATCCGTAGAAGTGATTTTTGAAAATCTCAAACTATTGCTGAGAAGAGAAGATAAATTCCAGATTAACCAATGAAGCTGGTCAGAAAGCAGACTTGCAGATTCTCCAATTTTCTTAAGCAATTATTTAATAACTTGCACGCGTTTTTTATAACTTCACAATACCGTTCAATATGAATTTTCTACAATTTATTTTAAACGTTCCTAATTTTTACCCAGTATTCGGCCAAATAATTTTGATATTTTCATTTTTGAGGTATTTATTTATTTACTTATTGAGTTTTCTTTTTTTTTTTTCTCAAGAAAACTGTTTAAATGAAAAAAATTAACACTTAAAAATGGTTCAACCCAAATATAATTTGTACAACATTAAGAAACAAGAACAGTTACAAGGCAACAGCCAAAAACTAGACTAAAGTATATAATAGACCGGCAAAACTGATTGCAGAATAGACTACAATTAAAAAAATTCCTTTTCTCCCTTGTTTCTAAATTTCTTGGAAAAGTTAAAGAGGATTGTTTACCATCCGCCAATTCATGGTTGGTATTTTTATTGTCTGGTAATTGTCTCAGTTCGGACTGTGGTGTAACACAGTTTCATTTTGTTTTTTGATTGAAATATTTTGAATGAGAATTCGTATTTTTGTCAGCTCTTTAAAAAGATAGGTTTAAGTTTCTAAACAAAAACCTACATTTTATTGCGTGGCTTGCTGCTCTAGAATTTTTTTGTTCGTCTTTTCCCCGTCGTGGTTATTTTATTTTCACTCGGTTTTTTTAACGAACTTGTAAGTTCAGGCAGTAGGAGAAAAAAATAAGTATTGAAGAAAAAAAAACAAAAAAAAAACGGAGAAAGCCCGTGTGGTTTAATTAAAAATATTTAAAATGAAGCCGTTGACAAGATATATATTTTTCCTAGGGTAAAAAATATACACTCAGACGTGGAAATGAATGATACGATGAAAGGGTTGACGGGTCAAGGGGATGGACATGGTGAGAAGTGAAAGTTTTTTTCCATCCTCATTTTCACTCCTCTCGAAATACAGTAGGCGACAGCATTATACATTATTCACCCTTTTGGAAAATTAAAACTGTAGTTTCTTTTTTAACAAAAGGTGTTGTTTCTTTTGTGCGGTTAGGCCTATCTTGTGAATTCTCTTGTTTTTTGTTGTTGTTTTTTTTTTTTTTGCCTTTCATTTCTTTGTTCGTTCGGTAATTAGTTTTATTTCTGTAAATCCGTTACAATTTTTTTTTTTTTTTTGCTTTTTTCAACTGGTAAGTCTGCTTAAATGGCGTATGGGCACGTTTTGCGGTATCTTTAAAATGAAAACTAAATTTGGGTGGAAGAAAGAAATTTGAGGAGGAGCTGAAGAGACAACTCTCATTTTATACTTTAAAGTTTGCAAGATGAGGAAAAAATTCGAACTTTTCGTTTTTCTCAAAAACATTGTAAATTCGTCGTAATGTAGAAACAAAAAAACAGAATAACGAATACAGGGGCAGAAATTTGGGGTTTTATTCTAAGAAATTATGCTATCCATATTTTCATGTTTTCAGCTGTAGAAGAGAAATATTATGAACTTATCAATTAATTTTATTAATTTCGTGACCATGTGAAAAGATTTTCAATCTGTAGTGTAATAATAACGAAATGGAATATACAATTATAGATAATTATATATATGTACATATCGGCCTATGAATTTGACCATTTGGTGCCAAAATTTTCGTTGAATCATGAAACAAAAAACATTCTTACCCATACCCATTTAACAATAACCTGCGTGAAAATTATCGTGGCTCCGCCCACGAGGCCCCGGCGCATAGGCGATGCGCCGGAGTTCTCCCACTACCTCCGGTAGTGGACATACTGGTGTTGAGGCAACGCCAGTTGTGAGGAACACGTACGAGGTACAGGTGTGTGACTCCAACAACATTTATTGTCTCCTGGACATTAAACACATTATATATATAAGACTCTACCCACTACAAAAATACCCTTGTTCGTGTTTGTTCGCTTGTTTTACTTGCCCTTTTTTTGAAAAGCAATACGTAAGTACCAGTTGTTACTCAAGTATTGTTCTTATATTCCACCTTAAATGATGAAATACGTTTGGTAAGTAGGTAAACAATTAAAAGAATGGATTGTTTACCTAATCGTACATGTAATAACGCTCATTGGTTCTACTCTTATAATTTGCGACTCAAGTCGTATGATTTTAGTCAGCGGTGTGGAGAGGGAAGGATTTGTGTATTCTACCTTCCTTCCCAGCCAAAAAAAACTTGTAACTCCTCTCAGTAAGGTAAAGTCGCGTAATATCGCCTACTTTTTTAAAAATGACTATAAAATTTCACTTATTTGATCTATCAACCTTGAAAATAGCTCAAAATGTTCGTACATCCTTCTGCTACAAAAGTATCATGCCAAAATGAAGGAGGGGAGGTTCGTTGATTTTACATGAATTTTTAAAGCAGAATAGTCAAAACTGTAAAATTTATTTTTGGGCTCCTAATATCGCCCACCAAAATTACATGTAAAAATCAATTATCTTAATATCGCCTAGCTAAAAATCAAAAAAATTGACATTTTACGTTACTTTTAATTAAAATAAAAGAGATTTTGACTTTATCCGTTCAAACAATTTGAACAAATGTACTTTTTTTTTGTTTGAGACTTCACCAAAGGCAGCGTTGCAAATCTCATGCGCCCACACGGAACATTTTGAACACGAAATCCATCGTTGCCCTTCGTAGCAACTCTTCCTCCTTTTTCGTGTGCTTCTAGTTATTCATGAAAGCAAAGAAGTTCAGTGATAACAGTTTAAAATATGTGGTTCCTAACATCGCCTATATGTTATCAAGTGGGCGATATTAGGAATTTGTGAGTGGGCGATATTAGGGAAAATGGTTCTCACTTTCTTCAACGCCATATTCTGCTTAATTATTTATGAATCCTGGAATTTTTTATCGAAATTACAAATTGAACGTTTCTCATCACAACACTATTTGATTTGACATTTGGCATTCATCTCATCAGTCACAAGCACCATCCAAAGACAACACTAAAAAAGTTTTCAGGTCCTCGATTTCTTCTCCCAGTTCTCACTCTTTGGTTTTTGGCTTCCAGAACCTAACTTTTTACATGTTTTACTGTTTTACGATACCGGACATGAAAAAATTTTTTCCCGCCAGATCACGCCACTACAGGGCAAAATAAGGTGGTAGGTGATATTAGGAACTGGGCGATATTAGGCGACGTTACCTTAATGGCTTACGAAGGAGCATTTGCAAATTTGGTCGCTCAAAACCTCCCCTATAGAATCTTGATTTCATCAAGGACGTGTCTAGCCCAATCATAAGAGAGGGGAGTCAGAATCTTCACAACCCTCTCTTTCAACCCCTTCACTCACAAAAATGCCATTTTCACCAAGAAATACACATTATTTGTTCAGGTCAAAAATTTTTTTTTCACAGCTAAAGGTAGGTTCAGATCCCATGAGTCAAAACCCCCTTATATGCACCCTCGTATTTAGTCACGCCTCTGATTTTGGTTATCGCAAATGGATCAGTGAAGGCACAAAAATTCTCTGCATTAATTCCTTAATTTCAAATCACAGAAACACTTAATGAATACTGTAACACCATTAAAGAGTATTGTTTTTACCTGATTGAACACTTTTTATGTGTTACACCTTACTCGAGTATATTGATATCAAACTGAACATCAATATCGCTAAATGTGAATTGTTTAAGTAGTTTATTATCCACACTGATGTGGTGGGCCTTGACTTTTCTGGATTCAGTCTTTAAAAAAAATAACAACACAACTGGTGCTTTAACATATAAGAATTTTGTACATACAGTGCAGGTAATTTTACATAATAATTCATAAAAGAATTTCACGTACTGATCTAATAATCTGGGTGTTTTTAATTCATTCATTTCTTCACGAAACGTGAGTTTATGTACACAGTTAGGTGTAATAGTATTCACTGTGATTAGTGTGAAATAGGTATTAGTGTGTGTGTGTATAGTTGATGAGGAAGAAAAAGAAGAGTTCATTGGAAGGAGAAGAGTGACATCGAAGAAGAAGAACAACAAATTGGAAGAAGAAGAAGATTCATCATAAAGAAGAAGAGTCTGATTCGTAAACAATGTATTATTGTTTACATAATTCCACACATTTTCGTTTGTGTGTAGGAATATGTTCGTCCATAGAATTATAGACGAATAAATCCGTTACAAATACCATTTTCTGCTAATTACCGAAAAAGCCATCGCCAGTCAAAATTTATCCTACATAACAATAGATTACTGCTTTCACTTTTTTTTTCTTTTTTTTTACTAACTAAGACATCCAACTAAAAAGACACTCACGTTACCATTAACTGCTTCCCGCGCTGGTTGATGATAAGCTGTGCGAATGGTAGGTTTGACGAAATTTCATTTAACATATTTCCTATTTTCCTTTACACCTTGGTTCCGACAGTTTCCCCCCACAACCGCCCCCATAGCTCGGTACCCATCCAAATTCTCGACCGAGAAAAAAGAATATTTTCGCACACCTCATTAGCCGACAAATTCTCGCATTTCTCCCCGATTTTATTATTTAACTTGTTCCAGCACCCTCTTCCGTCGCCATGCGCCATCTGAGAAAGGTGCCTTTTAAAAAGTCCGCCCTAATACAATGCCCCCTAAATCATTTGGAATACGGTAAACGGCGCTAAATCATCGGTTACAACAGCGCGAGCGTCGTATTTGCGAAAAACTTTTGAAAATTCGATGTAAAGAGGGTTGCGTGCTCTCATTAGTACGGTGCAACGCATCGGTAAAACTATTTAACCAAACGAAATTTACGAGAAGTAAAAAGAGAGTGAATAAACGTTTATGATTTTTTTTTTTTTTTTTTTTTTGGCTTCCCTATAATGAAAAGAGAGACACCCTGGGAAAAAGAAAAGAAAAAAAATTCGTTTAATCGGTAATTAATTTTTTTATTCGTTTTCCGCCGTAATACAGACCATTCCACTTCATAGTTTCTAATATAAAATGAAAATCTAAACAAAAAAAAAAAAAAAAAACAAAACAAAAAAAGGGAAAAATTAGAAACTATTTCATTGGTGCCCGAGGGAGATGCGAATTTGTTCATCGCAACGTGGCGCTTGCGTTTTTATTTTTTTATTTATTACACATTATATTTTTGCTTCATAAAATGATCGAGATAAATTGAATTGTGTATAGAATCGACAAATGCTGGTTTCTGTATTGTTGTATTTGGTAGTTTTCGTTACCTATAGTATGTTAAAAATTTCCATTCGATAATAACGTGGCAGGGGGCGCGGGGTGGGAAGGCGAATAATTATAAAATTATTGACTTAATTTCGCACTACCGGTATGCTGTAAAATGTCGAAATGTTAACGCTTTTGTGTTGTGATCACTTCTTGTGCGATTTTTTTACAAGGTTTTTGAAAAAGAAGTCCTCCATTTATGTAGGTTTTCGATGAAAATTTAGATATTAAAATTGATCTGATATCAAGGTATTGGGTCGAGGGTAGGTTAGTTTTTTGTCTCCTGATCCCAGGAAACTTTTTGCGCTATCGAATGAAATTGATAATCTATATAATACACATATAAATGAGAATGTTTGTCTTTCTGTATACTCATCACTTCGAAATCGCTCAACTGATCGACAGAGTCGCTCAATTAATCAAGCTGAAATTGTCCGGACTTATTTGTGTTGTCCCAAGGAAGGTTTTAAGCTAAATTCGAGGTCCGTATCTCCTCTGGGGGCGATGTAGTGAATTTTTATCCTCTTATTACCATAAAATTTTGAAGAAGTTTTTTCACAAAAACATATTTTACTCAATGACATGAGTAAACCTTCAAATTTTATGGCTGTATATTGCTCCATTCTTGAGATATGGGGCTGCAAAAAGTTACAAAGTTTAAAATCAATAACTACCTACCTACATTATACCCACTGTATTGTGAGAAAAATGAGATATATAACATTTTATAGATAGAAATTAGTGATTTAATTTCGTAGAGGGACAAATGGAAATATAGAATGAGAGAGTGTAATGAAGAGAATGAGGGAGACAGAGAGAGGGTGAGAGGGGGAGAGAGGGTGGGAAAGAGAGATAGAGAGACCAGGAGAGATCAGCCGAAATAGTTTATCATAAATGATTTGTTATCTTGCATCAGTTGCTACGGCATTAAGTCTCAGTGTGTGATTTCGATGCGGGAGGTATTGGATTTAATTCCCAGACAAACTGTAATTTTTTTCTAATTTTTTCTAATTTTTTTTTTCGAAAAGAGAATAGTTGGAGGGGATAAATTGATTTTATTACAATTTTTTTCGTATAGTGAGTGGTGAGATGAGGTAATTTTTTTTTATAAATTTATTTTTTAATGTAAGTAGTCAGGTGAGGTGAGGTAAAAGAAAAAAAGAAAAAGAAAAAGGTAAATTTGAGGATGAAGCTCCCTATTAAATAGAAATTTGAAAATTATGATGAAATCGCACACACACTAATCTCCTCTATGATGACGAAGACGTTTGCCTGAAAACTTTTTCCAAAAATATATTCACCATATTATTATACAAGTGTATATTTATAGGCACGAGTGAAAAAGATAAGATGAACGGCACAGAGAGATGTATTCTAAGAGGGAGGCACTCTACACTTACAAAGAAGCTAACTACTCTTAGCAAGTGGATTAATCAATTGTGAAATCGCCTGCATCACTTCGAGCGAGCAGCTAATATGTATAAGTATATGTTACGGTGAATGACCGAAAAGTGTAACTTGAAATTCTTAATTCGAAGATTCACCGGTGATTATTAACACGGGTACGCCAAGTGGTGTTGGCGAACGTTGATAATATTATTTGTATACTGGTCTTTCAAGGGACGTGTAGCAAGTGTATCGCCCAAATTGAAATCTGACTCAGCATGTTTTGTAGAACAAAGATCCGAACGAACGTTTTTGCGTATTTCCTGGGCTGCGAGTAACATTTACCCAAAATATTCAAAAATATGATGAGTCAGAAGGAAAGAATTGAAAATTTTTTTCCAGAAAAATTAAATTTTCCACATGTAAATGGTGCGGAGGCAGCAATTAAATGTGCCAACCTAAAATCAGTGTGATTGGATCGCACTACGGGGCCCTGTATCGCATTTTAACTTTTGGTTATCTATCAATCGTCATGAAAAAATGAAAAAAATTCAAAATTGAAATTGCTTTACCGGTCTTTGTAGCGATCCGGTCATACTTATTTTTGGTAGACACATTACATTACAGCCTCTACACCATTTTCACTTGAGAAATTGAATTTATGTGAAAAAAAGTTTAGTTTCTTATTTTTAAAAATATTTTGGATAAATTTAACTCACAGCACGAGAATGGGGCAAAAACTTTCATTTGGAGCCACATTCGACAAAATGTATAATATGGTCATATTCATTGCATTTGAAGATTGGATTTTCTAACATTCACTGTAGCTTAAGTTGGGGAATGTCGACGATTACCAGCCAAAGTACAAATAAGGGTATTTTTTTGGTCTTTCACCACACAAATTGGTGAATGTCGACATTCACCGTTGATCTTCAATGAATCACCAACTTCGGACTTTCACCGAAACATATAATTACGTATATTATAATTATATACACATGTACACACAATTCTATGATCATGGTACCATTCGTAATTTTCATCCGATATTCTTGAAATTTAGTAAGTACACAAATTGTAGTTTTGACAAGGATAAGACATTATTTTTGGTCCAGATCGGTCAGATTCTGCGTCCGGTACATTTTATTATGTTTCATTTTTAGAGCTTTAATGATTTTAAAGTGGATAATTTTTAAGCAATACCTAGGTACGAAATTGGCGCAAACATATTGAATATATTATATTTAATCATTCTTCAAAATTTGATTTCAATCGGCTCAACAGTTCATTCGTAGAAATGATTTGAAAAAATCTCAAATTATTCCTAAAAAGAGAGAATAAATTCCAGATGAATCAACGAAGCTGGTCGGAAAGCAGGCTTGTTGTTATTTTATTGCTAAGCAATCATTCAATAACTTGCGTGCGTTTCTTATAACTTCACAATGCAATATTCATTTTTGATTTCCTTGACATTTCATTTTAAACGTAGGTATCTAACTTTTAGCCAACCATCCATCAAATGAGTTTTTTTGTATTTATTTATTTATTATAAGCTTTTATTCTACTCACAACTGCGATTTTAAAATATACCAAAATTGCAGCCAACCTTCCAGGACAAAATAATATTTATTTCCCATGAAGCTAAAGCCAAAAAAAAAAAAATAAATAAAAGCTTACCTATTTTTTAAAAATTTGTTTTTACTGTAAACTTATTTATCTATTTAGTCCTTTTTTGTTTAAGAAAACTTACATTTTCTAGCGAGGCTTGCAGCGCTGGTGTTTTTTTAAATTTAATATCTTCAATGTGGCTTAATTAAAGTAGTCATTTAATTTGACGTAATTATCCTACACCTCTTCCCTGACACATTATACCTATTATGTTATGAATCATAATGTATCATTCTCATACTGAATTTTTATCGCTTTGGACTGAAAAAACAAAAACAAAACGCCTGATTTTCAGAAAAGCACAAAAATCTGATGGCCACAACTGCCTGATGTAAGATGCATAATCATCCCCTCTAAATCTATGATTTTCAGGAAGTCTTAATGAGATTAATGAAATCTTGAAAATAAGAAATGCACGGAACTCCAAATTCAGCAGAATCATAAAGTACCTAACTGAGAGTTTGCCGATTTTTATGATCACGAATCAACATTATTTATAGAAGATTTTATTGCGACAAATTTTTACTGAGGTATTTTTATAATAAAATGGAAATTTGGAGAGAAAAACGCCGAAAACTGACTTTGGAGGTTAAACACCTCTTCCCAAGAACGTAACCAGCATGAGGCAGGGGAAATTTCCCCCCTCAATTTTCAAAAAAAAAAAGAAGAGGCCAGCTAAAAAAGAAAAAAATGTGGATATTTTTCTTTATCCCGAAAGTAGCGATATGTGGAAATTAAGAAATAATGAGAAAAAGTTATGCCATCCAGCGTGATTTTTAAGTTGGTTTTCAAAAAGAATTGACTTACTCTTGGTTAGGCAAGCTAAAATTTTTGTTAAATAGAAGCTAACTAAAAAAATTTTTGTTTTTTCTTGAAAATATATATTTCTTTACCTTAATTTCTTTAGAAAATTTTCGATGACTGCTTTTGGCCCAGCCAGTAAAATTGATTGTGACCGGACTTCTGAGTTTGCTTGTTATCAGTGAAACAACACTAGGGGTGAAAGGGGGTACTTATTCCCAGATGGTTGAGTTTTGGTAATGGAAAAATTACAAATGGAAATTATTTTTTAAACTATTTATATAATAATTACACTGTAGGCCAAGGCCTCATGTATCCATCAGGGTCATTGCAAACTCCTCCAACTATCCAAAAATAAACCCTGTATACATTAATGTTCTAGAACCCAGAAAACACCAATAACCATTGTGAAGTTAATTTAAAATTTCAGGTATGATGACGAACATTTAAAGATGAGATTTATGCTACCATAATATGATTAGAGAAAAAATATGAAAATGCGTAAAATAATTAATACACAAATTATTATAACGCACATATATATTAAAACACGATATTGACAATATGACATTGTGTGACCGACTAAGAATAACATCATTACACAAAACAGCATTAGCTCTATATAATACCAAATTTAAGTCACAGATTACAAATGCCAGAATGATCGAGTATGATTTGACAATTCATTATAACTCCCGCTCAAGTCAAATCATAAAGCGTCTAAAAACAATTACCTCTAAATTTAAAAAATAATTAATTTAAAAAACATGACATATATAAAAATGTTAAAAATACTAATTAAAATCATACAACATAAATAGTTAAAATTGTCAGCGCACACACATATAAATTTCAAAACATTTGACTATAACATATTGACTATTCGACTAGAAAAAATATCATTGAAAAGAGTCCAAGTTGTTGCACAAAATTTTGAAACAGATGAGCCAAAAAACATTCTCTAAACAGATGACCAAGTTGATTGATGGTGTCAACAAATGTGAACTCAAACGGCTTGTTTGAGAACAAATTACAAATAAAAAGGTATTTTTCATCAATATGTTTACTATGACAAGTATTCCATTGACTAGACTTAATAATCGCAAGACGGCTCAAATTATCTTCAAATATCACACATTTATTACGAAAGTAGATACCAAAATCTGACAACAAGCGTTTAAGCCAAAGGCCTTCAGACACGGCATCGCATATGGCGATTAATTTTGTCACCCTATAAAACCCCCTGCAGAGATAAATCCTGAGTACAGCCCTGTTGCAGTTGGGTAGCATATTGACTAGTACCCATGTGGCAAATTCCTAGCTATATCACTGCATGTTAACTCCCCTAGTTGGTCTCTACTTTGATAAAACTTGCTTTGTCCCTCTAAAAAATTTTCTTGCTATTTCCTTGGCAGCTCCCCAAAATTGCAGGAAGCCTATAGGGTGCAAAATTAGTATGTTACTTTGAGGGACCGATCCAACAACATCCGTATGTACATATGTACATAGTTATATAGTTTGTGAACCAATTTTTTATTATTTTTGTAAGATTTGAGTGGGTTGACCAGCCTGTTACATGTCACACAGAAATTGAAAAAATAAATTATCAAGTACATATCAATGTTTTTAGCACTTTTTATTTTGTTATTCTTCGCTACCTAGTTCATTTAGGCCTAATATATGATTTCTCCAGCAAGCATTCTCCAGTGCTCAACATTTCATATACCCCACATAAACTGTAACGATATTTTCCTATCGTTCATAATACTTCCTAAATTCGTATTACTAATTATCATCATCATCATTACTTTCAATCTATTTTTCTATTATTTCCCATTCATTAATTCTCAGGTCATTTCCTCAAGTCAAGACTTGTTTGATGACATCATTTCCTACATAAACAGTTACTGTGTTTACTTGTAAACTATGAACTCATTTCTTGTTTACACTATTTTTGCAATCTTGCATATACACTAATTTCTACTAAATTATTTGTGAACACCCATTTTATGTCATATTCTTACGAGACCATTGGTCATATTCCATGTACATATATTTCTATTAACCAATAAGATTAAAATCCTTCTCCAACACTTTGTAAATTTGCTTGAACCTCTTCTTTTTACTTATAATCAAAATACTATATAACCTCATGTTTTGTACTCTTACATTCATTCTGTTTCAATCTTTTACAGTCTTAATTCAATCTCTGTAACTCTAGTAAGTAAAAAGAGGAGGTTCAGGCGAATTTACAGAGTTTGGAGAAGGGTTTTAATCTTATTGGTTAATAAAAATATATGTACATGAAGTATGACCAATGGTCTCGTAAGAATATGACATAAAGTGGATGTTCACAAATAAATTAGTAGAAATTAGTGTATATGCAAGATTGCAAAAATAGTGTAAACAAGAAATGAGTTCATTGTTTATGAGTAAACACAGTAACTGTTTATGTAGGAAATGATGTCATCAAACAAGTCTTGACTTGAAGAAATGACATGAGAATTAATGAATGGGAAATAATAGAAAAATAGATTCAAAGTAATGATGATGATGATAATTAGTAATACAAATTTAGGAAGTATTATGAACGATACGAAAATATCGTTACATATATATATATATATATATGTAAGATTCCATACACACATAATCTGCCTGTTCTCTTATCATCATTTATTCGCTCCTCTCTTCTTTCCTTTTACAACCTGCTCTCATAGCTATACCTACGCAGGTCGTCGTCTTTATCAGCTCTGCAGTCAGTTTAATGTTCTTCTCACTTTTGTGTATTACACACGTTGTTTTCGCCGATTTATTTTATCCGTTTCTCTTTCTTGCTTTTCAGTCGGAAACAACTTAGTTTTGAATTCGTTATTATTTAATAAACGCACCCTTTCACCGTTGTTTCGACTTTCTTTTTGAGATTCTGTCGAATCTTATATATATATATACTTTTTAATTTAATTCGTAGCCTCGTTTGTTAGGTACCTAATGGGTTGCAGCTTTTGCCTTAATTCTTTCCTTCATCCTTATATTATTCATCTTCAGAGGGTATAAGTGTTAATATTGCGAACTGTGAAGCATAATATGTATGTGACAGCCGTTCCTCAGACGAATTACATCGTTGACGAGGAACGGAAAGAATGACGAGATTGTATAGCGTGGTGGGGATGTGAATGAGGAAGCGTTTAGAGGCAGAAACCATTGACGAGAAAATTTCATGTACGGCGCGAGCATTTTATTGGGCGTTGAAATTTGCTTGCCTTTGAAATAGTGGACACAATTACGCGAGAATATTGTCGAACAGAGTTGTTAAAATAATGGCACCGACGAATTCCAATGAGTTCGTCGCACTATACTGTATTCCATAAAGTGGAAACAGTTTCTGGCGTTTACGAGTATGAAAATGGGAAAATTATCGATTTGATAGCGCCGACATATTGTTCGCAGTTTATGTGTGACCGTGAGCTTATGTGTATTACGTGGTGCGTATACCATGTACTATGTACATGCAAGCCAGCCAGACAATATGCAAGTAAGCAATTCGAAAAGTATGGCGAAGAGAACGCTAGTGCGTTTTTTTTTGTTTTTTTTTTTTGGGGGGGGGGTGGTTTCGCTGCTAGTGAAAGGAGTTTTTTTTTTTTTATATATATTTTAACCCTCTGTAAAGTATTTAATTTTGAATGCTCTATCACACTCTCTGTGGAATCTCAGATCTATAATACTCCGCGTAATTACGATATATTTTTCATTTTATTGCACCAAACTCTGGAATACGATGTATACGGAAAATGGTATTCGAATGGATGCGATTCTCAGCTTTTTTTTTTTTTTCCTACGTCGAGGGCATAAAATTTGACGTTTGTTTTAGGTACTATACAGTTTGTGCTTGAGAGTGTTTTAGAATACGAGTTGATGAAAATACGATTTACTTTTTTCTCTTTTTCCCCATTTTTTTTCGACTTCTATTTTTATATTTTCTTAGTCGTAATTTTTTTTATGTTCGCATTTTACGAATGAGAAATTTTACGAAGGTGTTCGATAGCGAATGGTGAAAATTCCGAATTCGTTTTTTCTTTTTTCTTGATTTGGCATTGAATTTGGGCGGCAGCGATGCAGAAAATGTCATTAGTTATTTTGACAATAAAAATATGATGACGTCGTCAGCATGGACCAGCGTGTACTTTGTTGATAGATCATTATTGTTAATTCTGCCGAGCTTTATGAATATAAAAAATTGAAACTCTAAAAATTGCTTGTGCGTCGTCATGGAAAAAGTCGTTCTTTTTGATTTTTAATCATCATAGCGCTCTTCTTCAAAATATTGGAGTCAAAACGTCAATACTTATTATAAATTAAAAAATATATTGATAAAACAAACAAAACATAAATAAAATTTCAAAAATTTCAAAAATTTCAAAAATAAAAATTTAGACAGTAATTTCGTTTTATTAAAATAAAAAAAACCTATTTATTGAACCTAAATAGGAAGCTATATCTAGTTAAACAAAAATATTAAATAATATTTATAATTATTTGAATAAAATTAAATATATTTCAATTTCACGGCACTCCCTTGTCCAAAATTTTGTAAGGAAATGAAATTAGGGTAAAAGCCAAAGTATTCAGAATCTCTACAGGTCAGCCAAGTTCGATATAAACAAAAATGAAAACATCAAGATAAATGATGTCGCCAGTTCCATGGTCTCTATTTTATTCTCTATTGATTGTTGATTTCACCAATTTAGATAAGACTCCAGTTAGACAAATAATCGATACCTTCAAAGATGGGCAAGTAGTTAGTGTGTCCGACGGAATAGGAACTGATGGCGTCACACAACACAAATCCGATTTGCGGCTGGAAACTTGGACGACCTGCATGATTTTAAAGATTTTTAGTTAAAGCTACCTTTTAACGTAGAGGTAATAAAATCGCAAATAACTACAGGTTGTGTAAAATCACGAATGTTTTAATTCACTCAATCATTGCATGATCATTACCTATTGAGACTACAAAAATGATTAGAATTGTGAATTATCGACAGTTCAACGAAAATAAAAATAACTTTAACACAGTTATACTTTTCTGGAAAACCAAGTTTGTCAATTTACTGAAAAAAACAAAAAAAATTAATAAATAAATAAAATAATATAAAATGCAAATTAATACAATGTAGAAAAGGTACGCTTGTAACTACTTGCACAGTAAATGAGAAAAATATTCTTCGAGCAAAACAGTCGACTTGCTATTTTCCAACAATTTTTCATTTTTGTTTTACATTTTTCTCATAAACTACAGAACCAATATTTTCTCTCTTATAATGACAATCAGTCGTGAAAATTTCAGCACAATTCTTTTGGTAGTGTTCTAAAAACTGTGAACCAAAATTCTTTTCCATTTTTTTTAGGAAAACACCCAACGAATAGGGACTAATCTTCTATCAGACTTGCACAAATGTCAGAAAAATCTAACGAGAAAAGTTCAACCTAATTCCTTTTGAAATTTCCTAAAAATCTTAGAAAAATCACCTTTCCAGCAATTTTTTCCCCCCAGATATCTCGGAAATTATCGAATAAATTATCAATTTAAACTTTATCGCACTTGCATTAACACAAGTGAAATCTATATGGAATATTTTCACTACGCCTAACCCCTCCATGAGGTTGATTTTAATAACCCGACAAACTGGGTGAAAAGAGTTGTAACTTATTTAGATAAGAAGACAGTAGGTAGCTGGATGACAAAGTAAGTATTAAACAAGGTTGACTGGCTGTGTCTTTGAAAATAGCTAAAAACTGCTTAAATTTAACAAAGAATGCACACCCATCTAAACACTACAACAAAAATGGGTACCTTTTTTGAAAATATGGTCCCCACTCTTACACAGTAGGTACCAAATTCGAATTTGCTTTCCCCTTATTTGGGACCGCAATAGCAGAGAATTGTTTTTTCAAATTATTTAATTCAATGAATGAATAAATACAATTATTAATTTAGAAATCGCAACAAACACAAAATTCGTAGGGAAAAATGAGATTAAAAATTGTCGGTATCGTTTGACTGTATAGTATTGGATCAGTAGATAAAGATGATTTCTGGTTATATATGCTAGTGCTAAATATGCAACCAGAGCGTACCTTTTGATGTATTTTGCTTTGTGTTTATGTACGCTATCATTGTGAATTTAAGGGATCTCTTTATCAGATGTATTCTAAATTGGTGAACTTAAGTAAAACATTGAAAATATGCAGCAGGTACGCTAGGGTTACCTACTTTTTTTCTTGCATGTCTTGACATTAAAAAATACGTAGGTCTTCGGGAGCTTTACTGGTCCAGTACTATATAGTCAAAGTTGGTATTGTAGGAGGCAAGGATATAATGATTGTGAAAATGGTGCCATTTTTTGTCTTTACAACTTCATTAGTTTATTCAGTTGATTTCTTTCATATGAGTTCTGTTTGATAGGACTACACCAGCCTATACCAGGAGGGTGATTCCACAAATATAAGAATGCTATGTGACTGCATCAAGTTTTACTTGAATATTTGTGGAATAGCCTTACCAGTGTAGGTTGGTGTAAGTCAGTGTAGTCCTATCAAATAGAGCTATTATTACACTTCTTTTTTAAATTCATTTCATCCTGGCTATTAATTAAGAAATTTTATTTAAAAAAAAAATTGTCTTGGTATGTGGCTGCATATCTAGAGAATACACCCTATTGCCATACTTCATAAGTGCCATCTCTTTTATTTTATCCAATTTATGCAAGGAATTCTTTTCTGTATATGCAGAAGTGATCAACTGCAAAATCTCAAAACTTTATTACATTATTTTCTGAAGAATAAAAAAATAATAAATTAAAAAATAAACCATTATTTGTTAATGACTATTCCCTATATATGTATGAGTTGTAGTAATTTAAATCATGCCATGCCATACTAATATGAACCTTTTTCTTTTACATACCTAACAGAGCCACCTCCTTACACAGAATAATTTCTCACAATTATCGCTCAAACTGAGACTAAAAACATCAAAAATTCAATATCTGCATCTTACTTTTTACTCTTTATCAAAATTTTCTTTGAATGAAAAGAAATTTTAATAATTAACTTACACTGGGCATGCCTCACTTAGCCCGTAGCTGAAAGTGAACAAAGGTGATGCATCAGCATTTTTATTATGTATGTGTCCGATTCTGTCATTTTGACATTTTTGCAAGTAGCTTATCTTTTAAGTAGGTTGTCATTAAATGAAAATCTACTTTTTATTTTTTCACAAATTTGAAAACACAAAAGGTGAGGAAATTTAAACAAAATTCTGAATTTAACGAATATTCTTTTCTACATTATTTTTCCTGGTCTAAAATGTTTTAGTTTTTTGCCATGTTTTCATCATTAGGGTAAGGTAGCTAAAATTGTACCATTTCCTAAATTATACCACTGCTAATATTTAAAAAATGGGAGAGTGAATTATTACTAATCCATGTTGTGAATAATAAAACTAAATACAAATAACCACTAGGGAACCAAAAATTTTCTCAGTATTCTCATTTTCCCTTCTTTACAAGCTTAAAAAAAAAAACATGCCTAAAGACAAATAATTTATAGATTTTGTGTTAATAAGCTTAGACTTGAAAAAAAAATTTCGCCTTTCAAAATTGTTAATTCAGTTGAATTTAAAATGTTCATAATAGTTTCAGAAAATTTTGATTAAAATTGTAGTTTGAATAGGGAAAATTTAAATTTTATTAGAAGTGTTCACTGTTTCCTAAATCATATCACTGATAAGGTGACGAGTTTTTAAATCATACCACTTTTTGTTATTATGTGTTTCAAAACATTTTAACTAGTCTGTTGAAATTTATTTATGAAAAAGATCCCTAAAAATATGGTAAAAAATAAAAATAACATAAAACTGACACCAAAAACAATAAAATAAGCTATATAAAAATTAAAAAATTATCAGTGGTACAATTTAGAAAACTGAATGGTATGATTTAGGAAATTAGTTGTCTAAATCATACCATTTGGAGTTTGTTGATAAAAGCAGCTGTAATTTTAACAATATTTAAGTGAGGCTAGTGTGAATGAAAATATAATGGAAATAATGATAGTGTTCATGATAGTGACTGTGTGCATGAGTGTTTTTACAGATCAAGTTTGAATAAAAGTTAGGCCATGGATGGGCTAATTTCTATATTGCAAGTTCTTAGTTCCAATGGGGTTGAGAACTTAATAGGCCTGCTCACTATTGTAGAGCTTGGCAATCTGCGTGGCATATTATTAGCCCACATTGGGTCAATTTTAACGGACAAAAGTGAATAAAAATTCTTTGGAACTTCTCTTCACTCAGCACAAAGCATACCTAGGTAGCTCTAATAATATATCATAAGGAAAAAGTTCAAAATCTCATTCGTGTAAAAATGTGGTTTTCAATTCAAAGTGTGGGGACTATACATCTCGTACACACGCCATTCTTTATCAGGTGTATTATATTCAACAGTATATAATATACACTGTTTGTTTGTATGCTCTCACTTGCACACACAGGCAAGTAAGATGCAATTTTTGGCTGATGACAAAACAATAGATAAGGATCTCAGTAATGTCTCGGACTGGTACACGAACGCATTATGTCATTTCTTATCAGTTGCTTTAGCAATGAATAAGAAATGACGTGATTTCTACAACACACCTACATAATATGTATATGTACATAAGTGTGTCTGTGTGCGTGTGTCAAAACCTGTATATAAACTCTCCAAACCGGCTCTAAAATTGCCAGTGTTCACCTTGGTTTTGGTTTATCCATATGTAATATATGAAGTGGCTGAACATGCTTAAATTCTGTTGAATTTACCTTCTGGTGAGAATATTTTCTCACGACAAAGTATTCCACACAAAGTTTATGGGCTGTCTTCCAAAAAGTATTCCTTCGATGAAATGAAACTCGGAAATATGCTTAATTTTGCAACTACCTAACTATTTTTTTTTTTTGTTTGGTACGAAAATAACGCACCAACTGAAAAACTGCATTCTCTTCGCCGTTTTCAGCTAAATTTTTCGATCACACACCCCGTCCCCTCCACCTCTATGTGTGTGAGTTTCGAACGAAAAAGCAAGCGTCTGAGTTCGCTTATCCACTTCGGTGGATAAAGGCAGAGCGTTGTTTTCTCCAACGAGGTTAACGCCACGCAAAATAATGGTCTCCGAAAAATCTTTTAACGAATATCGGAGCAATGACGACAACGAAAATGGGTGCGGGGAAAAGAAAAGATGGCAGACCCGAAAAAGATTAACGTGCGTTTTAGGCACATGTGTGTATTTTTCAACGTACTAGTCGGTAATCGCGCATTCGTTACCACTGTTTACTTATTTGCTGGAAACTGCTTTTGTCATATTCGAAACGTCGTCTTGGCGTATATTATATTTTTCGAGCAGCCTATAACCAGCCCTCGTCTGAAGAAAAGACACCAAGCGACGATATTTCGCCAAATTATCGCAACTTTTTGCCGAGAGAGTCACGTACTCGTATCATCGATGTTTTTGTTTCTTTTTTGTGTTTTGATTTTTTTTGTTTTTTTTTTTTTTTTTTTGGGTGGGGGGCTGGAGAAAACAAATGGGTCTAGAAGAAGCATGGAGAGAACGTGGGTTTGAAAATGGTAATTTTTTGAAAACACCCCGACGACATATCGCGTATGCGAAAGAGAATGGCCTCTTTAATGACGTAATAAGACGTCGGTGGTTGACGCTTTTTAACTTTAGGTACTCGGGTGTACGTCTAATTTAAGCGAGCGTAAATTAAAACGATGTTCTAAGAAGGTGTGAAATCACGTATAAGCAACGACGATAAGCGGTAAACGAGAAAAAGGTTTAAAATGATTCCTCTTTTCAGCCCTGCTCCCGCGTGCGTGCCCCACTAAATCGCGCCGTTTTATTCTATGTACCTAAGTGCGAAAAAAGGCGAACATTTTGTGGGAAAGGTTAATGGGAGAGAGATACGGACGAGAGTATTGTGATGAATGTTATTTTCGTGACTGAAAACTACTGGTGAGTTACCTGCTCGCTGGGATGAGCGTATAATTACGAAACGGATGCGAGGTGTGTTTTGGTGGATGGTTTCTTCCATTTTATCGCATGGAGGTGAGACTCGAAATTTATTCGAAAAATTCTAATCATTTCGAAACAATGTTTAAGTTTTTAACGTCGCACTGAGCAAAAATTCTATTTCGAATTCTCGAAAATCAAATTTTTGGACTGTGAAATATATTCGAGTGGTTTCAACGACCAGGCATTTAATTGCGCAGTGGCGTGACTAACCTTTTAGGGAGGTGGTCCAGTAAACTTGGGAAATGATTGGGAAAAAAGTTGCAACAAGCTGAAATTCGATAGGTACATCCAATTTACTGCTCTAAACATCATACTAAAGGTTCAAACGCATCCAGCGCGAGCGCTTCCTAAGAGGAGATTATTGACTGAGAGCGAAAGAATATTCAGACAGATAAGGAGGTCATTAATTGCGCGCCAACTTAACATCGATAGCGCGCCAATGTCTTTTACCCCGTTATCGATAGCGCGCTGGTTCATGCATGTGCCTTTCTGTCTAATACATTGATAGCGCACCTAATAAATCTGTCTAGTTTGTATCAGTTTGTCGGGTATGTCTCAGGTTTTTCAATTTGTATGAGATTTGTGATTGAAATTTTAATTTTTCAAAATGGAAAATATGTTCGGTGAAAGGGGGAAACCTCTGAAAATATTAGCTGGTGTAGCGTGCGGGCATTATTTCCTATTTTCTGTTATTTTCCTTTCCTTTCTTTCTCGTTTTCTTGTGTTTAATTCACAGATGGAGCTACTTACTGTTGGCTAGCAATCGCAGGGCTGACCACCATTTTTTTTTACTGTTAAACTGCTGACTTTTGTCCGCTTCGTTTTTCACTTTTAATTTTTACATCAAACTGTCAACATCTTTGTCTTTTTGTGAGTGGCTACACACTCACTTAAAAATTAATTTATTTTTCATTTTGGATTCAAATTCATGAAGCTAGCCTTCAGGATGTGATTAAAGCTGCAATTGATATTTCAACGAATTTAAGTTGGCGCCTCCATCTAAACTGCGGTAAAGTGTACCTCATTTGTTTTTTCCTTTCTAAATTCTAAAATGTTCTCTTATTTATTCTTTGTTTTCCCGCCTAAGCATGTTCCACGTACTAAATTTGTTCATGTTGAATCTCTAGAATATTCTAAATTTCTTAAAACCTTATCAAAGTGGAGAGTGTGTGGAGTATGTTATGAGCGCCCAGTTCCCCTTTTTTGGCAATTCCATTTTACGACAAAATACAGCTTGTGTCAGAAAAATTTGCATTTCCTGATCTGTTACTTGGAACAGTGCTTCCACTGTGTGTGCACTTTTATTTAGACTTTCGCACACCACACCAGCTACAAATAGCCGACCGTAGAGATAAAGACACAATCATTGGAATTGCACGCCCTGGCTACCCACTGGTAATTACTTTATTAGTCATAAATCATAATAGTCATACGCAGCCTCGGCCTAACAAAATTTGCTAATAAAATCTCTCCTGTCCGTTACTTTTAGAGTTAACCACAAAATTTCATCGTTAGCTGTTATCACTTATCACTTCTGCTGATGGAAATATCGAGATGCTCATAATTATTATCTCCGCTCAACGAATTTTTTCAAACTTGGAATCTATCTGGAACGTTTTCTCACACTCAAAAACCCATATCCTGTAATTTTCAGCTATTTTGTTGGCCTAGTTCTTTAGAATGCGATTACCCACATACATATAAACATACACACATCATACACACAAACATACATACAATTATTTCTCGGATTATAGTATAGGATATTTTGAATTCCATAGGTAATCGTCTCATTCTCGAGTTTTTGTTGGTGGCTTTGTTTTTGTTTTTCTTTGTTTTTTTATTGTTTTTTTCTTTTTCTTTTTATTTCTTCTTGCTTTGTTTTTTTTTTGTTTTTGTTTTTTTTTTTTGTTTTTCATTTGTTAGCATATTATTCGCAAGTGTTTTATACCAACTCGTAAACAAGAAAATCGACCAACCCATAGCATCCATAGTGTAATAATATTTTGCAAATATTTCGTCTCGTTTTTCGGCTGCAGCCTAAAGGAAAGTGTCGGCGAAATTTTAATTAAAATCATTTATAAATTGCACGCAACGAATTAGTCTTTTGTGACGTTTCGGTTATTACGCTCCGATAATTTGTTTCGATTCCGGGTGCCAAAAGTGTCGTTAAATAAAACCGCCGATGTATTGTTGCGGTTTTGTGGAATGAAAAATGTCATAATTTCGAAAATATTTATACGCACGTTCCCGAAATTTCTTCGCGAAATAAATTAAACGGACTTTCAACGAGGCGAGAAGAAACGAGTCGATAATTAATAATAATATAACGTTAAAGAAAATTCAAAACTATATTGTGTCGCCGTGTTTTAAATGTATTCACTAAATTTTGTCGAGACTTCAAGTGAAAAGTACGCTGAAATGTTTCAAAATGTAATACACCAGTTGGATGAGTTTTCTTTTACGTCATTATTTAATTAGAATTTTCTGTTGGTTTTAATTCTACACAATGGAAAAAGATGAGGGGTGTGGGGTTGCAGAATTAATCAACAGAATGAATTCAAGATGAAATAAAATATCCCTGTAGGCGTTTAGTAGTGGAGATAATTTGAGGGCATTTTCTCTTTTATGTGGTAGCCGGTTACATTTTGGTAGACATTGTTAGCATACTTATATGCAGTATGAAGAGTAATTGTGACAATCTCTATCAACTGATCAAAAGCTGCATCACGTTTAAATTTGTCTTGACTGATTGGAAGACTGAAGTATTTTAGATTTTTCGATATTTCAATGCAACTTAGAAACAAAAGAAAACACTAGCGCAGCAATACTTCGCTAGAAAACCCAATTTTTCAACTTTCACCAACAATTAAAAAAAAAAAGCTTCAAACTAAATTTTATTGCGATATTGAAAAGATAATAGCAACCCTTTGCGTTGTAAATGGGAAAAAGGTATTTCGAATAATACAGGTGATTTGTTTCTTTTCAACAATTTTTTTTTGTTTTACGTTTTTCTCGAAAACTACTGAATCAATGGACACCAAATTCTTATCAGAATTGGTCCTATACAAAGACTACCTTTGGTGAAAATTTTAGCTCTTTCATTTCTGTAGTTTTCTCAAAACCATAAACACAAATTTTAAGCGATAAGTACATATTATATATATAGTTATATAGGTATATACCCCTACACAAACCTACTTTCGCACACACACATACATATATACATACATACATACATACATAGGTACCTAATATATAATATAATTGTAAATACATGAAACAAAATTAGGTCAAAATGGGAAAATGCCAACAATAATTTTATTTTTTCATAAAATAGAAAATTTTTCAACCCCACATCTGACCCTTTTGTGGGATCAATTTTAATCCCTTTTTTACAAGCAAACTGGGTAAAAATGCAGAGGACAAAGTGGGAGCAAAATTATGATTCTAGAATAGAAAGTATGTATAAGTACCCAAAATCAAAATCAAATGCTTTTTCTCAGTTTGTTTTGAATTTCAAAGAGTTGTGATGAATGAATGAGCTCAACACTAACAAACTTGTTTATCGTAACTACTTATCTTCCCGTTTTGAAGCTTTTGATTGGGAGGATTTAAAAAATCGAACAAATTTGTGAAGGGAGAACTGTTGTATTCTCCATAATATTCGCCATCACAATGTTTCTCCCACCATGCCTCGACTGGACAAAATTTTTCTGGAAAAAATGACATTAAAAATGTTTAGCTACCCTTCCCAATCGTCAAACTTTACTCTTTGTAACTTTTTTTCGTTCCAAAAAGTGAAAAAATATTTAAACTAAGTATAGATTTTGGAAGAATTGAAAAAATTAAACGTACATAGTCATAGGTACCAGAGACAATAATTATGGAAGATTAATTTAGATTCTGTAATGGAAGCTGAAAAAAAAAAAGTTGAATTATTGTAAGCAAATGGAACCTCCTCTTCCAATTTTCACCATAAAATAGAAAGCCACGAAAAATCGTATTGGCTGAAGCTGAACAATACTTCTTTTGTTTTCTTTGTAGATAATAAAATTATATGATTGTGTTATGATATACATAAATATCTTGTCATTTTAAAATTAATGTAAGGCAGTTTGTTTTTAGATCATGCAATGTGTACATATTTGTAGTTTTTGTCAAGCTTGTATTAGGGTAGAGTAGTGGTTCTTAACATTTTTAAGATTAGGGACCACTGGACAAAGAAAAATATTATTAAGGAACCTCCTAGGTTGTAAGTAGGGAGGAGGCGTGGTAATTTGATGAAGAATTAATGAGATATAATTCGTTTTTGTAGTAAAAAATTGAAAGAATGTAGGTACATATAGGTTCTTAACTTATGTCGTTTTTGATGTGCAAACATCTTAGCAGTCAGTATATTATTGTAGGGGCTAAAACAAGAAATACAATTGTAACTCATATGTCACACAATATTGTAACTGTTGGAGTGTAGGTGTGTGCTTGTGGGTGTGTGGAACATGCATACTCGCAACCATACTGTTATGTTTACAATTCAATCTTTCATGAGTTGTCATTGGAAATCACGCCTTTTTGATATGTAAATATCTTGGCGCTTGTTGTCTATGGTAGGAGCTAAATGAGAATTATGATCGTCAGATTGTATAATTGTAATTCTTACAATTGTAACTCTCATTTATGTGTGTTATATGACGTATAGTTGTGTTGTTATGTATATGCACAACACTTTATGCAAGCACACAACTACACTATTTTATGTTTATACATCAATCCTTCATGAGTGTGCCCCAGTGGAACTCGCCCCTTTTTTTTAATGATTGCTAACTGAGTGGACCATTTCTGGGAGTGCGATAGAGCACTTGTGGTTCACAGACCTGAGGTCAAGAATTACTGTAATAGAAAGAGATTACATTGGGGGGTGTACCCACTGATTTGTTATTTTACAAACAAATTAGTAGGCTTTTTTTTTCTTTTTTTTTTTTTGAGAAGTTATTTTAATTATCATATCTTATATGATTACTAAAACCAATTTTATATCGTTCCAGGAAAATTCATTGGAGTTTTTTGCACTCTCGCATCTATAAAAATGAAAAAAAAAAAAAGAGGGTCTAATTTATTTTATATAATACATATGTAATCAGAGAGGAAATGTTTATGTTGGTATTTTGCAAGTTAAAAGTAACTCTTATCATTGATGAATGTAATCTCAATTTAAGGTGAATGAGCTTCTATGTAAAAATGTGAAGTATCTTTTTACATGAAAGCACATTCACTTTACATCGAGGTAGAGATTACACTTTCTGAATGAAATGTTAAATCTGCCACACTGAGAAGGTTGATATTTTGTTCTGTTTTTTATAGCTTTCATGAAAGACTCATCATTATGATAGAATTTTAATATTTTGTCTCTTTCTGATCATTAATCATATAAAAATCTTCCTCAAAAAGGTTCAAATGTGAATTTACACGACTTAGGAATTACTCACTCTTTGCGCTCACTGTGCAAACTTCACTCACATGTAAACGCTCACTTTTGAACCTTGGTGTGAAATATACTATTTTTTACCTCCTTCTTTCTAACACTTGCAGCATAAAGTTCGCCATAAAATATGGAAAATTATTACGATCTGCAATTTGGAAACCCACAAGCGTAATGTTAATGTTTTAAATGTTAAAAAAGTCACGTTTAAATGAAAAGTCCTTACCGAACCTATACATATATGTATATTATGTATATGTATAGGTACGTATGTGTACATTAGAAAATCACGCTTTCCAAACTCCTTTTAGTTTTCCGTTTTCTCATCATCTGTCTCATTTCACTCCATTCAGTGTTTTTTTTCTGCCTCTCTCTTCACCGTATTCCATCTTCACTCTTTATCCTGTTGATAGGTGATGGGGGAGGAGGGCCTGCAAAACGTGACAACGGCATTAAATTTTATTCTCCGGCTTTTAGAATGTCCGAAATGAAGTTCGAAAAACAGGCGATGTTTTACTGCTTTTCGCAAAAGCTTTTCTTTTTCCTGCGCCACTCAACTCGTAAAATTTGTACACAGATGGAAGGATATAATGCGCGCAACGAGCGAGAATATAACATTTTTTTGAAATGGTCGACGTGCTCGTCAGTGCCTGTTGCGGATTTCTTTATTTGACTGCCGTCGAATAGTTTCGGCGTTCTTTTCAAATCGATGATCTCATTCACGCATTTGGCTCTGCTTCTGAACTTGAAGTTTGCCATTCAGTCTGGAATCTCCTTGTCACAATGGAACATCCACTCTCTAGAATGTTTTGAAAAATATTTTCTAAGCAATTTTTATCGAGTGTGAATTTCGTCTTCATATACCTACGAATAGCAGTGGAGCTACTTCTCCTCATTTGAAATTTGAAATGTTATAATAATCATCAGCTGTGGATCGGCTCACAATTGACAAAGTGATTAGCTCTATTTTTGAACCCTTTTATGAAAGGTAGCAATTATTGTTGGGAAGAGGGAGGATTAGCATTTTTTTCAATACTCTGGCAGAACTATCTATACGAGAAGAAATATTATCGGACATCCATGAAGAACAGATATTTTTACGTACTCGTAATATAAAGTTGATACAAATTTTTCGATTAATACATTTTAAGAAATTAATTTTTCAAAATTTTTGAATTTTTGTTCCGAATCTTCAGCTTATGGAGAGGTTTTGCAAAATCCAAAAAATCAGCAAGTATTCTAAGAAAAAATTTAAAAAATTTATCAAAACAAATATTCTAATTTTGTTGTTTATGAGATTAAAAAAAAAAAAAACAAAAAAAAAACAAAAAAAAAACAGTTTTATCTCTTTTACCGAAAAATTTTCCACAAAAAAATAACAAAAATTCCAAAAATAAATAATTTTATTTCGAAGTTCATTAGTAAGTTACGAACACTCTACAATAAAAGACAAAATAAAATGGAGGAAACAAGTTTTTTAATATTCTAATATGTAAATCATGTGTCCAAAACCTCAGTCAACCCCTCCTCTACTTAATCAATTAATTAAAAGTAATTGGCTTCTTATTTCACTTCGTGCATACATCCGATGTTTTCAGGAACGTTTACGCTTCTATCAATTTTTTTTCAGACTTATTCGATTAGAGAGTAAAAAGATATTCCTCCTTTTTTTGGCCAAAAACACGTTTTTGTTTTTAGTGGCAAATCTAAATTTTCGAAGAAGAGTTTTTTCTGTGCATTCGTTAGTTGTTAGTATTATTTCTATATATACCATAAAAAATTAATTAATTTAAGCAATAATAAGAAGGTAAAAAACTCGACTGTCCAAAAACCTGAAACTGTCCAAAACATCATCTCTCTCCCTCTTATATTTCAATATTGGATAAATACAGCTCATATTCTCAAACTAAAATTTAGATTCTTGAGCTATTTTCGATTTTGACGCTCTAGGAAGATGAAAATTATTGTATAGGACTGTAATTATTGTACCTAAAAATATTTATATGTAGATAGAATATTTCTGAACAGCTCAATTTTCATGTTTGTCTAATTTCGATGCATTGTTCAGCCCAAGTTGAGTTTTAAACAATTTATCATAAATAGGTAAGTATACTTACATAAAAACTAACGAACACTAATTTCGTCCACATGTTTTTCAGGAACAAGGCCCATAATCTTTGAGCAGTTGTAGCCTTAAATTTGATTCTATTCTTTTTGAGTTGAAGTATTTCGTATCAAGGCACCAATTCTTTTTTATGTTCAAGTTCATTTGTATAATCTTTTTTTGCTTTATTTTTATGCTATCATCCGCAAGCACACATCGGAACCCAGAGATGCTGACCTAAAAATTGCCTATCGTTTGTCTGCCGATTTGACTGAAGCATTGCACCAATTTTCGGAACTTGTTATCTCTTTGTTTTTATATTTTCAATGGAGATTGTATGTTAGATTTTCACTATGTTTAAAATGTGTTTGATCTTTTACCTAACCTACCTGAAATATCTTCAAGTCTTGATTCATGTTGAATCCTGATGCTACAGGCTGTACTATACTATTCAGCTACAAATGTTTCCTTTCCCTTGTTAATCCTTTAGTTGTCAATTTAAATTAAGAAGTTGGCAATTTTTGTGGGGTATGCACTAAATATGGGGTACCACTGTCTCTTTGAAACTATTAACGCAGTCTGCTGGAAAAAAATTGAGGATAGTTAGTAAGATTGTTCTATTGAACCAATCTACAGAAAAAGTCGGAAGAACACCCTTAAAATGACTTTCCCTGTCTTTTTAATTTTTATCACTGATATCTTCAATTTTTTGCAGATTTTCATAACTTATGGATAAAATACTATTCGGTATTTTGAAATATGATCAACATCAACAGAAATTTTTAACATTAATTTGATTTCTATTTCCAAGTATTATCAATTCTATCAGTTGATTCATTCAATTTCATAAATTTTTTATTTTCATCTCAACAAAATTGAGAAAATGAACTTAATACAGGATATAAATTTTTTATGTTTAGAACAATGAATAATGGAATCTGAATGTTGTTGGTGGCATTTGTAACCTTTGTAAGAAAAAAGAATTAATTTTTAAAACTCTAATTTTGATGTTTTGCATAAATTTTCAGGCACCCTAAATTAGGAAAGGGAGGTACCTTATTTTGGGAACACCCGCAGTGGAGTCATTATTTTGAGTCATAGGGCAAAAAAATTCATGTAAAATTAAAGATTTGTTTCATAGACTTTTTAACGTTACAAAAAATAACACTGAAGACCATTGTGGGGACTCATATCGTATGAGGTTAAAGGGCTCGGACCCCCGATGACAGTCACCACCACAAGGCTAGCAAATATTCGTCTCAATGACATTAAACCATAAGCACAAATTGCATTTGATCGTAATTATTTGCACATACATGCAAGTAATGTACAAGTACTGAATTGTGACCAATCTCAACAATACGATGATGTCACAATTCCATACACAAACTGGCCCATCATTTCTTATCACTACAAGAAATGACACACTGGTCCGTTCACACAAACATACGTAATCACTATATGTGTGTTGGTGTGCGTGTAAATAAGCCCTTATATAAACCGTTCAAACTGGCTCTAAAATTGCCAGTGTTTGCCTAGGTTTTGGCTTACCCGTATGTTTACATATGAAGTGGTTGAACACGCAAAATCTGTGGATTACCTTCTAGTGAGAATATCTTTTCATGACAAGGTATTCCAAAACTATTAATACTGATTCCTCCATAAATTTTAAACTAGAGTGATTTTTCAATTTTATGCACAATTTTACAATTATAAACCCCATATTCGGTATGTTTACCCTACCTAAATTAAGCAAATATTTCTCAACTTTTTATGGTGGAGCTTGATTCCTCATGTCCCTTTTACCTTCGTCTCGGATCTTTGTGCTACATATTTCTAAAAATTCAGAGAATTTAATATGATAATTTCAAATTTTTTATAGTGAAAATATTTTTTGCCTACAAGTCCGTCCACCCCCGGCACTCGCATATTGGTTGATCCTGGGTACACTACTGTCAGCAACGAATATATTAATTTGATTAGGTATATAGCTATTGATAAAATGTAGCTCTAGCGTCTCTATAGCTTCTTCGTTGCTTTCGAATTTCCTTCCTCTTCCTCTAAACATAGTATATCGCTAGTAAAAAATGTATGGAGAGGGGCGAAAAAAACTTGTTCATAATACCATAATATAGGCCTTCTATAAAATATTCGTCTTTATGATATACACGGCCGCTGAACAATGCACAAAAATGGAACATATTACCCCGTATCCATGAATACAAGTATAACAAACACACACACACACACACACACACAAACACACAACCCTCCGAATAAATAGAATAATAAATTTTGGCGAAATACTCTTAGGAATTGTATAAGGCGGACGCTGGTTTTTGCGAAATGACAACGAAATATTAGTATTTACACCTCCCCTTAGATGATAATTCGAATATTGTCGGAGCACTTGGAGCTGTTTTCCACAAGGAGAGTGCAAAGTGCGGAGAAAAAAAAAAACTCTTCGACGTAGCGATACCGGTAAGAAAAATATCTCATTCGATACGAGCGTAAATCTCACTTCCCAGTCTAAGAGAAGGGTTTTGTAGAGAAAATTTGATAAATAAGCCACGAAGATGTGCGCTGTTATACCCTTACATAGGTGTCTATGTAAATGAAAAACTAAAAGATTCACTTCTATTTTAGATGGAGTGGTTTCGTTGTGATAGACCCTCGAATAATACTTTTACTATCCACTAGATTAATTTAACGTCTACCTATTTCAAAAGTTTATAAATTTCATTTCGCTCTTAAAATTGTGAAAAGAGCCAAACAAAGAAAAACCCCCAAAAAATGGACTAACCGATAAATAAGGGTAAAAAACATTCCTAGGTTCAGTGATTTAAAGCAAAGTTAAAAATTAGTTCCATAAAATTTATTAGAATTCAACTGATAGTCCAGTCAAAACAGCATCAAAATGAGAAAATAATTAGCATCCAAACTTTAACTATATAGGGTTGTTGGATGGGTCCCCTGGATTAATATATTAAATGTTGCAACCTCCCCACCTCTTGAATTTTTGGTGACGGGGATGTTTATCCCTCAAAATTTTATTTTTCCCGGTTTATCAACGAATTTTGATTTTGTGAGAAAAATAGATCAGTACAAAATTATTGAACATAAAATTTTATACGAAACAAGTCACATGCGAGTTTTTGTCCGACTCCCACCCTTCTCTCCAGAAAGTCATGGAAAAACAATTTTTCACTGAACATGTTCAATAGAATATTATATGGGAAATATAACTCGTAATATTATCATACTATATGTAGGGAATTTGTTAACCCAATACGTATTTTCTCCCCATCCACTCATCCTCCATAACCTTTTACCATCCCTTCCATCATTAAAGTTTTTCGTCTGACGCTCCCCTTTCCCTGCAGAGAGTCTTGAAAATAACTATATTCTCTGAATTCGTTTGTTTTCAAGAATCTCTGAAAGGGAAATGGAATGTCAGAAAAAAACTGTATGTAACTTTTTTGTTGAAAAGGTTGTGGAAGGGGGTGGATGTTTAGAAAATATCTATTGGGTTTACGAATTATGTACACGGTACGATAATTACCAGCAACATCTCCCATATAAATGCTATTGAACATATTCACTAAAGAATGCTTTTTTGGAGACTTTCTGGAGGGAAAGGAGAGCGTTGGAAAAAAAATTGCTAGTTATATTTTTTGTGGAAAATTTTATGCTAAACAATTTTTCACTGATATGCCTATTTTTATCACAAAATCAAAATTTGTGGAGAAAAACGCAAAAAACTAAATTTTGAAGAACCTACACCCCCTCGTCAAAAATTCAAGAGGTGGGGAAAGTACGACTTTGAGTATGTCAATTTCGGAAACCAACCCTACCTTGTTTAAGTTTATATGCTAATTTTTTTAATACTTTTTCGTAAGATTTGACTCGACTATGAATGTTAAGTGATACTTTTTTTTCCTACGCGTTTGGAACTACGTGGTAACCAAACATTTTCAAAAAGAAAATATTTTGGCCATTTTTTCAATACTACTTTTCCCAAAATTTTGTAAATTTCACCCCAGAAATAAACTCTTTTTTCAGGATACAATTTGGAACTTTTCAAAATCTATTTGAATATTCTTCTTTGTATTTATTTGGTTCCGGTAACCGCAGCAGTCAAAAATTTGAGGAATTTCTGACTAATAATTTATCAAAAAAAGTCAGAATGTTTGAAATAGTTGATGGCTCGATGGGAACGTATCTATGAATTCTTGAAGTTCTTTAACGATTTGTGTTGTTGAAATTACTCCTATTTTTTTCGACAGAAAAAAATTAATTGACAAATAAAACCTTTCACATGCAGGAGAGTGTTCTGGTGGGTTTATTGAAATCTAGGTACCTACATGTTCGTCACAGGCTTGAAAAAGGACGAAATCACTGTAGGCCAACATATGACAGGGAAGAGAGGTACACAGTTGTGACAAACAAAAACTTTGTTTCTTTTCGGTTTCCTTTTCTTTCGTTATTCGAAGACGGATTTCGAACTGAGAGCCACCGGAGCCACGAACGAACGTTGTTCCAGCTCTGAGATACGTATACGAAGAGCACAACCTCAACCCAAACAGATTTGCTTCGAGATTATTGTTTCGTCAGTGGTATCCCAGTGCGAAGCTCACGAATGTTTTTCACCATACTCCCAGTACACGTAATCAAATTCGAGAAAAAAAATTAAATACATGCGTTAGCCTATATTATAAGATGTAGGCCTATAGGCTACACCTATGGCATTCGGATACGAAGCAAATGCGCTAATCTAATTTGTCGCGGTTCGACTGGCTGAAAATTCGATTTACCTCCCACCCTCTGAAGTTGATGACGATATAGGTACGGTACCGTAAGCAAAATACGAATTACTGAATAACGAAATCTCTTTTTTTTTTTTTTTTCATTTTCTCTCACTCGCTCACTCTTTTATTCTCATTCTCTTTCTCTCTCTCTCTTTCTCTCTCTCTCGCTCTCTCTCGCTCTCTCGCTCTCTCGCTCTCTCTCTCTCTCTCTCACTCTCTCTCGCTCCCTCTCATTTTAAGATTTAGCACAGACAAATGTCACAGTGCTGGAATAGATTCCTTCTGCGAAAAAAAATGATGAAATTACGAGACTGTGTGAAAAGGATGAAAGTCGTGTAAGAATAGACATTTGTTTTGCTCTTTGTACTATATTTTCTTCCAATTTTCGAGGTGCTTTTTTCTTCTTCTTCTTTATTTTTCGGTGTTCGTCGTTTCTTTACCTAATTTTCGCGAGAAAATACCTTCGTCAAGTTGAAGCAAAAAAAAAAAAAAAAAAGACATCGCACCAAGATCTTTGTGATAAATGTGATTCACTGTGTCATGAAATTTTTTCTTCTCCATTACTTTTTAAAAGTGTATTTTATGTATGAATGAATTTGACAGTGTATTCGAGATGATAAGATGTTAAAGTTTTGGAATCTTACATCGATCTTCTGATAAAAATTTACAATACCTAACCCTATGTATAGGCATAAAATTAATACTTATTGGTTTTTGTGTGTGATTTAACACATTGAATGAAGAGGAGAATTTCAATTAAACGTCTGTGAATTGCTTTCTGAAACTAATAAAAATTTATTCAAAGACTCGGCGAAGCACATGTTTTTTTTTTTTTTTTTTTTTTTTCGCGTGAAATTATTTTAAATAAATCTTTTATTCTACACTTTGTGCTAAATGAAGTTTGGCTTTTATGACATTTGAAAAAAATACTTACGAGATACTCGGGTCTAGGAAATATTCATGAACTGTCTACAAAGGAATCCTCCATTCCATACACGTTTCACAAAAAATATGACTGTTACAAATTCCGTATGAGTGAGAAATTGCCTTTCTACCCGAATTAGAGTAGTTAGAAAATATTGCAGTACATTGTTTCTAGTCGTCTAAGTATAAACAGCAAAAGCTCAACAAATTCACGCTGAAAACAAGCAAAAAGAATTATTTATATAACTGTTTGTTTTTGTCCTAACAAAATGCTATCTAACGATGCAAGAACGTTGGGTGGGTTACATAAACTGTCTTCTGGAAAAAGGATGAAGAAACTGAAATCTGGAGATATTAACCTCTTACTTTTTTGGTGGTGAGCGATAAAACGCCCGTTTGTTGCAGTAATATTTTGCATAAACATTAAATAGCAAGTACCTACTTTTGGTGTTATATTTCACCAGTTTTGTCCAATAATTATGGGAGGTTTCCCCTCTCTTAACTGATATATAATTGATGTATATTCTAGTAGGTACCTACCTCAAAAAGATAGGTACTGAAATAGGTATTCGAATTTTTCTTTTATCTTAGTTTGGTGGTCAGGGAGGAGCGTAGCCAGGATTTATTTGATGATTTTTTTTTGCTCGTCACTTTTGAAAATGTAGAAAATTTAAGAAATTGTGCATCTGTGAAACCCGCTGTCGCGTATTTACTCCTGAAATTTTTTAAAAGTTACAAAAAAAAAAAACAAAAAAAGAAGGTGAATCGACTGCCTTCCTTAGCTACGCCCTTGTGGTGAGGTAACCCGCAATACTCTCATTCTTTTGATCAACGTCACACTTTTTTCTTAAACATGAAAAAGAGAAAAATAGTAAGGTATTCGTGATATATGTGCGACAAGTAGCAATTACTTAATTCACACGCGTGTCACACACTATTTTTTGCAACGCCCACCCCAAAAAAAAATTTACGAAAATAATTTTTTTAAACTGAATTGTAACTATAGGTATAAATAATTTTCTTTTACTTTTCGAAACCAAAAATTAGAACATCAGTTCTAAACCTTCTTCCACACCCTACTCAAAAAATTTATGACAAATAAAACGAGTTCACTGTTCTAGAATTAAACAATAATATTACTTTTTTTTTCAAACTGTCACTTCCTATTTCAAAAAACGGGTTAAATACAGGAAACAAAACAATTTTTCTGAAATGAGAGCATAAATCTATATATTAATAAAACCCAAAGTAAGTACGTTTGTTCACCTATAAGTTCAGAACCGTTCAACAGATCGAGAATAAATTCTCAGGATTAATGTGTGTTATTTTGAGGAATGTTTGAAGTTATCGTCAAAGTCTCTAGCCCCGCCATGGGCAAAGTTGTTAATTTTCACAAAAATCATTGTTTAAATTTTTTTCGTGGCAGTACAAAGATGAATAAAAACGAGAGAAAACAACAGAAAATGAAAAACGAATATTAGAAAATGAAAAAACTGATCTCTCTCTCCCCTTCTCGATGTACTCACATAACTATTACTCATTCTTTTTTTTACTTATTAAATCGTCGCATCTCTCATTAAGACCATGATTTGCCATTTTTTCTGTTTGCCATGTTTCACAATTTTGTGGAAGGAGGAAACGAGAAACTCTTGATCAAATGATAAAACACGAAGAACAGGGAATCTCCAGCACAGGAAAAACTAGGATGACATCTAGTTAACAATACTATAATAGGTTTTGTTTTTAATATATAAACATTTTAGCACTCCATCTATGTTAGGGGCTAAACGAGAATTACGATGGTCGAATTTGTGTAACTCGTAACTCTTATAATTGTAACTATTGATTGTGTGCGTTACTGATGTGTGATTGCGTGTGTGCACAACGTGCATGCTCACAACCGTACTACACATCATTCCTTCATGAGTATAGCCCCAGTGAAAATCACAATTTTTTTTTTTCTTTATAAAAAGAAAAAAATTGATTATGTACCAAAAAACTGAGCGGTGCAAGAAAGCAATCGAGCCACAAACTGAAGTCAACTTACAAGTGCGCAAGTGCCAAATCATTTTTGTTCACTTTGTATTGAATTTCCCCGTGTTTAGTTCAATAAAGTGGAACAAAAAACGTATTGTGTTGCAAAAAATAATTTTTTGCGCCTACTTTAACGCCAGTCGAATCTATAATAATGATAAATTAAATGCAAAATGTGGAGAAAAAAAGCTCTTGTTGAGCAAGCTGTGCAAGAAAAGATAGATTTTGTTTGTTTAAAAATCACCTCTATCACCAACATTCTTCTAATAAAGTATTTATATAAAATATCTGTTTATATTTTTTGCCAAAAATTACCAATATCACATAAATACGATGCATGCGATAAGATATACTGATTCAGTATCATGTTTTCAAAATATTTTACGAATAAATTTTTAATTATTGTGTAGAGAATAATTTGTTTTTTTTCAATGAAAAATTATTCAAGTTTTAACTGTGTCAATTTTAGGAAATTAAAAAAAAAAAAAAACAACAATTATACGTAAAAAAAATCTCCTACATTGCAAAACAATGTGTAGTGCGGTTGTCTAAGGGCTAGTTACCAAAATATGAACGAAGATTTCTGAGTCCTCGTTCAAATCTAGTGTGCCGAAGCAAATGGGGGCTGGGCGAAAATTAACCTTCTGCTGAGATCTGGTTGTTTTTAGGTTAAAACGAGTGTTTTTCTCGATGAAGTTTAGAAAATGAATTTTTCAGGACTATTATCAAAAGAGTAAAAGAAGGAAAACACACTGAATAGCTAATAAATTGAGAACAAATTGATCAATTAAAACCAAAATTGGCAGGTCTGGTTCCTATATAAAAGGTACTCTTTGTACCAAATTTCGTGACTATTGAAAGAGAATTGTAACTTTTATTGAGATAACATGAAAAATTAGCACCTCCAACAGCCATAGGGAATGAACCATCAGACCAATAGAAATAAAATTTAGAAGCTTGTTAAATATATATTGAATCAATAATTGTACTAAATTTTGTGACTATAGTTTGAAAATTACTTCTTGTAGAGTCATTAATGTGCAAAAAATGCAACAAAATCGCTCCTACCAGACGTACCATAAGGTTTACCCGCACCAAAATTAATAGGTATTGTCTTTAACTCAAAACACATACGTGTACCAAATTTGCGATCTGTAGGTTGTTAAATAAAAAATGCGTATAAACTGACCTACCGGACGGAAACAAAATAAAGTTCTTCCTTAGAAGGATCCAAATACGTGTTTCAAATTTCGAAACAATTCGACCAAAATTACGCCTGGAAATGGAATCGACGCAAAAAGGGGTACATATAAAAAAAAAAGTGAATTTTCGAAAATAGTGCCAAATTGTTCAGAAAATCATGAAACGAAAAACGTACCCAATCCCACCCCCGAATCCTAATACTCGGGAAATTTTAATAAATAGATTTTTTTTTCTCCAAAAATCTGCTTAAAAAAGAAAATTACTGGGAAGTTGTTCGTTAGTTTTTGGTAGTACAAATTTTTAGCGAGTCTGCGAACTGAAAGACCGAATACTTTTTTTTTTCGTTTGTAATTTTTGCGTTGTTTTTTTTTTTTTTTTCCCCTTCTTAACATCGACATCAAAACTGATGAGATTAAAAAGAGTAACAGCGCAAAACAACCCTAGGACCATTCGAAACGATGGTGAAACAGATGTAAATAAAGCGAAATAGCAAATGAACGCGATTTAATGGAAGAGTAATTCCGACGTAATTGAAGACGTTTTCAAAGATACGAGCTGCACCCTATCGTACCTAAGTGTGAATGAGAAAAGCGAGGAATGAGGTGCTTAGGGGAAGGAGAAAGAGCGATGGGGAAATCTATCGTAAGCGGAATTGAAATCGAACCCCTCAGAATGTGAAAGACGTTGATTGGGGCAGCGGGGTATAAAAGAAGATGTGAATTTGATACGCGAGGTTGCAAATTTTCGTAGTACCGACTGCAAAATCGAAGAGGCGGCTGACGTTCGTGATAATCGAAAGTAAACGAAAAATATTCCTTCGAGGAAACGATACAGAGGATGGAAGGTGGGGAGATTAAAGCTTACCATTGTACGAAAAGAGAAAAAAAAAATCTGATTAGTTTGTTACGGCAAACAACCGAACATAAGGGTAACGGATATATACAGGTATATTAGATTGGTACGTTAAAACGTGATGCCTGATTGCCTGTCTGTCGTGTTCTCTGACCACAAATTAAAATTCAGCTGCACGAAAAAAGGAAAAAAACAAAAACAAAAAAAAAATGTTCGTGAGGAAAACACAGAGAAAATGGGAAAACGCACTGTGATGAAAGTGCGTCTAGCGTGAAATAACTTTGTAAATAAAAATATTGTTAATGGAGTATTTAAGGAGGAAGCGAAAAATAAATGTCTTTTTTTTTCTTTTTTTTCTTTCATGTCAACTTCGTATATTACTAGAGATAAAATATTATTATTTGTGCAGGTTGTCGGTGAAGATACGAGTTTAACACGACATTGAGAGGCTTTGAGACTGCACTACGAAGGATAACAAGGAGTTTTTATTTTCTTTTCTTTTTTTTATTTTTTCATTTTTATTTTTATTTGGAGTGAAAAAATTATTTTTGTTAATAACTATCGGTGGTCAATATAGCGTTCTCCGGAGATGATAAAATGAGAATTTTCATCAGTTTGAAAAATGATTCATTTGAAAGAAAAAAAAAAACAAAAAAAAAACATTGACGTGGATGATTTATTGGTGGGCTATTTTAACGTAGAAAAATATCGATCGCGATATAAGTAGATTTGTGAAGTTGATTTTTTTCTTAAGTTCTTAATAAATTTATAGATCTCAGAAAACCACCGTGCATAGCTTAGGCCCACAGCGCAACGTCTTTTTGAATAAGAGCAATTCAAATTTCAGGGAGGGCAAGACTATCCTGAGGAAAATGTTTTTTATTTTAAGTATTTTAGGAGATATTTCCAAATTTTTTCCTACCCTGAAATTTTTGGTAGAAAAGGGTATGTGGAATACCTTGTCGTGAGAAAGTATTCTTACCAGAAGGTAAATTCAACAGAATTTAAGCGTGTTCAGCCACTTCATATTTATCATATGGGTAAGCCAAAACCTGGGCAAACACTGGCGATTTTAGAGCCAGTTTGGACGGTTTATATACTGGCTTATTTACACGCACACAGACACACATATGTAAGGAATACGTATGTAAGTGAGAATGGCCTGGTTGCGTCATCTCTTGTAGTGATAAGAGATGATGGGCCAGTTTGTGTACGGATTGTGACATCATTGCATTGTTAAGATTAGTCATGATTTGGTACTTGTACATTACCTATAGGTACATGAAGGTAATTACGATTGAACATAATTGTGTTTTCGTTTAACGTCACATGGACAAAAATAAGCCTGCCTTTCGGCGGCAACTGTTGTCAGGAGTCCAAGCCCCTATACCTCATACCAGTGAGTCCCCACAGGGTAAATTTTCAAATTTGCTGGTGTGGGTAATTTCTCGCATTGTCTTCTTGGGCGCTACGGGTTAGGTAGGACCTATAACCTGACGATTCTTTTCTGAAAACAAAAACTCCATTTGCAACATATCCAACTAAAAAATACGTTTTTTTCACCCTTCAACCGAACAAAAAGTTGAGAATTTCTGTACCACATGAGAAAATATGATTTAGCACATGTGGACTTGCAATTTGTTAACTTACTCCCGCGGCCCAAATTTTTGTTAATTTTATTTTTTTGCAGAAAAAAAAACAAACCGAAAATGTTAATTTATGCTCTCCGTCCAATAAAATTAATTTTTTTCTTATGAGTAGGTATATATAACCGTTCTTTGAAGGGGAGTGAAGAGAGACAATGTTTTTTTTCAAGCAAAATTATCACTGAATTCTATAAAAAATAATTGTCTTAATCATCTGAAATATTATTTTTGGGGATGTGTTGGAGGTGGTTGGGAACGGATGTCCTAATTTTTTTAGTTTAAAACAGTAAAATTATTAATTACTATTCAGTTCTAAAGAAAATATATATATTTCATGATTTTTTTTTAGGGGGGGAGGCTGTGGCAAAAAATAATGTGAGATACGCATTCGAAGTAACTAGGTAATTGTTACTTTTCGCAATTATTATCTGAACAATATTTTTGTTACGTTTTTAGAACTGAAACTTTTGAAGTCAAATGGCATAGCAAAATTCACTGCACAAAGCAAGGTAAAACAAAAGCAAAGGATGCAAAATTATAAGCGGGTAAAAGAAATGAATAAGTAAAAATAAATTAAAAAAAAAAAAAAGGTAATTGTATTCGCAATTCAGATGAGTTATCGTGTCAAAATAAATGAAGAAAAATTTTAGAAAATTAACCGAATGAACTGAATGAAATGAGATGACATAAAAAAGATGACGAAAGGTATTAGAGAGAGAAACGAAAAAAAAAAAAAATGTCTGGGTATCTCACATGCGTCCGACTATATGCAATGACAATACCATCTTAGTCTCAGTTAAATTGCCTAAGTTTCTCTAGTTATTGTCAACGCACCGATTTTAATGGCAGAAATACCTGTATAGACGAAGTGTATTACAGTTTTATATTGTGTCGTCTCGTTGAGTGTGGACTCGTAAATTTTGTCAACCGGTCAGTCAGCACTCTTAAACCGCTCAGTTTTCAGCGACTTACAGTCGCATACTTTTCCAGCAATTGAAATAAGTTCCCCGCAGAGTACCATAATTAGGTACACACGTAGCTACACTACTAACACACATCCGACACTCTATACATTATTCAAAACGACTACACTCATTTGGCAAAATATGTACAAGACCACCAGCACATAAAGAAATCATACTCATCAGCGACAAAGGCCGTCACGTCACAAATGAAACGTTCTCTCCGCCACGCCCGCCCCTACCCACGACGCTAATAGATTTCGCGCGCAAAAAGCGTACATTTAAAAAGGCTCGAGTGTATAATAAAATGATTTTTATGCGACGCGCGCGCACACACACACACACACACACACACACACACACACGCACGCACGCACGCACGCACTCACGCACGCACGCACGCACGCACGCACGCATTTGATTTCATTAAAATACATTTTACACGCGCATTAGTACTACAGACCTATTATGTGTCCTATATGCCAGCCTTATATACATACGTACGTACCACACGACCTAGACACCGTATTATACGATCTCTCGAACCGTTTACGCGCCTATTTTAAGTGATTTTTGGTTATAATTTACGTTAATCGAGCGCCCTCTCTCTTTTAAAAAGGTTATATCGTTTAATAAATTATCACGTGTCATTTTCAATGGCTAAACATTTTGCAAACCGTTCAAGCAGCCAAAAGAGCTGTGTATATACATATGCGTGTGCGTGTGTGTGCGCGCGCGTTTGTGCGTGTGTGTACTGTACAGAAAGGCTAGCGGTTCCTCTTTTCTATTTTGCGCGGCAAGCAGGAATTTACCGAGTAATTAAGGGATAAGTTATTAGGGTTGTTACACGTAGTATCGTGTGTGCCGCGTACATATTATTATAACAATGCGATACTACGCACGACGATACGGACAGCGGCTGTGTATGGTGGCGAAGGTTTATGTTTGTTGTTGAATACGTACAACAGCCACAACAGCTTGGAAGTTGGGTACACATTCATTCGGCGACCGCAATAACCTGCGCACCAGCGTTAACAATTGAATTTTTTCGGCCACTCTTACAATATGGGCTGCGAGGAGTTGAAGAGTGGCCTTTCTTGCAGCGCATAGACGCAATTATGTTGGGTTAACTTTTTTTTTTTTTCTTTTTCTTTGTTTTGGATGATACTTCGTCGTACTAACACGAATTAGACGACGGTGAACAGATATATATATATACCTATACTTGCATCGGATTTTGTGGAACATCATTTTTCCTTACTGAAGAGATGCCATTTGGAAAAATTATTTGGGCTGGAGTAAAGTGGGGGCGAATGGAGGCTTGGGGAAAACGTACTATAGAGGTTTAGCGCGCTCTATAGTTACAAATTTTAAAAATTAACATCACCATTAAACATGTCATACTTCAACGTACCATGCAGCCAAAAATCATGGAACTATGTGAGATGGTGTTAAACTTATGACGAAGTATTAATTTTTCATATGTTCGATGTAACTTTTCTAACAACATTCATAAGAGTTTATGTTTAACAATTGGTAGATGCTGAAGCCTGTATAGTGTTCCATAAAGAGGTAAGTATCAGACTTAAACAACAATTTCCTTGTTATTATCTTCAGTTTTAGAAAATAATTTTTAATAAACAAAATTTCACTTTGACGCAAATATATGTAGATCAAAGTGGAGCAAAAGTCCGACTGAGTTATTCATGAAAATGTGATTATATAATTAAATTATGATTGTTTCTCTCTCTCTCTCTTTTTTTTTTTTTTTTCAGAAATTATATATGTGCAACGAAGAGACATCCTATTAGGCCTCAAACTTTGCAGAAACTGAAAATTGAGAGAGCTAATGGAATGTCTATTTGTTCTTCAATCAGAAAAAAAATGAATGAAGCTACTCTAAGAAAAGTGTTGAAAAGCGATAAAAAATTTGGAAATTTATTATAAAGAGGGAAAATTTTTAGTTCTAAATTTTAATAAATATGCCTGTTTATAATTTCTGCAGGCAACACTGTCGGAAAATTAGGACGTTTTGGAAGTATTTTCTCCGAGGAACAAGAAAATGAACTTGTTACATATGGTTTCTCTGTGGGTGAAAAAATAATTTCTCTGAGTGATATCCTTCCACTACCAAAAAAAAAGGTCAAGTTTTTTATTAATCAATTTTTATAAACATAGGCATAGTTTTTTCATAATTTTATTGTCATTTTCAGACACAGAGTAAACGATACCCTAAAGGGAAAAAATCTGCAGTAGTTACTGCTAGCGCAAATGTGGAAAGTTTAAGATTGAAAAAAAAAGTTTGCGAGAATAAACATGCAAAAGTGAATAACCAGAAAATATTGAGGGAAAAAAGAAGAATATTGCAAGGGCAAAACAGAAAACAAAAACTGTGCCGAGAAAGTTACAAGCAGCCTGCAAAAAGCGGTTGATCTTCCCTGAGCCACCTGAACAGACCACACCTTTTGTAGAGGAATACTGTCTAATTTGTGGTGAACCATATTCCTTAGTATTTTCAAAACTTTGAACACAAAACTGACTCCAGTATTGAATTGTTTCTTTTCAGATTTTATTAAAAACTACTGAATAAGCATCCAACTTCTATGAGACTCGTGCATGCGTAATAACAATGTATCGCCAGAATTTCATTCCAGTCCATTGTGTATAGTTTCCTCAACATTTTGTAAAACCACTTTTCCAAAAATACGTTTGTTCTCCAGTTTTCTCAGAAACTACTAAATGAATAAGCAACGAATTCCTCTAAGACCTGGTCTTATAAAAGGATTACTATATTGGACATCGGCGGCTAATGTCCATTGTTGATTGTAGAAAATAAGTAGTCGACAAATATTTCAATTAATAAAAAAAAGTAAAACACCGTAGGTACTGCACCAGTTCATAATAATGCATTGAGCAATGCACACGGATGAATGTTAACTCTAAGAGAGTGGTTACAGTAACAGAAAGAATAATAGAATGAAAAACAACAACGAGTATAGTGGTAAATAACAACAGACGAACAGAGAGAAACGACGTAGTAGCCAACTGATATACTCAGACAACCGATATTCCCAACAATTACTTTCTGCCAAAATGTCTGACCTATCATATAAGTAATTTTTTCAGAACAATGAACAAAAAATTTTCGCAGATAATCTGTTCTTTTCCAGTTTTCTCAAAAACTAACCGTACAAATAGGCACTAAACTTCCATTAAACTTGAAAATATTTAATAAAATTGTATCGCGAGGATTTCGACTAAATTCCTTTTGTGGTTTTCTCATAATACTGGGAAAACAACTTTTCCAGGAATTTGTTATTATCTACTTTCTCAGAAACTACTGAATCAATAGGCAACAAACTACAATCAGTCCTGGTTCTATATAACGACTACGTGTACCGCGAACATTGCTGTCCTATCCCTTTGACATTTTTCTCAAAATCGTAAACACAAACTTTCGGCGATACGTCAGCCCAGATACGTATAATATGATAATATACGTAAGTGGATTACGTAAAAAAAAAAAAAAAAAATTAAATGAAAATGTGAAAATGGTATTTATCATTTTCATTTTTCATGAAATTGATAATTTTCATCATCCCCACCACTAATCGTTTTGCGGGATCAGTTTTAATTCGCCGTTAGCAAGTAAACTGGGTGTAAATAATGAGAGCCAATTTCGTAGCCTCGCAGAATAAACGTCCTTGCCGTTTATGCCAAAGTGTCCGGAGATTATAATAATTAGTTCGTCGAATTCATTCGAATTGAAAAATTCCTCTTAAACTGAACGAACGAGCGGCTCGATATTATATTTTTAGGCTACGGCTGGTGTCCAATCGTACACTCAATTTGGGAGGAATGAAATAACGCTAAAAGAATATGCTAAAAAGTGCGTTACTCTTTTTGTTCGTCCGCCGAGTATAAAATTTGGAAAAAGTGGAAAAACTTTTAATTGACGAAGATTTTTGTAAAAATTACCAAGAAAGGAACGCAGAAAAGCTTTTATATTCTTCAAAAATATGAAGCGAATAACGGTTGAGAAACCTGCCGGGTTTCGGCCTGCTGGTGGTGGTGCAGGTCTACATTCCGCCAGCAAAGTGTGAAAAATATTTAATTATAAATTACGAACCGAGGACGTTTGCAAAAATTCGTAAAACAGCAACCCAAATTGAACTAGGAGTCCGTTTTTCAGAAGAGTAGCGTAACTTTACGAGCTGAAAACAGGAAAATATTCTAAAGGAGACGAGCAGCGTGAAAAGAAGCTGCATAATTAGGGTGGAAATCGAGGAGAGTGAGAGGAAAAAGCATAGTGGAAGTAAAAAAGGAAAAAAATAAAATTTATAAGCTCGCAATATTTTTGTACTTTTAATAAAGGAACTGCCGAGGATGTAAAAATTATTACATTTAACTTTTTTCCAGCTTTCGAACTGATTGAGAAAGCTAAGTAGAAAATGGAGGTAAGAAAAAAATATTCACTTCTCGTCATCCATGTTCATCAACTGCGCTTCTTTTTTAATAACTCCGTTAACGTTTTATAACGTTTTTTAAGGCATACAAACTTTTTTCACTCTCCCCTCTATCTTACCCAAATAGGAAAAGAAAATTAATTTCTAAAACGGAAAACTTTTTTCAACTCTCAATTTGCACCAACTTTTTTTCAAAAAAAGTTCCGACGAAGAGTTTTCAAACCTTGAAGGCTTTTCGTAATATTTGTATGCATATCATTTTGGACACATTTCTTGGTGGCTTTTTGTTTTTTGCTCGCAGTAATTTCTCTAAGTAATTTAAATATTGTTTTCGCGACAATGTTTCGTAGATTGAGGAAATAAAGTGGGTAACGTATGTCAGTGGTGGACCTGAATTTGAAAACATTCTTCGGAATATCTTTACTTACGAAATTGTACTTTGGTGTTTCAGGTACTGCGAACAGTTTCTTCAAAGTACGGTATGTAGATATTGAAAAGAAGAAATTCTATTACTTTTTCACGGGAAGTATGCGTTTGTATAAAGTGAATGCACCAGTTTACAACACCTTAAGAAATTTTTGAACTTCAAAATACTGTATATTGCTTATAAAATGAATAAATATCAATAGAAATGAGTCGGTCTAATGTCATTTTTCATAAAAAAATCCAAAAATGTCATTGAAAATAATTTTTGACTACACCGAAAACTACATTCTGCAAAATAATGTCTAAAAGTATGGTTCACCAGTTTGTAACATCAATGATCCAGTTAGCAACACTACTTGTGCCAGTTTGCAATGTCTATGTGCCAGTTTGTAACACTGTCTGTACCAGTTTGCAACACATCCAGAAAAGCAAGAATCTGAGTTTAATTCTCAGTTTTAATGTCGTTTTGAGTTTTTCAAAATGCAATTGTGATTGAATCTAAGAACAATACATAGGATAAAAATTTTTTTAAAGAATTACTTACCCATTGAGAGTTATATAATTATACTCATTTATGTATGTAAGTATATAATTATATGATGATGGGGAAAATGAAAGAATGACCAAAGTATTTTTCTTGTATTCAGCCCTTAGGTGCCCTTAGCATGGTAAATGGCATATAGGTATTTATATAATGCTTCCTGGTTGTAGACCATGGATTTTACAGGAAATGGTTGATTGTGGAATACCATATAATTTTCCAGCCTCTGTTGGAGTCAGTATATCTTGTTGTACCTCAGATAAGGGCTTTTCCAGCTTATTTGGAGAGTATTTTGAACAAACACCAGGCTAAAATAGAAAAAAATCTCAATAAAGAACATTTTTCAACTTAAACAATGTGTGTTGCATACTGGGGGTTCTATTTTCAATACACTTCGCCAGTTTGCAACACTCACTTCTGAAGCGTTGCAAACTGAATACTGTGAATTTCTGTGAACCAATATGCAACACTTGTGTTTCAATAAATTAAAAGGATAATTTGCATTTTCATTTGTTTAATATCAATTCTAAGAGTACTCAACATCTTGGAGAAAAAAAATTTCACGGCAACATATTCAGAATAATCACACCAACTGATAAGCTTTTCTTGAACTAATATTTTCAATTCTAATAAGAAAATCAACACAATTGAAAAAACTGGAATACAACATTCAATTCTCATTTATTATCAGTTCCCAGTCAGAGATAACAAATACAAGTTAGATTTTTTAGGTTCCATAACAACCTCTCTTTCTAATGAAAAAAGAAGAGATGAATTTTAGTAGAATGGAATCTTATTTTTATCAGTTGAATACAGCCAAAGTTGTGGCGTTGCAAACTGGTGCACTCACTTTATTACAAAAAATTATCAAAATTTGATTAGTGGCATTTCTGGTATATTATTTTGAAGCAAATCTTTGATCAATATGCATTGCGTATTATTTTGTGTTATTCCAAAAATAAAAAAATTCCTATCTTCATCTGTTTACTATTAGTCAGAAATATTGGTATCTCCAAGAAATTTATTTAGAAAAAATTTGTAAGGCCATACTATTAATTGATAGTTTTATGTGAGAAAGTGTGCAATATCTCCATTAATTAACTATTAGAAAATTTCTGTTTATTATTTATTCATTAACAGAATTAAAAAAAAAAAAAAATTAGGTTTCCATGTAATGATTATGTAAACACCAATCAAGAAAAAATAATCAAATTTTTTTACTGAAAACCAGTTTTTTCATTCCACTGTAAAATTGGGCAAAATTTGGTTACATATACTTTTATAATTAGGTGGATGTTTGGTCATATTTAGGTAGACGAACATATTCGCCAACCTAAATATTTTGAAACAAATAACGGCGAATATTTCTAGTGAAATATTCACCGTTACCTTCAAATTATAACCTACTTATTGGCAGCTAACAAATATGCGGACAAATACAAAGTCAGCATATTTGTCAGAACAATAAAGAACCGTACTACAGGTACACTTTTGATTAGGTAAACAATTTAAGCACTAAAAAAAGTAACTTGGAAATTAGGAATAAACCAGGACTTCAATTGCCATTCTTTCAAATTGAAGAGCAGAGGTTATCTGTCTTCGTTTGATAAGTCTAAGATGCCAGAAGCATTAGCATGTTAGTGGTTTGCCCTAGTAGTGGCAGAACATAAGTAAGGTATTATACTATTATAAGTTAAGAAAGTGTATAAATATTCAATTTGTGACGTGATTAATTGTGACAAATATTAATAAAGAAAAGTAAATGGAAGAATGTCTACTTACTTTGTATCGTCTCTTCACGATCCGGGCTAGAGATGTACCAGTCGATAAATTATGTAAAAGTCATATTTTCATAGAGTCTTGAAAAAATCGAGTTACGAGTACTTTTGTCTTATTTTATTCCCTAAAGCAGTGTTTCCCCATTGTTGAAGTCTCTAGCCCCTCTTTGGGCAAAGTTGATGTCCATTGAAAACCAAATTCATCATTTACATATTTTCTCATAGTGGTACATTGATGAACAAAAATGAACAAAAAGGAATAAAAGATAATGAAGAAAAAAAAACGGATCTTACACTCCCTCTTGCTATATATTATATTTCACTATTATTGAATTGAAATAAAGACTGTTACAGAAGCACAAGAAAAGGGTGCGAAATTATAAATTCATATTTTTAAGCCATCTACTTAATGAAATCAATGAAAATTAACATAGGTACTTAAACTAATTTAAAGTAGAATTCATGGATTGCAAGCCAATGCCAGAACCACAACTGAAGTTCACAAAAAAGGGTGCCTGGGCCACATCACACATGTTAGAAGTGAAATTTTGCACTTCAATAAATATATCGGAAAATGTAGGTATCATACAATAAAATAGTAAACAATTTTCCTAACCAACACTTTTTGGATCACAGGAGTCTTAATGAGTGGTTCAATCCAAAAATTACCTGAAAATTTGTATTCAGATGTCACAAAACACATTCGACAGTGCATCACTCAATTTATAAGGAAAACATCAGGGGTCATAGGAGATTCAGTTAGTAGTTCAATTCAAAAATTATCAGAAAATTTGAACTCAGTGTCACAAAAAAGCATTTGACGATGTGTCATTTAATTCTTGAAAATAAATTATCCTAACCCCTTCTCTATCAAAGTTCGTATTCTAATTGAAAAAATTCAAATTACCGAATAATAAACACCATGGTGGCTACAGAGCATCAGTTTTGGAGGGAAATGACAAAAAATTTTGTAGATTAGAACTTTTTTTTTGGGGCTCTTCAAAAAATTTGTGATGGTCTTTATTTGGATTTTGTGGCCATACTTTTATTTTTCCTTTAAACTTTTTGAATCTTTTGTTTTGGCGTGGGGTGGAGAAATTTCGCGTTAAATCTACCAAGAGGATCAAAATTTTCTTTACAATATGTTGAATTTCAAAAACTGGGTTTCGTTTCAACGTCGTCACTAATTTGAAATAGTTATTTGAGAAATTTAGTAAATTTTGCTTCTGCCATTCCAGAATGTTGTTCTGCGCACTCGCATCTTGAATATATCGAATAGGTACTGAATAAAAAAAAAATGCTTGTGTGGGTAAGTGTCATGCTACCACGCGCTACAGAGAATGTGTGTGTATGTGTGGGTGCATGTATCGTGCTGCCAGCTCGCCATGGATGTCTGCTTGTGAGTGTGTATGTGTGTGTGTGTGTGTGTGTGTTATGTGATAAACAGAATTCAAAACTGGACAGATGCAATCTCAACTTTTTTGTATCTAATATTTTTTACACCTGGGAGGAAGCGGACTAGAGAGCAAGAATGTTTACACATTAAAAGTCAAATTTGAAAAACCAAATTATACTTTGGCATCCAAAAAGAAAGTGGCGCTAAAATTAAATAAAGTTGGAAAGAAAAACATTTTTAAACTGAATGGAAAGAAAAGATAGCTACGAAAATTTTGGTGTTTCGGCGTCTCTTGTGATCGAAAATGGAGAATTTATGTAAGATAAAGGAAATTAAAAAATTAAGATCCTCATATCTTCTCCTCACACTAAGTATGTACACACTTCCAAAAATTTCTTGGAGACACCCTTGAGTAAGCAGATTGGTAGTACCCCAAAGTTCGACTTCAATCGTTTGAAAAAGAAAAAAGGCCTCTCTGATTCCATCTTTACCTTGTGCTGAATTCTGCATATTATATAGCTCAGTGCACCAGGAATATGGGAAATAAGGTTGCATAAGTTTCGCAATCGTAATTTAATTGGGTATAATTTATGCCGAATCAACGAAGGTACCTACGTCATCTTTTGTGTTTGCTGTGTGTGTATTCCAATTATTAAAACGCATGTTTCTTGTCCAAAGTTCGCATTCATAAAACCATCGGATATGAATTATTGATACACATATTATATATATATATATATATATATATATAAAATAGAGAAACGTTAAGGTAAAATGGCGTTATTATTTTTTACACGAGAACATTCGAAATTGCCTTCCTTTCTCTTCGAGTTAGTCGTTTATTATTTTGCTCAAAATGGAAGGACCCTATTTATGGAAACATTTTGGCTCATATTTTAATACGCCGCAACTCTAATCGAAAATAATCAGTTGCTGGTGAAATTACGTAAATTTAGACGATGGCGACCAGACTTTAGTTTTCACTCGGACAGTTTTCCATTTATTATTACCCTATTATGGCTGTCTACTTCCCCTATATAACAATGGAAGATGGATTGGAGTGGTACAGTTTAAAGCTGCGGAAAATTTGTATCCGGGATTCCGGATACGGATTTTGAAGGTCGTTTAAATTTAAGAATGTCTCAAAATTATTTTGGAAAATTAAAAAAAAAAAATAGCTTAGAAGAAAAACAATAAACGATTTACCTATTCTATCGGATGAGCTTCTGCTGATACCGTAGCGTCGTCAAAATGCTGGAGAATGATATTTGCTTCTTGTTTTCCCAACTAAAACGATTTTCTCGTTTTGAAAAAACAAATTCAGTTTCTGGCTTTTGGGAGACTAACGTTTCAAAATTCAATTACATTGACGTTATAGGCTATGCATGTTTGTTTTGGGTGACAACGTTCCAGAAAAAAGTCGTTACCTATCATAACTTTTTTGTCCTAAGGAAAAATTTAGTTTGATGATCAATAAAGTGTTATTCGAGCAAGTTGATAAAACAAAAGGCATCAGAAGAACCTTTTAGGTGGTCAGAAAAGCATTCAAAATCCAGGACTGATTTTAAGTTTTTTATTTTTATTTTTTCAGAGGATGTAGGAAAACACAGTTGCACTTAGAACTTCTCTTACCATTCACGCATTAAACTGAAAGTTTTAATAGTTTTCTAAAATAAGTTTAAATTAATAACGAGCTTTTGAAAGATAAGCTTTTATTTTTTTTTTGGCTTTGGCTTTGGCTTTGTGCGAAATAAACATTATTTTGTGGCGGAAGGTAGAATAAAAGCTTATAATGACTTTGTCTCAGACATAAATCATTTTGGAATTTTTCAGTCGGCTTTAAATTTTTAAGGTAGGCCTAACATTAGGTATGTACTTATCATCCTATATGGTGCTCACATAGGGAGTATTTTTCTGAAATTTCGTCATTAAGGTATTAAAGAGGGGGAAAATGTTTTTTCCTACATTGAGAAATACCTTTGATCGTGGATACAAGAGTATTCGCATGGTAGAAGGTAGCCTACAGACAATTTGCATGTTCACAAACATGTACAAGTAGAGGTGAGCCAACCTCAGTAAACACTGGCTAATGGCTACGATGCAGTGAAGCTTTTATACTCGGCTCTACACACAAAGACGAATATACGTCCGTAAATAAATACGTACGTATCTGTGTTGATTGGCCGTTAATTAATCTTTCCTTATTTGTAACCATGGAAACTGATGAGTTATGACAAGTGCGCATTACTACCAAAATGATGTAATCTGTAATAATCCAATTAGTCGCAGTCTGGTAATTACGAATTACCTGCAAAGTGCAACAAGCAATGTGTAAAGGTATGATTTAACGTGCGAGCCACAAATATTGGCCAACATTTCAACGACGTGACTGTCGCTGAGAGGACCGGGTCCCCAATCCTGACCTAGGATGATATTTCCACATACATCGTTTTCAATATATTTTGTTCAAGGCGATGAGATACTGAGGAGTTTTTTTATCTAAAAATAGGTACCGACTTCATCCATTCCTTTAAAATCAGTTTCTGGATTTTTCAAAATTCGTCCTCCAAGGAGGTGAAAGGAGATGAAATGCGTATGTACGATGCTTTAAATATTTCTTTACCACGATGCGATATCAAAGAGAGTTTTGTTTTCAAATATTTAACTATTCATTCAATAATAATCAATTTCCGGATATTCATCCTCTAATTGTGTAAGTGACGGAGATGCTATTATGTAGTATTATTTTAAACGTGTAAATGTTATCCTTGTTTGTTTGAACTGTCCACGGAAGTTCACTTGTGTTATCAGTTGTTTAATTTATTTTTCTCCTTTGTTATTAATCTAACAAAGAAAATTGAGAAGAATGTATGGTATGTGAGCCAAAAAATTTGAGAATCAGTTAAGGTAGTCAGAGTGAAGTACACGCGTCTACAGAAGATAACTTTGGCCTATAGACTGGAAAGATGAACACACAAATATGTAGTAAAACAGAGAACAAGACCTACCAACTGTTTCAGGTTCTGGGCTATCCAATTGTCCCGCCACTGATTGTTGTTTTTAAAAAACATACATGTTCTAGCATTACGTTTTGATCTCAGAGCATCAGCCTAATTTCATAGAGAATTTATTTCAATATTGTTGGACTCCGGGGGCTTGAAGTCCGTTGAAGTATGTGAGTAGACGAACATAAATAATTATATTGATGAATGAATAAATGAGAAAACACAAGTACCGCAGTAATAAATTACTTTAATTAAGAGAGAGGTATCAACATGATGAAACACAACTCATGAACTGAATAGATAGATGACGCAACTTAATTGGAAATGGAGAATGTCAATACAGTGTTACCAACTAGTAATGTACTGACAAATATAATAATGAACAAATTAATATAAAGATGTGTCAGGTATAAATTTATGATGTGAAGCAGAATTTTTGGCAGTTTCTCAAGAGTATACAGATATAGTTAAATTTATTTTCCAATTTTTATGCTAATTTCAAGAAGGGATGCGATGAGTGCTACAAAAAATGTCCTATCATTGACAGATTTATTTTAAAATTTGTTGATATAATTAAACTATTGTTTTAGTAAAACATTTTACTTTTAAAGAAACTGGGAGTCCTACTTTCCAAAAGAAAAGTTCTTCTTCAATCAAACCGTTAAATGAGTACATAATTACGTCATTTTTCGGTGTTATTGCTGCAATTGAAAGTAATTTTTTAATGAAACGATGGGCTTGTTGAAATGATGCAATACATATTTCCAATTCAGTAACCTCCGCAGTTTCAACTGAAGGACGTTCACTACCTATATGAATAGGTCCTGATTTGTCGCATGTAAAGAGTGACTAGAATAAAGAAAACACTATCGAATCCCAAAGGAAATGAAAGATCACTTCATTATCATTGACTTCAAAAAATTCTTTCAATTCGAAAGCCGGCGAAATATGCCCTTAATATTCTTTTGAAAATTTAATGTCTGTTATAAACTTGAAACGTTTGTATGCTGTATTTATCATGAATGACATTCGAAACTAACAAAGTTATTATTTTTATGCTTCCAAATAGAAAAAAATTTGAAAAAAATATTTTATAAAATAGCGACGATGATAAATTTCTCGATTGTTCAAGACAAAAATAAGTTTAGAAAGGCAAACTTACGAAATTTTGTTCAACGTTTTGAAATCGTATTCATGGACCATTTAACCAGTAATGGTTTATGTGAAATTTAAGTGTGAAAGGACAAAAACGCAGCACGACTTCTATTTTGAAGACGAAATCCCCTCCTATATTTCGCCAAAAACTGTCATAATTTGTTGGCGGAAATATATTTATTTGTCAGAAAACGGTAAATTCAAGAAAGTTATCTTCAAATGTTGAAATAAGGTTTTTTTCTCATTTTTTCTTTTCTAGACTACCTTTTTTTTTCTTTCTCTATATTTAACTTCATACCATTATCGCCCAAAGTTTTTACTCTGTATTATATGAAACTTTTTGTACGCAAACAGGAAATACATTTCAAAACCATTTCTCTTGTCTCCTCAGTTTTTGTTATCTTACCCAAAAGCCATAAATGTTTTCGCAGATGATCCTAGAAAATTTTTATACTTATGCTTTTTTGTTTTCTCCCACCGCTCATACTTTTTTCCTTCACTTCTTTTTTGAAAATAAGTTTATAACCGAAAAATGAAACTGAGAAAATAAACAAACGAAGGTGGGAAGAGGAGACGAGACAAAATAAACCTAATGAACCAGCTTAAAAACAATTTCCATCGTAGTTTATTGCAAAATCTAATGAGCGAAAAGAAAAAAATTTTTTATCTTCCAATTCATTATTAATATCATTCAAGTTTGGAATATTCGCTTTGCACGAAGGGATGGAAAGAATGTAAAAGTGAGGGAAAAAAAGAAATGGAGCAAAGTTTACGTATTTATTGAAATTTTAAACGCCATTAATCTTTCGAAATTTTGCATTTGGTTCGTTGTTTGAGTTCGTTTTTGAATATCAAACAGAGTTAGATGGATCGCGATAAAGTTATACTTTTTCTCTTTTTTTTTCTTTTTTTAATTTATGGTTCTTGGGAAGAATTGGTTTTTCTTCTTTTTTCCCCCCCCCACCAATTTTTCCCTTTCTTTTTATTCTTGGTAATGACGTATTGAAACTGTGTTCTCAAACGAAAGTTTCTCGACGAGCCAGTAAAGTTTTTTTTTCGACTGAAATACCTAATGTAAAATGAAAAAATGAAAAAAGTCACCGTAAAATTTGTTATCATCGTTGGAGGTGTATTTCATTGTACCGTAGTGTGAGGATACCGTTACATAAATACGTAGGTATAGTTTATTTTCCTCTCGTAAGTAATTGTTCAGTCAAATAAAAATAAAATTGTTGGACCTGAGACTCGCGTTTATCGCAATAAAAGATAATTTTAGTTTCATTGCATAGTATTCATTATTTTCCTTCTCGAAAAAGATCACTGTAGGCAAGGAAGATCTGTTTATATTTTTGTTTTTATTTCGACTACAATCTACAGGTAGATACAGTGCTATCAAAATAATTGGAAATAAAATTGGAAAAATAAAAATTGTCTGCATGGCTCTGTTTTTAATGACTTTAGAATTTAAATGTTGTCTAGCTATTTGTTTTTTTATGAGTGTGCTGATGGATCAATTTTGACCCTGATTTTATGTGAATTTGTTATGACAACATTGGATGTACATATTGTGAATATTTTATATGCTTAGATACTTGGCTAAAACCTTTCATCTTCAATTCGAACCAAATGAAAATAAGGTATGATTTAATGAAAAGTTATGGAAAATAGGCTACTTGTCTAAATATTAAAAAAAACTGCTATATTAAGGTTTAAGCAGTAGTTTGCGGCACTTTAAGAGAAATACCAACTAAACAGCTCAACTGTAAAATCAGTTTTACATTACAGGATTGTTTCGTGGCTCCTTGGGACCGGAAATCTATCTACTATTAATTTTAAACATAGTATTGAATTGAATTTAATTATTTACATAACTGATAACAATGAAATTAAAAAACATCGAAATACTTAGTTTGTGACCCTATAATTGTTTAGATACCTAGTAACAGTTACCACATTAGTCTGTGACACTCCCATCAAAATAACCTACACCAACTTTACTTCACCAAATAATTATTTAATAGCTTCTTGGAAAAGGAAATCTATCTATTGCTGTCTATTTGAGGTATAGTACTGAACTAAATTTCATTATTTTCATAGTTTTCAACGCTGAAACAATATAGCATCGAAATTCTTAGTTTGCGACACTAATTGTTTGGATAATGACAGTTATCGCACTAGTTTGCGATACTATTGTTTGAAAAATATACACCAACTTTACTTTACAAAATAAAAAGCTTTAGTGGGGAATACTGATGGTTTGTTTCATCTAAAATGAAACAGACATTACATTTCATATCTGGCAACAATACATAAGCCAAAGAATGGCTAAAAAATCAAGCGTCACAATCTAATTCATTTACTTTTTCTTTTTGAACTAGTTTGCAGAAAAAGTGTTGCAAACTAATGAAGTGACAATTTTCAGGCATTAGTTAGGTTTAAGTGAAAATAATAAATGAAAATTTGTTGGTATTTCATATAAAATACATGCTTATATCCATCCCCTCAAGGTTGCTCTTTCTATAACGGTAATTTTTTAGTCATTCAAATCAATTGCTGGACCATGATTTATCACTTTTTGGGAAATCATCATCTGAGGTAGTGTTTAGAAACGGTAATAATTTTTGAATCCTCAAAAAACTGAATATTTGACGTTTTTTTATATCTAGATGATGAATATTTTATGTGTATGTAACGTTTTAAAAATAAGAAGATAAAGAGCGTCTTAACAAATGCTGAACATTCTACATTACTACAGCAGTAGCCTTAGTTTTTACATATTTAGATGATAAGTGTCGCAAACTTATGCAGTGTCGCGAATTACCGCCTTTACCCTAATTGATGGTTTTTTTCTCTTCACATATTAAGTTGGTAAGAGTAGCATGAAAAACTAGTGATCCAAAACGTAAAGTAGAGGAAGTTAAGATGAGCGCAAGTTTAGGAGTAGGAAAATCAAAAAGTGAACTGTGTTGAGGCGAAAAAATTCAGGTAGATATGATCCAACGGAGCTAATCTGTGGCCCACTGTGCTGACGACATAACGGAAATGACAACCATTAAGCTCTGTCCACGATACAAAAAAAAAAAAAAATGGGATGCTATTCCGTTAACACTCACGTCGTTCGAGTCATTACGCCCTGTTTTCTTGTGGAATAGCATCCCATTTTTATCGTTTTAAGGGTTATTTTTTGGGTTATTTTAATACAATAAATCCAGAGTTCACTCTAACCTCATGCGACTACAATATCTCATATGCGATCATAATTATGTACTTCAATCAGAGGAAAATAACTCGATTTTAACACTCTATTGAATAACTGCCCCTGAAAAAAAATTTAAATTTTTAATAGTCTTATTCTGATTTTGTTGAATAGGTACCTACTACATATAATGATTTTTTCATTATTTACATTTCATCGTATCTCAATTTTTCTCATGGAAATAACAAAATGTGAGAAAACAAGTTGACAGGCCTATTTTCTCATCAATCTTTTGACTTTTTTGGTGTGGGTTCTCGTGTTAACTACTTCAGTTGAGTACCCACAGTTTAACTCCGCATATTTCGTATGCAGTAATGTTTTTGTTTCCCTCAAAAGGATTCTATTCTGTTAGCCAAAAAAGTGTCATTAATGTGGAACTCGAAACAAAATTTATTAGTACCCATGTCCTTAAATTTACGTTACTCAGTCCGGTAAACGCAAGCAACCATTACTTGACGCAACAAGGGTGCAGTAGTTTAATGTACTTTTCCATATTTTTTTTTCAGAAAAGTTGAACACCATTTTTACCTTTTTTCTGGATTTTCACGGTAGAAAAAACTCCATTTCTTGGTAAATAATGTCAATAGTTTTTCCATTTTTTTTTTTTTTTTTGGAGAAAGTTCGTCTCAAATATGTAAAAATAATAAATTTTCCAAGTTTGTACCATTTTGTAAGCAAGAAATTACGTCACTCTCCAAACTAGGCGGCTGGTGTATCAAAAAAATGTGTATTCGCCGGTGTTCGCGATTATAGATAAATAAATTATTTTGAAGGTTGAAAAAAAATTTTCAATTTACACTCTCGATTTTGATTTACAATACATATAAGTCGAAACTTTTAAGCAGTATGTTTCATTTTTGCAGCGGAAAACGAAAAACGAATGGCTCAAAGCCGAATCCCTACTGAGACTGAACGTTCAAACTACACGTACATATATCGACCTATCTACTTCACATTTTGTTTTATTGCATTTTAATTGCATTTACATCCCCTCCAGTAGTTCGAAATTATTTTGTTTAACGAGGGGGTTCACATTAATTTTAACGAAAAAATATAGAGTACCAAGTAGGCCGACATATCTATGTTAAAAATAAGTTTTGGTTAAAAACGAGTTTTTAAAAGATAAAGCCATACATTCGAAATAAACGTTATTTCGTTGCATAAGGTTGGCAGCAGTACTGGTGTATTTTATAAATCGCAGTAGTGAGTGAAATAAAAGCTTATAATAAAGTTTTGGAAAAAAAGAATTTTTAAAGTTGATACACGTGAGCGGATGAGAAAAATTAAGGGGGAGAAAAACGTAGGAAATGGCTGATTGTGGAAAATCGTAGAAAGCAGGGTAGAGCGCCCTAAAGGAAAGGTAAAAATCACAACAAAAACATATTAAAAAAAGGGAAGAGAGCCCTCAATTAGAATTCACAAATTAAATTGGCAAAACTATTAAGTTCTAAGGCAAAAAAGACGCTGATGCGAAGTCTCAATGGTACCGTAATTTCCATAATAATATTGTGCTCAGCTCCCATGAAATATATCAGTTTCTAGATTTTTGTACAGTTGAACATCGTACAGGGGAGTTCAAAGTGCGTTCTCTATGCAGTAATGGTGCGAAATATCCATATTTTTTTCGTATCGATACATATAGATATTTCAGGGCTAATATCGATACGCAAAATATCGTCATTTATCGGGTAGATTAGGGATTGTAAAGGTTGAGGAAGACAGATTCGATGTAATTAACATCGGTGGTCCCAACAAGGATTAATTCAGTCGAATATCGAGATTTTCTTGTGTTTTTATAAATCAATACCTACAATATCGATAAGTATCAATATTTTTCGCACCCCTACTATGCAGTAGTCAGACAGAATATCTTAAAAGAACATATTTCAGGTTTGGTTAGCTGCCGTAATTAGATGGAATTTAGGGAGTTCGCTAAGAGAGGAGTGAGGGTTCTCAACCAAACGGAGTTAAAAGTACATTTTATAATAAAAAAAACTGTTCTAAATTTACAATTTTTAGTTGAACATTACAGAATCCTATGATATTGAACAAAAAACGTAAATAATTCCTTTTTTCTTCTTATAATTAGTGTACTCGCACTTCAATTCAGCCCAAATTTTAATAAATCCACAGCCCAAGCTGTTGGTGAAAACTGAATTGCTGTTGTAGAAATTAAAAAAATTGTTGAATTTTTTTTATTTGGTTAGTTATAGTTGTTGGTAAAATACCAAATGCGACTGAAGTTTTACATTTTATTTGTTAAAAATTGCATTTTTTCTTAGCGAGTTGTAAAAACTGACCGATTAGAAATCCATCCCCCAAGGCAATATCACCGCGTATGGCCCTTGCAGCTAACGGGGCATTTTGGAACTTTATCATGAGACTGAACGAGTAACAAGTTTATGGTAAGTTGGTTTTACACCAAGCAAGTGCAAACGACAAACACAAACAAAAATGCTGTTTGTGCTAATTTCGTGTAAACGAGTTCTGAATAAACCACGTTAAACCTTGGTCGCCGCAATGAACATGAATTTCGTTAAGTACGAGTGAAAGTTTTGTGTGAACTGCTACCAACACCCTGCAACTTGGTGAATTTAGGAAATGTTTGCGCAAGCAACAAATACTCACTTAGCCTCTGAATGCGCCTATAAAGAATGAGAAATGAAGTTGAAAACGAATATGGTATTACGAACGCAGTGAAAAACTTTGTGTTTCATAGGGGGTGGTCTCGATCAGGTTCCCAGACCCCAAAAACACCTTCCACTCAAAATTTTGTAAATACGTAATTATATTACCTATATGGGATACAACGAAAATTGTCAACTAACCATAGGGCGTATTTTTTTACGATCAAAATGAAATTTGGCATGTGGTATACTTGGGTTGATATCTCGATCTAGTTCGACGGAATCTGCCCATTAATTTTAAATTTAAATTTAAAGTTTATAGAAAATGGAGACACTGGTAATTCTTTGTGAATCATGATAAAATTTTATGTGTGCATACTACTTTAGGTATATCTCAGTCAAGTTTGTAAGTCGCATCACAGTGCCTCACCTATGGGGCTGAAGTAAAATTCGGTGAGAACCTTTTTAGTAGAAAATTTTATTAATATTTTTTTTGTCTTAAACATTTTTCTCCTAAAATCCTTAATTTTTGTGTAAAATTGGAAAAAAAGAAAACACCCATGTACTTTCAGCTCCCTGTGGAGATGCTTGTGTAGGGAATAGTTTGTTACCACCTATTTGGGGAAGGGTCTCAAACATTTTCCACTAATTAAAAAGTTTCTAGAAATTTTTTCACTGTTACAATGGTTTTTTGCTTAATTCTCTTGGGCTAACCATATGAAATAAAATGAGGCATATTTAAAATTTTCAATAGAGGATCGCCAAGAAATAACAAATTATATATTTTAAATAATCAAAACAATGAAGGATGAATAGTGTTTATGGGGACATTACTCATGTGAGGTAAAGGGGCTTGGAACACCGACAATAGTCACCGCCAAAAGGCTGGCTAATATTTGTCTTTATGACATTAAACAAATAGCACAAAATACATGCGATAGTAATTACTTGTATGTACTTGTAAGTAATGTACGAGTACCAAACTGTGACTAATCAAACAATCATAGTAATGTCACAATTTGGTACAAAAACTAGTCCGCCATTTCTCATCTCTACAAGAAATGAAAAACCATGGACGTACATATTTACTACATATGTGTGTATTTATGCGTCTAAATAAGCCCCTATATAAACTGTCCAAACTGGCTCTAAAATTGCCAATGTTTACCCGGGTTTTGGCTTACCTGTGAGTTTACATATGAATTGGTAGAATACGCAAATAATCTGTTGATTACCTTCTTGTGTGAATGTTCTTTCATCACAAGGTATTCCACAGTGTTATTAAATAATTAATTCATTTATGGGAGTGGATTATTTTATTATTATTATTATTATTATTATTATTATTATTATTATTATTATTATTATTATTATTATTATTATTATTATTATTATTATTATTATTATTATTATTATTATTATTATTATTATTATTATTATTATTATTATTATTATTATTATTATTATTATTATTATTATTATTATTATTATTATTATTATTATTATTATTATTATTATTATTATTATTATTATTATTATTATTATTATTATTATTATTATTATTATTATTATTATTATTCTTATCACTAAAAAAATATCGCAACGGGTGCCAGGCACCAATAGACACTACGTGCGCACGCCTATGCAGTTTCATGTCATCATGACGTCACACGGGTGCAAAACAAACGTTCAAATCTCACAACTTTCATAAGTATACCATTGTATGAGAAGGTGAAGTTGTCGCGTCATCAAAGGGAAGTAAATGCCGAAGTTAATAATAAAATTATGTAGCCTTACAGTGGTTGTGAAATGTGACCACAGTGTCCTCAGTGTTGTCTGCAACCAATCACAACTCTACTCTGACCTGCACCACAAGTGTTTATAACACGTGGACGAAATGAACGAAGCTAAAAAATGTGAGTCGTTCGAGGGAATAATGATGCACGAGTGAGTTCTGTTGTGTTTGGATTCGACGATGGAGAAGCAGCAGTGGAGCGAGTTGCAACGAGGGTAATGATATTTTTTCGAAATTCACTCGCTGGATTACCAACGCTTTCACCCCTCGGTCAACCTTCGCCCCCCTTTGACACCCTCCCCATTCACTCGTCGCCACCGTTCGCACTCGTCGGTCTTGATAACGTATATTCAATTAATGTGTTCCATCGTCAATTGTATTATTGTTTCAGACTGAATAATTGGTTCTTCGGGCTGCACCAGTTTTGGTACCATTTGGGGAACGTCCTGTTGCACGCCATTTGTAGCGGCCTATTTACACGCATCGCTTTAGCCATCGTTGGATTACAAATGCGGTTCGCAGCGTTGGCTGGAGTTCTGTTCGCTTCGCATCCGATACACACGGAGGCGGTGAGTATAGTACGGCGGCCGCGTAAAATTGTATATTTACATAAATTAATTGTCAAAATCTAATTGGACGTCGACGGATACGGCACGACGGTGTGGCATTTCGCGAATATATGCGTATAATTTGGCAAAAGTGGCACCGCGTCGTCGTCGTCGTTGTCGTGAAATACGAGCTCGTTTAAATGAAGGTGAGGGGGTCTATACAAGGAAGGGATGAGAGAGAGAGTTAGAGAGAGAGAGAGAGAGAGGCCGAGAGAGAGAGCGAGAGAGAGAGAGAGAGAGAGAGAGAGAGTCCGAGAGAGTTAGCGAGAAAAAGAGAGTGAGAGTAAGCGAGAGAAAAGCCTAAGGAGAAGACAGCGACTGACGATGGAGGGGGTACGAATGGTGAACGAGACGAGCATCTCGTGGATTAAATTGGCCTAATAAGGTGGTTAAAAGTTTCGTGGGTAAATCGCGGAAAGTGAATAAGGAGTTTTCCGTGTAGATTATCGTATAATGGACTGTAAAAGGTACTCGAAATGTCTTATGAAAATTGTTAGCCGTCGGTGGTGGTGGTGGTGGCGGTGGTGGTGTGGCGGTGGAGGACGAATACCCGACGAAATAATGCGAAGTGAAAAGGTGGCTGCGGATAATTAAGTGATTGTGGCTGCATTTGGCGCAGAGGGGTGGTGGTGGAGATAGTGGGGTTGGCAGCGGCGGCGGTGGCTGGACGACGGATGTAAAACGGTTGTTGGTTATAAATATCGTGTGGATAAGTCGGCTCCTGTGGAGAAAAGGCTTTTGGGGGCCGCTTTTATTCTGAATGAAATAAACTTGTTTTTCGGTTCTTTTTTATTTGGATACTTTTTGGGCCTTTGAAATTTTAGGCAATTTTAGCAGATTCGTTGTGTGAATTCCACCATAGATTCATTGGTGGATACGTACCAGTCATAGAGTTTAAGATAGATTCCATAAATACTGAATAGTCGTTCCGATTTTATGCTACCCTTATCGCATATAGACAACGAATACGATTAAAATGTGAAAAACTTTGCTTTAGGCTATTTCCTTTTTAATTACCAATCATAAAGGCTGTATGAATAAATAAATTCGCTATTTTGTGCTGCATAGCTTTCACTTCTCTGAGAGAATTTTGGGCCTAATAAGAGCTTAGACATTTTACTTTTCTAAAAAAGCTAATGGTCGTCTACGTTGAAACACGCCCAGTATCTATGCTTTTTATTTTTCACACATGTCAAAACCTGTAGCAATCATCGAATCCGTATAGCTAGAATTTTGGAAATAAGTACGAAAAATAATCCTGGATAACCTACGATTGGCAGCATTGAGGGTGATTTCTTCATCTGAGTTTAGGTTTCCAGTAAGATACCAGCTATTTTTCGCAGCTTTGCTTACGTGCTGTATACTTTGTTCTATTTTGCTTGTTTGCAACCATTGTTTTTTTGCTTGCTAAGCTCACCTACAATGCGTTTCACAAAACAACAGTTGGCCAAAAAAAGCAAACAACTTTCCTCCTTAGGTCTGTAATGTACCTATTATTCTTGAAGCAGTTTTTTTTGATTTTATTCGAGTTTATTTTCATAATTTCTAGAGTTGGTAGTTTTCATCATAATTCTCAGTTTTGCCTACGTTATTTTCGGTTAAATACAGAACCGGGTGGCACTGAAAAAACTTGCAGATTTCATTGGCAAATCTCCCTGGTTTCATTCAACATTGAAAAGTATTTTATTTTCATTTCCACTCCATCGGATTCACCTGATTTTCTAGGAGCACAACCATTTTAATATAATATTTGCTACTGATGAGAAATCGTTATTGACATTGGTTTTGCGATCTTGATGCTTGATCTGGCCATCAGATCATCAGTAATGCTAGAACTAAGGTAACCAAGAGTAAGACTTCTGGACTGTGCACGACCCAGACCCAGACCGATTATGCTAGACCAAGAATCGACAACGTAAGATCAAGACAAAAGGCAAAACTTGAGAAGCAAATATGAGAAAACTGTAAAATATTATTTTAGAAAGACATGAATGATAAGTTTAATTTAGCCATCATTTAGCGGTACAAATCTTGTAAGGGAGACCTAGACCTTGTACCAAAACCAATATCAAGACCAAGACTATCGTATAGTCTTATTCGTGATTTTAACTTTCCTCACCATTTATCAACCTGTACCTTTCAGCAAATAATAAAATTTTTCTGTTTTTCAAATTCTGAAAATCTATATTTTCCTCTATTCTACGAACGTCACTATGGTACGCACTTACGTTTCTTTATATTTTTTCAGGTGGCTGGCATTGTTGGCCGAGCGGATGTTCTCGCGTGCCTTTTTTTTATACTCTCATTTCTCACCTACCACGAGTAAGTACTATAAAATATTATGTTAATATAAAAGTGGTACAGTATGACAAAATTTCTTAAAAATTTATCATCATACGTCGCAGGTAGATGTAAGCCCGTTACATTTTCATCGGCACGAACACATGGTCGAAGGAGACGGGAGATAATATATGTAAATTTTTGACGTACACGTTCTAAAAACGTAGCTTTTAATGGTGTTAGTGGATGTAGCGTAGTGCGCGATTTGGGCCAAGCAGAATAATCGCACCCTTATCGACGGTATCTTCTTAAATTTGAACGATTGAAAACTTCACACGTTGAATTGTATCTACAGGCATACCTACGCCTATATCGTACGTAGCTGTCTCCCGTAAGAAATGCACCAATCAGAAGTTTGCAAGTTGTACTTACGGTGTGCTCGATCTATATAACCCCCCTCTCGATGAAACGTTATCCGTGCCATCTTCGTACCCTTTTATATTTTCGTATTGATAAATGGGGCTCGAGGAAGCCGTGCGTATTCGAAAATTCATACTTTGCTGGGTGTCACCAGTCACATATACGAAATATATGTAGACGGAGTGTGTGTACGTATGATATCATATATGGGAGTTGTATATATTTTATCGTCTGCTGCGGACAAAATTTGAAATGCGTGCGGTGGGTATGGTAACCGACGCGCCGTCGAAAAGTTGGTAAAGTGCTCAATCTCACGGTTGTTAAAACGATTTACAGAAAACACGTCCCACAAAATGCAAAACGGTTGATCCGCCTGTAAACGAAATTGAAGTTCACCACTTCCTCGTTTCCAGCCCAACGAAACTATATACTTTACTGTGTCTTCTTGGTGCGGCGAATGTGATACGGTGGGTCGCCTATGTATATTACATAATACTCTGTGTACGAACTCGTGACTGTTACAGATGGAAAATTTTCTTTCGACCATGGCTCTTATCGAGCAGGAAAATGGCGAATATAATGGCAGCTGTATTGTAATGTCGAGAAAAATGAGATGTAACTTAGTGCCGCTATCATGCCTGCGCAGTAATAGATAGACTACGTACCTATATAGGTTTATATGTTCTAGTGCTGTTCACTTCTGACGTGTCAACATATCACGGAGATCATCTAATTTGTTATTTAATGTTTTTGCGAAAATTGTGAAGTTGGTTGAACCGGGAAACCATTCCGTTTGCTTTCGTAGTACGTAGTTTCTAAGTTTGTGTTTATATGGTGGCAAGTTGGACTGGTAATCATTCGAACGTGAAATAATTTTATACCCTAGCCATTCACTTGTCAGATGTAGGTACATACTTTTAATATAGTTGTAGGCCTCGTGCAAATTTTCAGTTCTTGAGCTTCAAAAAAGTTTAATTTTTTACTGTTAATATCAGCAAAATTTGGAAGTCACGTCTTGGTTAATGTGAAAAATTAACGAGAAAACCCTAGATCTGGATTAATGTTGAATTTTTAAAAGCTATACCTAATGATGAAATTTAGATATCAAAACAAAAAAAGAAAAGAAAATTAGTACTTAGGTTCCCTTTACAATAGGGTTCTTAAGCAATATTCTAATATTTTAATTTTGATGTGATAGGGTCTGTGGAATACCTTGTTGTGAGAGATATTCACACGTAGAAGGTAATCTAGAGCTTTGCGTGTTCTGCCACTTCATCCACAAATGTATGGGAGAGCCAAATCCAAGGCAAACACTGGCGATTTTGCAGCCAGTTTTGAGAGTTTATATACCGGATTTGGCACACGCACACAGATACACATGTGTACATATACATATAGTATTATGTCATACATTACATCTTTTCCTGCCTCTGTAAGATGATGAGAAACGATGTAGAGTGTTTGGTTACCAGTCTATTACATCACCAAGATCTTTATCAGGTAATTCATCATGGTTTGTATAATGTATCTTACCTGTATGTACATACAGGTATGAACATACAAATGTACGTACTTGTTTTTGTTTAATGTCATAGAGACAAAAATATGCCAGCCTTTTGGTGGCAACTGTCGTTGAAGGTTGCAAGTCCCTGTACCTCATACACATATTGTCCCCACAGGGTCTAGACTGATGGGGCCACAGATGCAGTCTCTTCATTATAATTTTTTTCTTAATTCATTCATCCAATTTTGGGAGAAGGTGAAACTTGTAGTCCTCTCTACATAATTCATTGCTTCCAGTTCTCGTTACTCCCTACATAAACAAACTGATGACAATATTCACATCGCACTATAAAAATGAGATGGTTATGACAATAGGTACTCTTAGAGAATATTTTGTAAAATATCATATTACGTAAGTAGAGAGGAAAATTAGAAATTTCTCAACGAGTGCAATATTTGCAAGCACGAGCCAACTGCATCAGTTAATAAATTGCTCACTGCAAACCGAGTTACTTGCCTACAATATTTTTTGCAAAGAGTATAAGGAATGCTGAATTTGAACCAAATGCAAAAAAACCTATGGATTACAGGGTCGAATCCTCATTACGGCAGGGCGAATTTCAAAGAAAAAAGGGAATTAATCAGAAAAAAGAAAGTAAAGATATATAAAGGTGTAGGGGGAAACTGAGGAACCAATTAGATGTGAAAAAAAATTAAGATGTGAGAAAAAGAATTAAGGTGTGCGAAAAAGAAATTAAAGAGTGAGAAAAAGAATTTATGTAGTCAGAAAAAGAAATTATGTAGTCAGAAAAATAAACTACGGAGTGAGAAAAGTAAGAGTTCTGAAATTGGCAACTTTCATCACGCCATACGTGCCTCGAAAATACAGCATTTTGTACGCACGTTGCAAAAAGTACCTATATTATTATATTCTATATTCTAACATCATATCTAGGCCACTTATTTTCTTTCGGATTCAAAATACTGATACATAATCAAAATAATCCACTTAATTATTAAAAATAATTCCCAATTTTTTCCTGTTCAATCATTTTATAAATAATAGTTGTCTACTGATCTATTGACTGCGGTGAATTCGAGAGACCGAACACAAATAGTGTTTCCTTTTGATCCTCCATGATTTTTTGACCATTTTTTACATGCCATCTTTTGCACTACGAGTTAATTGAAGTCACCGAACCTTACCCTCATACCTTACATCAGGATTCTGAACCGACTCAGTTTGCTCATTTCCTTCTGTTTTTACAAGTAATCTGATCTATTTATTTGCGGTGTTACAACAAAGATGATAAAAGTCGTATATTTTTATAAATGCGACTTTTTATCGGATACATTATTTTTGTGTGTTATTTTGCTCTGAAGAATGAAAACGCTTTTACTTTTTTACTTTCGTGCAGTTTTACGTATTCTCACTGAGCCGCTTAACCTCTAATACACGGTTTTCCTTTCTTTCATTGTGCGCTTACACTTTTCCACACTTCTCTATTTCGCTTTCTTTCTGCTGCGTCTCCGTTTTTGTCTCACTCATTCGCACATCTTTTTTATTTTATTTTTATTTTATTTTTTTTTTTTTTAATCAACCGTATGATGCCTATCTCTTCGTTAACATGCAATTCAAATACAACGTATACATTGCATACGATAATTTATTCTTCTTTTGATACGACTTATCAACTTTCAATCTTTTTCCATTACCACGATCCCACCCTCGTTTGGGTGAATAGCTAATATTCTAACGGTTTGTGGAAATTCATACAGCCTACGTTTTCAACGTACGATCTCTTTCGTTGTCGATAAGTGTAGAAAAATTACTAAGTCGGAGGGAAAAAAAAAAAAAAAAGTGGAAAAAAAAAGGAGAAGAAAAATGAGAATAAAAAACTGTAAATAGAAAAGAAAAAGCGTGCCTACAGGCTACAGCAGCGTGCGGATGAAAGGAAGGCATAGCGAACTTGTAAAATGAAATGAACGTTTCACGCTATCTGAAAGCTCTATCGTGCTGCAATAAATGAAAACATCCGCACATATAAGCGCGCTAAAAAATGCACTCCCTGTCCTTTTTATGGAAAAAATTTCGTATACATATAGCCTACATACTATAGATTTTTTTTTTTTTTACTTTATTTATTTTTATTTTTTTGGTTTTTGATAAATGGCTAACGAGTGCTATACATGCGTCGTGGTGATTGCGATATAAACGAGCGCAAGAGCTGTACAGCATTTACAAGCCCCAACAATAATACTGGTAGGTACGGTGTAGAGTACGTAGACTATATGGGCTTACTGCGGTGGATTATTTATTAAGTAATTTGTCGTGTTTTCGTCGTCCAAATCGATATGCAAATTGAAGAGAAGTGTCGATATTCGATGATAGGCTTACTGTTGTTGTTGTTGTTGTTTTTTGTTTTTTTTTTGCGCCGAATTGAACAGTAACGATGTTTGTCATTAGTTCGAAAAACACATACGCAAAAATTTACTTTAACTTTGTCGAGGGTAAAAAAAAGTGGCCTACTTTCGTGAGATTTACCAACAACTAAACACCACAAACGCTTCGATAGTGCGAAAATAGCGATGTTACCGGTAATCATTAGCTAAATCAGAGTTTGAGAAAGGGGGAGAAAAGGGGGGGATACCATCAGGCGCGGACTTCTCCTATTTTGAATCTTGACAACGAATAAATAATTAAAAAATATTATATTTGCTAAAATAATAATTCCGACGCCTGAGCTCGTCTTTTCTTTCTCCGGCCCGGAGAACAGTAAATTAAGCTTCAAAATGAGCTTGAAGGGAAATTAAAAGTAACGGAAGATTTTACGCCTGAAATGCGATGAGGTGGACTACTGAACTGATAATAAAAAGTGTTATTTCCATATCATGCTCTTTCTCGTTGGAGGAGCAGGGGGGGTTCAAACGAATACTTTTAATTTTTTTTTTAACTTTTCTTGATAAATACATAGTAGACTTTTCAATAAAAAATAGAACCGACTTCAAAACCAACAATAACAAATACACTAAAAAGTGAAAAACAATTATTTTAAAATTTCTTCAATAAGATCTAGGTGTAGGGACTGGAAGTATTGAAGTCGGTGCTAATTAAAAAGTATTATCATAAAATTGGAAGGAAAAGACGTAGGTGTAACGGCCAAAAGAGGTGGTAAAGTACCTAATTAAGACCACTTTTGGGAGTACACCATACACGAAATATCACGTACTTAAAAAGCAGTAATACTTCTAAAATCAATTCAAGTTTATCATCCACACACTATCGTGGACCTTAACATTAATTAGAGACTCAATAATATTTCAAACACATGAGTGAGTTTACACATTTAATAAAATAATAATTTGTACATCATAGTACATACATATACGTTAATAGTTATACATATACAATCACAATTCAACAAGCAAGACTATCTGTTCACTAGAGACTTCTACAAGAGAGGTTCCAGGTACTTAGAAGTAGCTGTTGAGGAACTGTCGAACTGTACTACTCTTATTCCACTGAATCGAGGGATTATATACTCGTTCAGGGTATGAAAACGTACGTGTTGGATAGGTAAAGTGAGGTAGGGTGTTGTTATTATAGGGTTGTGCTGACTCGTCGAGTACTCGAGGGACAGGTACAACTAGGTCATGAATATACAGAAAGTATATCTGTATACATAAAATTAAATACGGGTAAATTAGTGGTTGTTTATAAAGAGTTATAGGATGATAATTGTTGATAAATATCTACGTTTTTGGTATTCGAAAACGAGTGAACAAATATGTTCGTCATCTCTAAAAATAGACGAAAATATACGTTACAGTAGGTATAAAGTCTATAGGGTAAAGGAAAAGATCGCCTCAAAAGGATTTTTTTCACTTTTTAGTGCGTTTTTTATTGTTTTTTTTTTTATGGTAGTTCTATTTTTTGAAGAAAAAAAAACAAAAATTTCAATGATTTTTTGTTTCTAGCATTAGCGGTAATATTACTTAAAAATTAACAGTCTTTTTATTTAAAGATAACTCCAAAACTACCTCATCGATTCTAAAAAAAATTTTTTTACTTTCCTGCTCTCATGTTGGAAAGATGGAGGTACCTACTGCTGGGTGCCTACTAATTTGATTATCATATTTTCTTCTTGCCTTAAGTTTTGGACTTTTAAATTCATCTTTCAGTACTCTTGTTTTGGACAGTCTTCAACATGGCTCTTTTTTGTTAATCAAAAATTTCTTTTCTTTTCTCGATCAACTTCAAAATGAAGTCATTAAAAATGTTTTTTCTATTCTCTTGAAAGTTAATTTTCTCAATTGTGGTCAAGTTTATGGTTATTACATCAAATATTATGTCGGCACCTTTGTTTTTCTACGTATTCTTGTGCGTGATTGGTGATTATTTCCTTATTATGAATATAAATTTATATATTTTTTCACATGATCATTATGATTTCTAAATCTAATCACGCTCAGTTCCTGTTTGTCTTTAAATCTCTAATATAATAATTATGTTCTTTAAATGTATTAATTTACTTTTTTTGAGTCTCTTCAGGTGTAATTATGTGTGAAGTGTGTGTGTGTGAGCTTGGTCTCCATAATTGGTTGCTTAGGTTTGAACAGGACCGTACCTAGCTTTTTTCCACCCTGTGTGAAAAAACTTTTTGACTCCCTCCCATTACCTCTCCAAGAATTTTTCAAAAGCAAATGCCACATCGCGTGTACTGATTATATTCAAAATTTAAATATATGTTCCAAGTGAAAAAAAAACACGTATTTTTTTTGCCAGTTAAATCAGAATGATATTCTTTGTCGATGTATCGGACAACAACGATATTTTATATTAATTTTTTTTTTTTTGGTTAGTATGGCGCCCTTGCACTCTGCCGCCAGATCACACGTACCTAGTTACAGCCCTGGGTTTGAAAATAAAGCATGTCTCCACGAATTTACATCTTTGATTTTATCTTTTGGAACCCTTTGCTTTTGGTTGTTATTGAGCTCTGCATTGGACTTTTGCACATTACAACTTTTAAAAAAGTTCATCAAATTCAGTGCCCAGGTTGACAAATTATGCTGGAACAAGCATAGAAAAAACAAATATATACACAGGCCGATTTGTTAACCTCCACCTTTTGATGTGTATTCATGAAAATATCTGAATAAAAAAATTGGAAATGCCCAAACATACAATGGTGCACGCACACAACTACACATGCACACAAAAAAGGACACATCAACAAGATACTTATGATTGACGAAATTACAATCTGATGATCTGACGCTTGTAAGTCTCATGTAGCCCTTATCGAGAACTAGGATGTTTACCTATCAAAAATTCATTATTTGATGATTTTCTTTGATTCTTTCCATTTATGAAATCTCTGGGTTAGGTCACCAAATTAATTTCTTTAATTGATTCTTGAGAACCAACTTCGGCTATAATAAGTCATGCATACTACATGAGAAAGTAGGTACCTACTGTTCTGAAAAGATTTCAACTAAAACGTGAGTAAGAAAACAACATTAACAAGATGGGAAATTGACACAAGATGACTGAAAAAATTCCTCATAAAGGGTGTTAATCAATTTCAATAAAGTCAAATTGCTTATCTATAATGCCATTATTCAACAATAAGCAGAATAGGTGGGACATATTATAAACCAATACAATAGTTTTTGAATATAAATGCTCATTCCCTTGGTTTATAATCTGGACCTTTTTTTGGGGGGATTTAACATTCTTCAGACCACTGAATGTAGCATAGCTTATTTTAAGCAAATAGATTTCTGTTAAAATTACTCACAATTCTTCCATTTATTGTTTCTATACTTCCAAGATAAACCTGTTGTTTTCTGTTTGGATTTCTCTATTATTAATGCTGTAATTTTTTAATTTTTATTGTGGTATGCGACCCTGGGTGGCAGAATCCAGCCCAATACAAACCAGCATAATTTCCCCAGAAATAAAAAACACACTCAATTAAGTGAACCGAGAGCATCTCCACCAATAGAATTCGGTGAAGATGCGAGTTAAGAGCCCAAGACCTGCTTAGCTAGCCAGGTGATCGTTTGAACTGCTTTATACCATGTAACAGGAAAAAAGGTGAATTGAAAAAAAATTACCTCAAAGCTAATTTCCGAGAAGGCGTCTTTTAGAAAAGATCGGCCTGAATTAACCCCAGTTAATTTCCTCGAGCGGCCCGATGCCCACGAATATAAATTAAACCATATTAAAAAAGAAAAAAAATATTATATATTAAAAAGAATCAAAGTTGTATAAAAATGAATGATGAAAATATTTTAACCTGTTATGGTCATGACAAAACGAAGGATGAATTGTATAAGAAATTCATAATATTACAGAGTACCAGATAGAACATTATAATTTGAAAGAAAAAGGTAAGGGAAATTCCAACTGAGGTTGTATTGTAATTTACTACACCTAAAAATAAGATGGTGGCGTGAAAGATCGTTCGAAAGAGAGAGAAAAACGTTAGGCCACGTAGCTAGGCTAAGGGTTTAGCCTAGCCGAAGACGCTCACGGCGTTTTGAAGTGCGTGTGTTTATTTTATTTTATTATTAGGGAAAAGAAAAATTTTAATTTAGTTTTTTAGGGGATGGTCGCATCCTACATTATCTTCGACTCCATCATCTCACAGCCGAAAAAATAAACCAACATTTATATAAACTTGTCAGCTAGTTTATTGGAATTTCGCACGAGTATTGAGATATCTACCACTGTTCATTCAACATTTTTCAGCTGTTTTTCAAGCTAGTACTTATATATTTACAAATTTTCATCATTTATAATATCTTGGGTGTCTTATCTTCCATTCAAAATTCCATCATTGTTGATAACTTCCTTCCCTACGCGCCGTGTTTAAAAACATCGTTTTCTGAACTAACTCGGGTGAAATATTCTTTTTCCTTGAATATATCTTCTCATTCGACCTAACGAAGAAAGAACCATAATTAATATTCCATACGACTAATTTCGCCAAATTATCCCACCAACGCGTGTAAGTTTTCTGATAAATTCGCCTCATTAATTTCGTTTAATTTTTCCTATGTTTTTTCTGTTTTTTCTTTCTTTTTTTTCTCCTTACTCTCTTACTTTATTAATTTTTACTTCTATAATTTAGTAGCATGTGCTTTCATTTTGTTTTGAATTGATGGAGAGTTTGTTTTTAATTTTCATAATGACTGCATACGAATCGTTACTTACATTTTACATATTTACCTTGTTGGTTATCAAATCGTTGTTCGATTTGGTTTTAAATTTTACTTTTAAATATAACTATCTATGGTTTTACTCCATTTCAAATAGGATAAGTTGGCTAGGTATCTATAATATTATATACCTATATATTTTTTCGTTTTGCGCAAAATTTCTAGAAATTCTGAATTGTACGCTCCTGTATTAATTCTTCGGAAATGAATTTTTTGATTTTCTATCGTCAAATCGAACTATGTAGCCATAATCTGTATAATCATCACCGCTCGGAATCATTATTTTTACATTCTCATACTTGTATTAGATTTTTAAGAAGTTAAATTTTGATACGAATGCGTTATTTCCTAATTACCTACCTACTTTAACTATTGCTAAAGTCAGAAATCAGTTTAAAATAACTATTATTTTAACACAATAAAATACAAATTCTTTTGGGGACGTTTGCGGTCGACTGGATTAAGGTTGTATTTAAGATGTGTTTGAATCCTAAAATCACAACTTAATAACATATTTTATAAATATATATTGATCCCAGTCGTAATGTATAAATAAATACCAGTGCATGCTGAGTTTTCAAAGAAATAAGTAAACTGAAAAACAGAACACAAAACGAACAGAACCACGACGAGAAGCGAGAGGTCGCAAATTAAGATTTAATTGGCTCAAAATTAAGAGATCCTAACTGAAATTAACTCCAGTGGAGATAAAATTCTTTAAGAAACTTAAGGAACTGAAAAAATTACTTAAGAGGCTCAATTTTTACTTTTGAAATGAAAAAAGACAGAAATTAAAAGAGAACTATGTTTTCCCGATAATTCCACAAAGTTCAAAACACAAGTGCTCAGAATTACACCAAAATAGCACACTTACAAAACTACAAAAAAAAAAAAATGGAATAAAGAAAAATAATTACTGACTATGGAAAGACAAATTGGCGATAAAACTATTTCAACATTACATCGTCAGAATATCGTAAATCATGGAGAATTTAGATGATAGTTTTCATCCCATCACATGGACAAAAAACGAGCTCTCTTTTGGTCAGTACATTAATTATTGTTCAATCAATAGTTGGTAATACTGTATTGACATTCTCCAGTTCCTATTCAGTTGCGTCGTGTATCTGTTCAGTTCGATATATGTGATCAATCATGTTGGTACCTCTCTCATCATTAAAGTAATTTATTAGTGCGGTACTTGTGTTTTTATAATTATTTGTTCATCAACTAATACTAATTACATTCGTCTACTCTCATACTTCGAGGGACTTCAAGTCTCCAGAGTCCAACATTTTTATATGTATGTTTAGAAGGCTTTGTCATTCTTATTGCTGTTTCCAATAGGGTGCTATTGTTTTGTTCATTTGCTTTGCTGTACGTATAAGTGTGAACCAAAAGAAATGAGCATCTGAATCTCCTCTGCTTTTTTTTTTTTTTTTTGCATAGTCATCATTTAGTATGAATGCGTCCATGGTCCATGCAATTGGTCATTGTTTAATATTTGACCACTGAAAGCTGCATATTGGAAGTTGCTTTTTTCCTTTTTTTTGTTCGAGGTGAGAGAGATGACTGTAGAGGAGATAATATTGCTTATGGCAGTAGGAAAATATTCTATTTCTCTGCCGCACCGCAGTATATAGCTATCCTTTCAGACCTATTGTGCGTTGACCACGGCCGCGTTTGTATTATTCCAGTTATTTGTTAGTGTCAATCATTCGATTGGATGGGTTCGATACCCATCTCAATGTACAAACGTCTGCGAATATCTCTTGGTTTACTTCCTACATGTAGATACCTACTGCGTGCTGGCAACATTATTCTCCCTCGCAACTAGCAACCAATCGCCATATTCCATTAACCACACCAAAATTAATGATCGCTGCATGCATTTCCAGGATGCTGCGCCTTTGCTGCGGTCGTGTACGCGCCTACACCTTTCCAATTATTATTATTATTATCATCTATCGACGAAGGCTAAGCGAGAGGAAAATAAATTTTCGCACATACAAAACAAACAAAATGAGAGCTGAATCATCATCCCTTTTCTTCGAACTGATGCGACAGTGGTCGTCGTTAGATTTGTGGAGGGAGAGGGGAATTTCGGATCAAACTGCGTTCCTTTGTCGGTAGCACTCACTCGTTTAGGCCTAACACATCCGTTGGGTTCATTCTGACATGAGCTGCACTCGAAACCATCGTATTCGTTTGCTCATTTTTCGATAAAATTATGTTAATTGGATGGAACACAGGTCAAACCAGCAGAATGAAGATAATGCCACTCTAAAATGCGCGTATGACCGCGTGTTTTTTTGGAATAAACATCATAACAGAGGGGTCGAATGAAAACGTTGAAAAATTTATTTTTCGAATGTCAACCATTAATTTTTGCATGTCTTAATGTTTTTTCTCTGTCGACCTTACACACGCAGCGATATTCGTTTTTCGCTCTTCGATATAAGTTTTGAGGTGCGATGCAACAATAAAAGGAGGCTTATAAGCTTCCCAGGTTCATAAATAAATTATATATTGGTGGACGAAAATTCATCAAAATCGATCAACTTGATTTTGAGATTAACATAGACAACCACTTTTCTACCTATATTCTCCTCTGTATATATAAGTATAAATTTTGACTTCCCCTCCCATACCTTTTTCATTAACTAATAGGAATGTATAAGAGCTCCCTGTTCCCGACTTCAACAAACATTAAAGAAAAAATAAAAACAACTCTGTTGGAGATTATTCAGTTTACCTAGTAAAGGAATTTATTAATGAAAATAATGTAATCAACTAAAGTGTGATGATTTTGGTATCTGTAACCTTCAGAATTCAGAAATGAGTGTTTTTATGGGCCAGAATCTTTGACTATATAGTACTGGATTAGTAAAGAACGATGATTTCTGGTTAGACATGCCGGCGCTAAATAAGCAACCATAGACGTACCTTGATTTGTGTTTATGTACTTTATCCTTGTGAATTTAAGAGATGTCTTTGTTAGATGTATTCTAAATTGGTGAACTCAAGCAAAACGTCGAAAATACCCAAAAGGTACACTAGGGTTGCCTACTTTTTCACCGGCTTGTCTTAACATAAAAAGTACATTGTTCTTATAGAGCTTTACTGGTCCTGTACTATATAGTCAAAGGCCAGAATCTATAAAAGTAATGAGAAAAAGTTTCAAACTTAAGTTTCAAGTAGGTATATGAAATTGCTGAGGCAACAAGGTTGTAGATAGTTCGTGCATTGTAATGTGGTCCTTATCTTTCTCTAGCTACTATCGTTTCTTATCTACCTTTCTCAATCCCAGTCACACTTGACCATAGCTAATAACGATGGAAACATACCTGCTACTATTTTTTTTATATCAAGCTATTGTTTTACACTTTGTGGGCTCCTGACCCATAGGATATTATATCAATCCATTGTGAACCAGATACTAGAGTTCTATGCATAATAAATTTGATAATTTTATAAACAAATAGTTTGATTCAATGTTCTATACTGATTGGAATTTACTTTATGAATTTCAGTATCAGCTTTTCATATCAAATAGTTATTTGCGATACTAGTGCAAAAAGTAGGTGATTTAGATATGAATGTAAATCGCTTAATTTGCACACTCACTATTTTTTGCAACACTCCTATCTAAAAAAAAAAAAAAAAAAAAAACGGAAAGAAGAAAAATGTGGAATACCTTGTTGTGAAGAGGATCCTTAACAAGAAGATAGCCAACAGCGATTTGCGTGTTTTGCCATTTCATATATAAATGTACGGGGGAGCAAAAACTGTGTAGCTAGTTTTCGGGTTTTTATATTTTGGGTTTTTATAATCAACTTTATACATGCACACCGACACACATATGTACATATGTATATATGTATATATGTGTCGAGAAAGTGCGTTGTCTCATATCAGTAACTGACGAGAAATAACGTATGAGTTTGTGTATCAGACCACGACATCACTGAGATCTTTATTTATCGATGAGTTACAATCGGAACATTGTCAATTACCTGTCTGAATTTACAGGTAATTACAAACAAACAAAAGTGGTGTTTAAAGGGCAAGACACTAGTATTTGCCAGATTTTTGGCTGGCGAGTATCTTCAAGAGCCTCATACCTCAAACAGAGTCGAAATTTTTTTAAATTTAAAATTAATAATAATAATAATAATTAATAATTTTTTTTTTTAACCAAAAAATCTGTGCACCCCTCTCATCACCAACCACGGAAAAAATTGGTTAAAAAACTTTATTTCCAACCAGATAATAAATTTCATAATTTTAATTTCGAAAAGACAAAAAACAAAAGTAGTAGTCGAGCTATGCAAGAAAGTGACCAAACAATGTATGAAAGTCAACTGGAAAGTGCGCACGCACACAAAAATATTTTTTCGCGTAGTATTATTGAAATTTGCTACTTTTTGTTCGGTCAATGAGGCATTAAAAAATGTATTTGTTCGGTTGAGTGTTGCAAAAATATCTTTCCAGTGCGTCTTTCTTCTGTATTAGGTGGGTAGGTACTCACGAAAGTTTTGACCTCTTTTTTCTTCAAAAGAAAAACTAACTAAATCGTGTGTCGACATTTGATTTTTTAACGTTCTATAGAATCAACAACTGAAAATACAAAATTCATGAACATTTATAAATAGAACCACACCAGTGGGTGGTAATGGTAATAATTATTTATAGAATAAAAACGGAGTGAAACTGGAGGAAAGCGACGGTGGTGAACGAGAAAAAAAAAAAAAACCAACTTAAAACTAACTTATTTTGCCATTTTGTGGAGATGATTTTTTTTCTTTCTCGCTAACTTTCTTACTTATTTCTTCGGTTTCTTCGACACTATACCGGAACGTCACCATACTTTTTCAGAATAGGATTTACATAATTATTATGGTTCCATTAACTGTCCGACCTCAATCGATATCGAAGTACGTACCATCGTTTCTGTCTCTCACCGTACCAGTTTTTTTCTCGCTTTGTTATCACCCCCTCACTCTGTCTTAGGGTTTTCTATATTCGCCAGATATTTTACGAGCCAGTCTAAAATAAAGTGGTCCTTAAAACGTAAAAATTATTTAGGTACTTCGTCGAGGTGCGGAGAGTGGAACGGTTTGTAACGTAGATAGGTGACGAGGGGGCGGGGGTTGGCGAAGGATAAAGGATACGTTAATACGCCGTTGAAGATAATCCTTATTTTTACGGGCGATCGTAAAATTTATTTTCACCGAAAAGATTTTTTCCAGATTCGTAACGCTCCGACTGTGGAGCGGTTCCTACTTTTGCACAGTGCGGAAATAGAAGGGAGCAAGAACCTACAAAATCAGCCACACACGCGAGTAAACGGGAAGGGGGTTGATACGCGAAGGTCAGCCGTATAGGTTTTGGTTGTTTATACGTAACGAATCCCTGGAGCGAAATCAATTTGGTCGCACAGTGAAGGCGACCATCTAAAAGATAAATGAAAAAAAAAAAAAAACATTTAGAACGTGGGGAAAGGGGGCTGGTTTCACGTCTCACACGCGTATAATTAATAAATGAAAAAACTATTTATAGTTATGCTTTTTTTCGCACACACTAGGATTGCAGTTAAGTGCTTTTTAGTGTCGGACTAATCGTGACGACATCGTAACCGTCGTCGAGTGTTTTTGTTGCAGCTTTTATGCTGACTGGGAGCTAATCAGCGGTGGTAACACGTATTGGTCATTAGCCAAGGGTTGATAATTTTAGACTATACAGCTTTCTACGCGTTGAGTTAGGGGATGAACACTGGGATCGTTGCTGTGAGTTGAAATCGTTGAGTGGCAGAAGAAGAGATACAAAACAGTACGGGAGACGAGGATTGTATGATCGATGAAACTGCGATTTATGATAATCGTCAATTTTCGGTGATAAATGTATGGATGTCATTCATTCGTAACGAAAGGTCAGCTGTAGAATTCAACCTTTTCTAACAATCCACTTAATATGCGCAGCGTAAACGGCAATGAGAATTTTCTCCCTCTCTTAATCTCGAAAAACAAATTTTTTTCCTTTTTTTGTTTTTCCCACGTAATACATTAAGAAAATTAGAAATTCGTTCTAAAAAATTTTTTTCACCCCCCTTAAAAATAATATTTGGCTATGCTGTTTATGCAGTAGTATCTACTTGTACCTATACAGTCTATTAGATAATATAAAATTGGGATAGAACGCTGCTGGAGATAAAAAAAATAACAGGCGTCACTTAGAAGAGTGCAATGGTGATTGGTGAGTATTTATACGTGTAGAATCTGTGAAGTGAGCTATGAGATTTGGGTTTTTAACGTAGGGTAAACCCATGATCCACGGGACGAGACGGTTTCTGTATTTTTTAGTTTCCAACTAATTGAATTTGTAGTATGAACCTTTGCCTAAAAACTTCACACACAAATTTTCCTCAATTCCTTCACAATTCTTCATAAAATGAATTTTACATAACTCATTTTTTTGTCCCATAATACTACATCCTGTAGTACTATGGGATACACCCCTTTGTACTATGGGGCATTCATAAAATGATGCCAGAATTAAGAAAAAATTTTATTAAAAACATGATCTACTGGCATAGTTAATTTGCTATAGCAAAATTCAACATCAGTTGACACAAAAATAATTTGTTTTGGCTTAACAGTCATTTCATCATCGTTTTGTTGAAAATAAAATTATGGTCTGCCTCAAAAATTTACGAACCACAATTTCATTTTTGATTTTTTAAATTTCTGTAACAAAATTATACTTTTCTTTTGTTCTTTTTTATATCACACTAGCTTTGGGGGAGAGGTCTACGCTCCCTCTCCACCTGCTCCAGTTACAAATATCCTAGATGACCAAAATCATATACATATTCATATATATTCAATGTTCGAATGTCTGATTGTTTACGACATATTCTACAGAAAGCCCTTCGTATACAGTGTACCTATACCTATATATATATATGTATGTAAGTATATATAATTATAATCATACAATATAGTAATGCGCAAAGCGCCTAGTTTTGTACTTGTATTTTCTCTCGCCTTATCTCATGATTAATTCGTTTTAGGTGAAATCTGATAGTGGGAATGAATTTGTTGTTGAAAAATAGGGGGTCATCGCTGAAAATTTTTTCTGCTATCATTAGTTTTTGTTATAAATGACAAATTAAAAAACGACAAATTTCTCATAAATTTGAAGTTTTTTTATGGCCGATTTGTGAAAAACCGATGACAATAAAAAAATAAACTTCGTTAGAGAACTCGAGAAAATTTTCTCCTCTTTTCAATAGCACAAACCTCAGCTTTTTACCTTAAATAATAGCTGAGAAATGGTGAAGTGAAAGAAGAGCAGTTTTTTTCAAAATTAAAATGATGTGAATGTTGCAAAATCGCGGGTAAATATACAAAAAGTTAGATTGAATTTTATTATATAGATTCATTTAACGTAAAAATTTTTTTTACAGAGGTACTTACTTATTTTTATACCTTTTTTTAAAGCAAATTTCAAATTTTTTTCTTGAGATTTATGGAGAAAGTTACCCCATTGCCCTCCCGGATATACACATAATCGTATTCAAGCTGAAAAACGAAAAAATATTGATTGCTTTAATTTTGAAATGTTCATTATGAAAAAAATAATAATAATAATAATAACGGACAGAAACGTAGAATTAATGAATTTTTTGAGGAAGTGAGCTGAAAATTAAAGTTTTCATAATAAGCCTACCTTATTTACTTGCGCGGCATTACTGAAAAAATTTGAAAAAATGAAAATTTCAAGTGTCCCATGGTACTACAGCAAAAATATCCCAAGGTACAACTACCCCACTCGAATTAATAAAATTATTGCAACTCATTTACTAAGATATTTGAGTAAAAATTAATAATAATATGATAATTGATTACCTCCATTTATTAGAATTACACATCAATCAGATTTTAATATCTTTTGATTAGTTTTCAATTTAATGATAAAAACACTGATAATTTTCATTTTTGGCCAAAAATTTCACTCTTATCACTATCATTTTCGAACTAAACAAGGTATATGGTCTCGGAATTCATTAACAACATTGCCAAATTTATCGTACATCACCCAAATAAGTTCAATATTTTTTCCATGCAACAGCAGCTGTAGGTCCCACGGTACGTGGGTCTCCCCTAGTGAGTTGAACTGGTATGAAATTTTATTATTATTTCAGTAATACTTTTACTCTTAATAAACTAGTCGAATTTTCATTGATTTTAGCATCACATTTTTCATAAAAACCGATGAAGCTCCATTTCGCCATTAGAATATAATAATATTGTTTTTTCCATTTCTGAAGCTTGAATCGTATCAAATGTTGATGGTGAAAACTAGTTTTTTTCGTCCACAGCTTAGTCAGCAACTGTATCAAAAAACTTACAAAGCTAAATGAATATGAATAAAAATTAGACTTATTTCCTTGTACTAAATTTCGTTCACTTTTATCAGTTTGTGAGGAAGTTAAATCAGATTATGGAGATGTAAGAATCGGATAGGTAACATTTTTTACCATTCTTCAAGAGGAACTGTCTTGTTTTTTTGACGAAAAAAATTGATCCTGGAAGTTAATGTCGTCTAATTTCTGTGCACCCTGTATAAATTGTAGCTAAGTCCTTCATTACTTGTGAGAAAAAAAAACAAAAAAAAAACTTAAAAACACATGCCAAATATTACTGAGTTTTTTCGGTTTTGAAAAACCACTGGCCATTCTCTTTGAGGAAACAACTGAGCCCTAAAATCGCCGCCATTTTATACGTTATGATTACACAATAAAATTAGAGTTCAGAGTTTTACTCCTTGAGGTTTTTGTCGCCATTATAGGCCTAACGGAAAGTATTGGATTTAAAAATTAGGTAGAAAGTAAAGTGGAAACGGAGCCAAGGTTACGTTCTTCGTTATGTTAAAGGGAGTTTGTTCGCCTTCTTTTGTAAAATGAACTTATGTGTCTAAGTTTTCGCCTTTATCAAGTTCCAAATTTTTAATTAAATATACTGGTTCGAGGAAAATGAGGTAGAAGAAAGAATTTTTTGGGTGTGCGGTTTTAATTCGGTTTTTTTTTTATATATATATAGGAGCTTATAATTAAACTTCGGCCTACATAGAACTACATGATGGCGATAAAATGTGTTGCATCTCCTTACAATTATCCTGAAAATTGGCTCATAAACTGGAGCCCACTCTTCTTTGGTAACAAAAGAATGAAAAAGTTTATTACCAACGTAAAAGTTAACTTCTGCGAATTTTCGCTGCAATGAAAATTAGATTACGAAAGGAAAAACGGTTTTCAGTGACTACCTATTCAGTTTTCTATTAAATATGTACACGCGAGTGGACTTTAAGAAAAGAAAAGGCGAACGAATATAAAAACAATAATAAGTAAGTTAAGAGTAAACAAAAAAAAAGTAATAGGGGTGGGAACGAAATTATCTAAAATACATTTTTTGGTTACATTAGCCTTTGTTTTTTTAATTTTCCCTTTCTCAAGAGAAAAAAAAAAAACGAATAAAATAGAAGGAAAAACTAAGAGGAAAAAAATGGAGGCGAAAAATGAAAGAAAGAAAAGATCAACGACCAACAGGTAGTTCATACAGTAAAGTGGAAAACGCTTAAAGAATCATTAATGGATAAGTTTTTTTTTTTTTTTTTTTTCTTTTTCTTTTTGATGACTAACCCAAGAAATTACGATATGTTCAGTCGAAAAAACAAGACGATTTCAACGCACAAAAGGTTGGAGAAAAAAGGAAATAAAACAAAAAAAAAACCACGACGACGATTTTTCATTTTTTTTTTTTTTATTATCACATCATTGAGGTAAAATTTGCGCGATTTCATGAAAATGCGAAAACTCAACCAATAAAAACGAACAAAGACAGAAAGAAAAGCCGAGACCCACAATTTTTTAAATTGCTAGCTCGTTATGAAATAAGCTTTTATCACGAATTTCAATGACTGTAAAAAAAAAAAAAAATTACCACAACGAAAGTATCATTCGTAGTGCATAGTAACAGTTTTTCTATCGTCACTTTTTTCTCTTTTTGTGTTTTATTTTTAAATTTATTTAACTTATTTGTTCATTTTTACGTTTTTTTTTTTTTTTTTTTTGCCTGACGAAACAATAAACCTAACAGTTTAATAATAATTAATGAATGCAATTGAGGGAGTATAAAATCTGGCTGCGTATGATGGGTAAGAATACAGAAAAATGAAATTGTGAAATTTAGAGGCGTAAGGGTAAAGAGGAATACGGAGAGGGGCGGTGGAATGGAGACAGCAAAAAAGGTTCAAAAATATTTATATTTAACGTGCTAAATACACGATGGGCGGAATGATTTTTGTTTTTACATTTACGGTTTCAAGTGAGTGTGCATCACTTTTTTTGTTGTTAATATTTTAATTTTTTTGAAAGTCTCATTGTACCGGCCATTTTTGTTTTCTTTCTATATTATGATGAAGTTTTTCCAACTTTTCATTCGAGTGAAACAAATTTTAACGCCTTTTGAATACGACTATTATGAGTGATTGTTGGCTTTTCATCATTCTTCCACATTAACACTCCTCCCCTCCCTTATCGTATTTATTCTTGATTTTATGTTAAACTTTGATTGTTGTTGTAATAAAAGCATGAACTTAATGTATGTGCGAAGAAAAGTATGAGTTCATAATATGAAAATAAATCATAATAATCATATGCAGCCTAGACTTAACAAAATTCGCTAATAAAACCTTACCTATTCGTGCCTTTTAACCAGGCGAATTTTTTATCATTCGTTGTTGTCGCTTACTGCGATGGATAGATTGAGATGCTCATATATCTGTTCAGTGAATTTTCTCAAATTTGAAATTTATCTAGTTCGTTTTTCTTACTCAAAAACCTCTTTTATGTAAATTTCAGTAACACTGTTGGTCTAGTTCTTTAGAGTGCGGTTACATACATACATGCATACATACATGCATACATATATACATACATACATACATACATACGTACGTACATACGTACGTACATACATACGTACATACATACAAACATACATACATACATACATACATATATACATGCATACATACAATTATTGCTCGTATTATAGTATAGGATGTTCACCCAAATTCGCATACCACATTAATTTAAAGCATACTCGAGTTAAAAACTAGAACAATATTCCTTCATCGGGTCAGTTTTTTAATTTTTAATTCACTATAGATTTTAATCTAGGTGTGAAAAAATCAAGGGTTTCAAGTCATACCTGTATGCCATGAACCAAAGACTCTGAAACTTTATAATCGTTAGTGTGTGTGCTCGTATTATATTACCCATAAATTGTTAATTAAATTATTTCTTTTATTCTTTTTTATTTATGTTTGCTTCTTCAGAAAATAATTTGCGCAACTTTGTTTCCAAACTTTAAATTTAATCTTGATTATTTTAGTTTGCACAATCATAAATAAATCAAACGATGAGAACTACTCGACCACCACATCGCTTTCTTTTTTTTTCCTACCAGGCTTCTGTGATTCTTCTAGACCAATGATGAAGCGCCCCAAAGACTAAGCAAGATGACCAACAACCTCACGTCCCTGCCTCATACAAAAATATGAAAATAATTTTGAGACTTTTCTCCCAAAAAAGTTTTTATGTGGATTTTGTTATTTATAACATTCATATAATTATAGCGTTTAGGGAGGTAGTGGTTGGATATAACATTTTAGTACCTACTGAAAAAAAAGTGAGAGAAAAAAATGCCAACCATAAAAAAAAGGAGTGTAACAGTACACACGGTTGAAGTTAAACTTCTATCTGATGAGAGCATATAATAAATTACTATAAAAACCAAATAATTGTAGACATATTACAAACGTTATAATATTTAAGTGAACAAATGAACATATAGGTACAGCATTAATAATTATAATTGAGAAGTAAACTGCAATAGTGTATGGCGATTTGTCAGCTTACTCTTGTTTTGCAAAATCGGATCACAATTATTAAATTCAATGAATGATATGCTAGGTTTGTGATGGCTGAAGTAGGATACAAAAGTTTTACATCGAATGTCATTGATGAATCGAGCGAACAGTAGTTCATTCCCTAACATTTTCTCCGTTAACTTATCAGTAAATCATAATTTTCGTTCAATGAATCAATTGGAGTTGAACGGGCCAAGCTCTCGCAATCACGGTGATGCGTTTCATGACCGGTTTTTTTCTTTACTACCTTCGCTTCAAAAAGTGAGAAAGTGTGGTCAACAAAGTGGCCTCACAGCACTCCTACTTTTCTGTCGAACCTTAGGAGTTTTGTTTTAGCTAACTGCAGCCGTCTGTTCGGCTCATATTTTGAAAATTAAGATGGCGGAGTAGGCACCAAAATGCTTATCCATTTTCTTTCATTCCAGATTACCTATGTAAAGTCCGTTGTGCCCTCTTTATACCTAAAACGACGTAAAAGTGCTACTTTTTTGCTTCCTTTAGAAAATTGTTCTACTGCGCTGCCAGCATATGTAGGTTTTTGGTAAGCATTAAAATAATCTTGGAATTTTTCACTTTCGATCATATTATGCGCATTGTGTAATTAAATATGTTGCATTTCTCTTTCAAATATAATATCCGCTTACAAAAGTGTGGTGCTTCATTCTCTGTAGGTAATTGTTTTTAGGTTGTTTTGTACAAAAATTTATTTTAGTTTTGTCTGAAAATATATTAAATTGTTGGTTTTTTCAAGGAAAACGAGATATTAATGAGTTAGCTCGTTCAAATTAGATATTATGTTTGAATTCTGGTAAGGAACGGTGTGGGTGGTGTTTTCTTATTAATTATTTGCGTTACTTCATCAGTCGACCCGAGGTTCTCGAAATAGAAATTTTTCTTTTTCTTGACGTAGGTATCTGCTTACGGTGGTGGTGTTCTTTTTGGCGGGCTTTCGCACACCACAATTACAGCTTTATTTTTTTGGTTCTTTAAACTGTAAATCTGTAAGCCCACTAGTTCTCTTTAATTTTGCGCTCGAAGTCCTTAATTTAAGCAGTCAAGTTCAAAAATTGTGGAAAATTATCGAAGAATTGATAATTGAGAATAAATTATGAAGGTTCTAATTGCTTCGAGTTGATACAAAAAACAGTGTGACATCAAAGTTATTATTTTCAATTTTCATAGGCCATGTTCGTAGCTCTGTTTTCCATTATTTTATGACACCACAAACATTATAATACCTATATATGCATCTGATTTTCTGAATAAACGTCTTTTTATCCTGCAAAATGTTATTTTAGCAGTTTTTGTTTTAATTCATTCTCATTATTGAAATTGCGAAAAAATTTACCCTATCGAAACGAAATTTCCGAAGGTATCCAATTTCTTATTATAATCCTTTTTCTTAGTAATGTAATGGCAGTGATTTAACCAACATCGTAACAAATATTAGTATTTCACCAGTTTAAATTAATAAATACTTGTTAAGAATAAGTACTTCTACAATAATTCTATTCAAACGGATCACCTCTCACGTCGTAAATTTTAAATAAATGAGTTTGGTACCTGTGGAATACCTTGTCGTAAGAGATATTCTCACCAGAAGGAAATTCAACAGAATTTAAGCGTGCTCAGCCACTTCGTACACAAGTACGGGTAAGCCAAAACCAAGGCAAACACTGGTGATTTTAGAGCCGGTTCGGGTGGTTTATATACGGCTTATTTGCACGAACACAAACACACGTATGTAAGGTAATACATACGTCGGTGAGGGCGGCCAGGTCGCATCATCCCCTATCATGATAAGAGATGGCTGGCTGGTTCGTGTACGGATCGTGACATTGTTTGGTGATGTCACGATTTGGTACTCGTACATTACCTGCATGTACTTGCAGGTAATTACGATCGAATGTATTTTGTGTGTGGTTTAACGTCACGAGGACGATTATTAGCCTGCCCTTTGGGGCGGCAACTGTCATCGAGGGGTCCGAGCCCCTTTACCTCATACGGTTGAGTTCCCACAGCTACTCCCCCCCAGTTTTTGCGCCACAAAAATGATCAAAATGCGCAAGGCCTGGGGGATGTGCGGGTGTCTACTTTCGCCTTTGGTTGGCCTCCCATTTTGCCAGGGTGCTTCCTCCCGTGGCTAGGCATTCCACAACACTTTGGGGAAGTTGTTTGCAAAATTGATTGCCTATGACAGAAGGGGCTACGATATTATCCGCCTTCTGCCTTAATTTTGCCATGAAGATTGAGGGTTTGTCATCCCCTATCTTCTTACCACCCATCACATCATCAATGATTTCGTTCTTTGTTTTTCCGAATACATTTTTATTTTCTTGATGAACCAGGCATATTTGTCATCTTCTGTCAAAGGGCATTCCATGATGTCCGGGATGTGGCGGATTATCTGCGGGGGCATGCCTCCACAGATATGTAGATACCGCTGGTTCAGTGTAATGTTTTCTGTCTTAAACCTGCCTTCTAATAGAGTCAACCATAAGTCTACCTCATTGGGCAGAAATTTCCGGATCTCTATCCTCCGTCTGTAGAAGTTGTGGTTCTGTCCTGGCTGCAATTGTAAAAGTTGCATAATCTGCGCCAAGACTTCGGGTGTCAGCTGTGGCTGACTACTACCTCCCTGCGATGGTTGTGGGTTTTCATTTGGTGGTGGAACCATTGCTATGTCTTTCTGGTGACAAGCGTATTCCACAGAACTACTTCCTTCCTTGCTGGTCAAAAACACTGGCTCCTGTGTTTGTAGGACAGGTGTTTTTGGGTCAGAACTTTGGCTTAAAGTTCGACCACTTCTCAATATTTTAACTGCTAGTTCTTCTTTATTTATTGCAGTTCCCAGTCGTGCTAATCTGGTGTTGAGGCCTTCTCAGTTTTGGTAATCGTAGAGTGTCGAGTCAAAGTTGGGGGGGTTGAGGGATGAGTCCAACCTTCTTCCTCCAGGTCTACTGTCTTGTTTCTCCTTGTTTATATATTTTAAGGAGAGGGGTATAAATTCCCACTACAGCAGACTCTACTTCGACGACCTAAAAGGTGTCTTAGTCTAAAAAATTTTTAATTTGCTTAGCAAGCGAGTATCTCGCCAGCGCACCAGCGCCAAATTTTTGTACAAGCGCAACGCACCTAAGGACACCTCACAATGTAGCCAAAAATCACGTCGAGGTCACCATTGTGGAATACCTTGTCGTGAGAGATATTCTCACCAGAAGGATAATAACGTCAGACATTTTAAGCGGTACGCAAACCAAGGCGAACACCTGGCAATTTTAGAGCCGGTTTGGGTGGTTGATATACGGCTTTATTTTTGCAACGCACACAAACACACGTACATAAGGTAATACGTACGTCGGTGAGGGCGGCCCATGTCGCACATCCCTATCATGAATAAGAGATGGCTGGCTGGTTTGTTACGGATCGTGACATTGTTTTGGTGATGTCACAATTCGGTACTCGTACATTACCGGCAGCGTACTTGCAGTAAGTCGAGGGAAATGGATTTTGGTGGTGTGGGTTTAACGTCACGAGGACGATTATTAGCCTACCCTTTGGGCGGCAACTTCGGCAAGGGGGTCGAGCCCTTTTACCTCATACGTTGAGTCCCCACATTACCTTTACATTTTGAACTATTTTTTCCCATAATTTTTTAATAAATTATTCAGTTTCATTTGGACGAAAAGTTTCAGGCTGGCTGCTCGTCATATTTACTTTAATTACAAGCATTCACCTTCACATCAGTAAATCTGGTTAAATTTTCATTAAAACTGATTTTCTTCCATTTTAAATTTGTCACACTCGTAATAAAATTACATTAATGATATGAAATCCTTTTCACAGAAATATTTTCTCAAACTTATACTTTCCAAATTATCGAACTTGCGTTATATTATAATCGTCATTTTGCACAATGCGACACGCACTTATCCTTACATTCTCTTGCATGTAGTACGAGTATATATCGTAGGCAAAAGGTTCCTGGATTCGTATCTGTTTTGGTTATTGTTGTTGTTTTTCTTTGTTTTTTGTTCTTCGACATGATTACATCATGTAAACAAGATTTGGTACCACTTTTCTGGCGTATACACGTTGTGTAACATGTCAACGTTTATGACACGCCATCAACTCGACATTAAATTTTGTCTTATCTGACACATTCACAGGGTACCTAGTTGTATTTTTTGCGCACAAAAGATAGGTGGGTAGGTAGGTAGGTACCTACTATGAAGCTCGTTTTGAATACGTCATCGTTAAATTTTCGTTTAGGTCTGCGTTAGTATTCTTCTTTGGAATTATCGATTTTTAACCAATAATCTCGGAGAAAACTTCATAGGTAACGACTATTTGATAACACAAGGCACATACCTAGATCTATACTGGGTATAAAGAAAAATTAGGGACTCGAATCGTCACACATACAAATTCCTTCTGTTTTATTGTATTGCAAAACTTTTTTCGACTATTACATGATTTTCCTCAGACATTCGTTTGAAATAGGCTACGTATTTCTGAAATATGTTGAAATCGCAATTAAAAATCACATTTATTCATCTTCTGTCTAAAGAAAAATATCCTTCATTTTTTGTGTCTTCTTCTCGGTGCAAGTCAGACCTAAAGTTCTTTATCTTATAACTAATGCACCGAAACTGATTTCAGTAGGCTACTGACCAACTGGCCAGCTGTGAAAATTCTTCAATGGCGAAACAGTGCTTTGTAATTTGACATCAGTCTAAGAAAGTATGCTGTTTATGTAATGCATCATATGTGTATGAGTCACTGATATTCTTTGTAAAAGGAAATAAAGGAACTGGGAATCAGCCTCGTGAGAACCAAAGGTTGACTACTAGAAGGCTATCAGAGCATTAACTCAGTGTGAGAGACATAGCTTTAGAGCAAATAAGGTGTTGACATCAAAGATTAAATGCAAGCTATTAGAATGATACAATTAGTCTTAATTTTGAGGTAAGACTATGTCTTAAAAAGTAACAGTTCGTGGAAAAGTTCATAGTCGAATATCCAATGCTTGGCACAGTCCAGAATGAGCTTAGCATTTTATTTTTTATACAGATATCCATCCATTCTTTTAGCAGTTGTTTTTTTTTTGTTTTTTTTTCGAAGTATTAAATCAAAGAGTGAAGAAATTCAGATAGAACAACCATAGAGTTCGCTCCCTCACTAACCCTCTTCATACAATTTACAAAAAAAAATAGGTGCGAGTTCTACTGGGACTATACGGGTTATACATTTGAAGGATTGATGTGAAAACATAATAATAGTGTGGTTATATGCATGTGCAATACACTGTGCACACACACAACCACACACCTACATGTCATCTAACACACACAAATAAGAGTTACAAATGTAGAAGTTACAGCTACGCAAATCTGATGATTGTAACTCTCGTTTAGCCCCTACCATAGGCCAAGCGCTAAGATGTTTACATATCAAAAATTTAAATTATGTTGGGATGATAGTCTGTCATTGATGGCCAAAAAAAAAATCTTCATCTCACTCTATCCCGGCTTCCAAAGAAATTTCATGCCATCTTCCCCCAATGTGTCATTCACAAAAATGTCTAGCCATATCGCAAGGTCTAATCAATTTTTTTTACAGATATTATCGCAGATATCAGCAGATTTCATGCAGCCTAAACAAATGACACCTGGTGAAATATTTTATCACTTCTTAGTCCATAATTAAACTAATTTTACTAAGCTGACGATACCAATGTAATAATAAAATGTTACTAATTATTTTGCGTTATTTGGCATTGAGAAATATTTCGTTAGAATCTTTAGGACTTCCTCTCTTCAATTATATTTTTTGTTTTCCATTACGTGTCGTGGTTTTCGAATTATTAAAGTATTGGACAAGGGGGCTAGTTGTCCGATGTAGCAAGTAGGTGAATGGAAACAATATATTATATATTACACTATTAAATAAGTAAAACACAATGTACCGCACCAAGAGAAAAGGTTTATTTAAAAAGAAACAATTCATCAGTTATTACTCAACAGAGTTAAACACAGAAGTGACGCAGAACAAATTATAGACAAACATAGTCACTGATCAAAAAGTAACAATCAGTGTAGCCAACTAGTACTCGACCAACATATGAATAGTTCCAACATAAAGAAATTCAATAATTTCAGTCCCTTGACCTACATCTTGCAAGAGACATTTTAAGATGATTATTTTTTTTATTTTACCACATTTTTTATGGTCTTTTCTTTTGAAACAGCTCTATTTTTTGAAAAAAAATTATTAATTTATCATACTTACTTGAGGTTTTTTCATTTCATTTTAATTCGAGTTCAATTTTACTGAAGAAATTTTAAAAAAACTATTTTTTTTTGCTTTTAGAACATTTTTATTGGTTTTTGTTTTTTGAAGTTGATTAAATTTTTCGATCAAATAATTTTTTTCAATAATTTTTTATTTCCAGCGATTTTACTTTAAAGCTAACGAATTTTCAGCATTTAAAATGCTTCTGGTGTCAAGTTGTGTAAAAGCGTCCGCCACCCAATTTTTACCAATATTTTATGCGTGAATTGTATGAGAAAAGGTATGATAACAATTGTAAAAAAAAGTGGAAGGAGAAAATGGAAATGAAAAATAAAGTGGAGGTGGTAATTTTGTTTCATTGTTTACGGAACAAAAACAAAAATAAAAGAAAACGAAAAATGAACAACTCTTAATATTTTTTAATTTTTATTCATTTTCAATGCCCTTCTCACGTTGTTGCAAAGTGTAAAATCTGTGAATTTTTATGTAAAAATAACTCCCAAACTACCTCGTCATTCAAAATATATATATATATATAATGGGGCCACCATGGGATCATCCTCTATTATTTAAAAACAAGTGTTCATTAAAATCGGCGCCGAAGTTGAGAAGTTATGCTAGAACAAACATAAAAAAAAAAAGTAAGAACTTATACATATATAGGTACAGATTGAATTGATAACCTCTTCCTTTATTTGAAGTCTGTAAGAGAGTCGGGCATTTCTGGCATTACGCACATTCCAGGCCCAGGTATATTATTAAGTATGGAAATTGACACGCTGGTTGACGTTAGAAAAGTTAATTTTTGTCGAGACGCGTGCATGTTAAGCGAGCTAATTTAAAAGGTGCGAAATTTAGGGCTTACTTGTTATTAAAGTTGGCCGACATTTTATGCGTCGCCGGCTGTGAACGGCACCCTCGATGAGGGTGCTGAACACCGATTTTAATGAATTCCAGAAATGAACTCGCAAGACGTTTCTAAAATCGAGCCTTCTAATCGGCGAAGGGTAGGTAATTCAGACGAAGAGTGTGATAATCTGATTATGCATTTGTGGGATTTCATAAAAGGCGGGTGCGTACGTGTGTGTGTGTGCGTGTGTGTGCGTGTGTGTGTGTGCGTCTAAAGCTTATATTTCGCACGTTCGTCAGACAGCCAGTAAACTTGCAAGAGTAAGCTTAACACTTTTAAGCTTTTAAGTAATAAGCATGTGCATTTGTCGGAGACTGAAAAGTGAACGTGCGAAATGAATCGTTAAACAGCTGTAAGAAAAACGCAAGTCGGTGAGACGTCAAAATCATTCCGTTATTCTTTCCTATTCCTTTGTGGCACCGTCTTAAATATCAAATACGTAATTTAAACGCTGCATATCGTTTTCTCAGTTCGTTATTTTTATCGTATTATTGGTTTGTCGAATTATAAACCAGTAATGAAAATCATCGTTTGCAAGTCCGGACTTAGACTTCTGAGTGCTAGGGGTCAATTCCATGCGGAGGCCTCCCCCTTTCACACTTGGAGCCTTTCACCACCAACCTGCCAGCCACCCCCTTCCTCAAAAAAAAAAAAAAAAATTATAAAAATATTTAATTTTATAATTTTAGAAAAAATTATTAACAAGCTTAAATCGAAGTACGAAAATTTTTTTTTAGCAAACATTTTTATTAATTTTTCAAAGGATAGGTTCCATAAAATATCACTTTCAAGGACTAAAATTGTCAAGATGTTCAGCCTTCCTTGTGATATACTTGTATGCAATCTGTTTTTAATCAATTTTAATTTTGAAAATGATCACTCTCCTGGACAGTTTGTCACCATTAATAACAGGTAAATTTGTAAGGCAACTTCTGCATTAGGGAAAACATTTTTTAATTAATTTTATATTAAAAAGCGATATAAAAACATTTCCACTGATTCATCATCCTTCTTGTTATATTGTTTTATGAAGGAGGACAATTAAACTAGTTTATTTCCCAGATACACTTCCAAGTCATTAGAATAAAAGTTCACCAGGTTTTGTGCCTTTTCCATTACTACGTTTGAAGATAGTTCCAATGTCACCAAATGATTAAAAAATCCAAAACGATCTCTTACATCCTTATAATTTAAAATAAGGTCATTTAGTGATGAGATAAGTTTTATTTATAACTTGTACAAATGCTTCAATTTGAAATTTTTCTCCAGCTGAAAGTTCAACAGTAGGGGCATTTCCATAACCAAGTTGTTTTAAACAAGTACTGATGGACCAACTTTGTACAGACTGATACTCCTCCATTCCAGACAATCTTATACCAGCTTCTTCATATGTTTAAAATAAATTTCTTTTTGATTCTACAAATGATTTCAAAAATACGAGTGCTTGAAGAGCTGTATTGATAACCATTGTTGATCTTTGCAACATTTGGCTGGTGGAATCAAATCGTTCAAGTATATTATTCCAAAACTGAATATAAATGGCTGTTTCTAGGTGAGACATTTTTTTAATAAGACTTTGAGCAATGTTACATACAAGATCTTTTTCTTCAGCATTATCAGAAATAGTGACGAGAGCATCTCTAATTTGTGTATATCCTTGTGAGAGAGTTTTTGTTGCATCAGCATGACAAGACCACCGTGTATCACTCAACTTTTTTAAAACATAATAATTTTTGATGGCACCAATGTTTGACAGTTTTTCTTTAAGAATCTCATAGTAAGTAGGTGAAGTGATGAAAAATACAAAAAGCTCTTGAAGAAAATCAAAAAAAGAAACTGTATGAAGACAAGTATTGGCTACTGACTTACCAACCAAATTTAAAGAATGTGCAAAGCATGGAACAGATGTTGCAGAACAATTTTCTTTTATAATACGGCTTTCATATCTGCGTGTTTGCCATCCATATTTGGCGCATTATCATAAGATTGACCCCGACAGTTTTGTAGATCTATATTTTTCTCTTGCAAAAACTTAATAAGGGCTTCAGCCATTTGAAGACCAGTATGACCACTGTTTGGTATAAAAGTTAAAAATTGTTCCATAGGAATTACACCTTCCACACAAACACAATGATAAATATTGGTGTATTAGTGTGTATGTAGTAGTGCTTGATGTGAATTTTGGTTGGATGATGCAAAAGGTAATGAAAATTGCACAATAATGCCTGCTATCTCTCGTCTCTGTGTTTCTCCTTCTTCTCCCTTTCTTATACACGTTTAATAATTTTTTTTAAACAAAAATGCGGAGGCCCCCTAAATGCGGAAGCTCGGGTCCATGGCCCCCTTGGTCCCCCTAAATCTGGCCCTGATCGTTTGTGTAAGTACCTGCTTAGCGAATCGTATCGTATTTATGCAATTCATCGATCATACTTCGTATCATCATCATTTGCCATAATATGCAGCATTGGTGCGAAATAAAAAGAATTCAAGTTCGAAACTACTTAAAGATTTTTTTTTCAAAGTTCTTAAAATAATTCAAAAAATGATTTTTAACTTGAAATTTCATGGAATATCCTACGTAAAGAGGTAAACAGACATTATATTAATTAAAAGTTGCAATATTAGTTTTTGAATAAATTAGAAGAAATTTCTTCTATATGAATCAGAATGAATAATTATTCAGCAAAAAATGATTCGAATCAAGTTTATGTGAAGCAGATACCTGTTCATCTAGTCTCAAATTTAATAAAATTATAAATTATCAGTTATCGCAAATTAGATAAGCTACGGGATATACGGTGTGTCCTAGAAGGGGTCTGTCATAATTTGAAAACTTTAGGTAGGTAGGTACTGGTTAAGAATAAGAAAAAAAAGTTCTTCATAGACACACTTGTTTTCGAGTTACAGGCTCGCTCAAAGTTTCATCAATTAATTAATTTTCTATAGTAAAATTAAACGTGAAAATGTAAAAATTTCTTCAAATTTAATTTTTTATGATGGAATGTTGTCGTAGCCTACTAAAAAAGGTTATCTTGACCAGCTGTCTATCTTCAACGTTCACGGAAGTTAAATGCATTCTGGTTAAAAATAACGAAATGAAGTTGCATTAGGTAAGCAACTCATCATACAGTTGTGTATTTTTGACGTGCAAACTGTGAGTAATGAAGATAGGCAGTCTGTCAAGAGAACCTTTTTCAATGTTCTCAACGTGTAGGCTACGACAATATTCCATTATCGAAAATTAAGTTCGAAAGATTTTTTGAATTTTCTCGTTTTTATTATGCTAGGGAAAATCAATAAATTAAAATTTCGAAAGCCTGTAACTCAGAACCAGTATGTTTATAAAGAACTTTTTTTTTTGAGTACCTACAGTTTTCAAATTATGGCGGACCTCTCTTGGAACACGTTGTTTGTAAAGGTGTTTTTAAAGATATTTCGTTTAACACAGAGTCGAACAGTCGACACAAGGGTCGATTTCATTGATGAATCGATTTAAATAACAAACTTGAAAATTAATTATTCGGGATTTACTTCTCGAGAGTTAAAATAATTGTATAGCAGATTACGTGAGAAGCCGTTTACATCTTAAGAGTGTGGATATAGTACCTTGATAAAAAAAAAAAGAAAAGATCATTGATAAGGAGTCATGCGTATTAAAATCATGAATCAAACTGAAAAATTTACTTTAAAACTGCTATTTGAATACGTAGACCAACAATATTTGCCAGGAGGAATAGTGAAGGTCCTTTTCAACTTTTCTTTATCTTTATTAACTTTATTATCAATTTGAAGAATAAATAAAGTATAACTAATAAATTATTTTGTATTTTTTTAGCAGTTACGTACGTACAAATTTGGGGATCAAAAGCACTTTTATTTGTAGAACAAGATAAGAAAAAAGGGAGCAGAACTTTATTTTTGGTTCGTAACGAGTAGGTACTATGAATTTATGTACGTATTGTGAAATAACAATTTTGAAGTAGGTATGTTATTTAGTGCCATGTTTTAAGTGTACCTACTCAGCTCCCTACATTGAAAAACGGTCACATACGTTTATATGTTATACATTTTTCATTTCTCTTTCAACTTAGGGTGTACGGTCTAATTTTAAAGTTCGAAAAAGAGGGGGATTCTGAAGAAATACTCTGTACACGTTCACCAACTCAACTTTTCAAGGTAATTTTTTTTTTTAAATTGATCAAAAATTGTCTCCAACCAATATCATGAATTCGATACCACGATTCAAATGACTATGACGAGTTTCTTGATTGAAAATATTCAAACGAGCTTAACAAGTCGACTCATCGAATTGACGAAAAGAGTCAACTCGAATCGATGAATTAAACCTTCGATCGCTGTGTCTAAAATACAAACCCTACTTTTATCAAAACTCAATTGATGGAAAAATTGATGTCCTTAAGGCAACATGGATAGTGGCAAATAACTTCATTTTTCGTCGGTATACTTATTCCAAAATTAACGCCTATTACCTGATAAATTTATAGCTCAAATTTTTATATTTTTAAGTAGGTTTTCTATTGAAAATCTACTTATTAATCTTAGTGTCATGGAATGATCTGAAAAAGAAGGTAGGTACATTTTTCGTTTCATAAATCAAGGAAAATTTTTGCACTAATAATTCATATATATATATATATATAAGATGGTGGATATCTTGTGCCAAATAATCCAATCGATGCAGCTATGTAACAACTGTATTTAAAGGAATATCATTACATTATTACATATTTCAAAAAAAACCAAGACGTACAATATAATATTACGTACCTGAATCGAAAAATAAGATCGTTCGACACACGGTTGATAGCGATACGAAAATTACAAAAATTATTAGAGTATAATGCCGCACGTTATAGTGTTAAGGGTTATAACATCATACTGTCGATGTGTCGATTAATTCTCATAGGTACGTAGGCAGGCTTATCTTAATCGTGATAGCTGATCCATGTTTTAGCATGACGCCCGGTCGACTTCGGGTAGACGTAGACCTTATATATATATATAAAAGCCAATTTTTTGTTATCACAGTACAGGTCGCAATTTTTATCCAATAGTCACGAAATTTGGAACGAAAATTAGTACTAAGCCAAGAACCTGACCTATCGATTTTGTTACGGTTCGGTGGCAGGGTACTTCCGGTACGGCTATTTTAGTTTTTATTTTGGCTATCAAATTTTTAACTTTCAACGTATAGCTACGAAATTTGAAACTAATATTCACCATGATATATTATAACTTGATATAAATTTTGATGCGACTCTGTTGTAAGGTACTTCCGAGATGGCTATCTTCGTTTTTGTTTTGGCTATAAAATTATCAATTTTCGATTAATAGCTACGAAATTCGTAAGAAATATTACAATTTGCTATAAATTTTGGTGCGGATCGGTCACATAAACTTCTGGTAACACTATTTTCGTTTTTATTTCGCCTATAAAATTTCTAATTTCGAATCAATAGGAACGTAATTCGGAACAAATATTTATTACGATCAATCGGTAATTTTTTAATGACTATACCTACTTAATTTTACATTTTTCGAAAACCCAATTTTTCTAACGGAGCTGCTGCTACGTTAGAGTTACCTACCTATTTTTTTATTTTTCATTTTTTTTTATAAAATAATTTTTTTAACATATAGGCACTAATACAAGTGGTACGGCTAATACGTGAAATTAATTAACAAGTTTTAATTCCTTAAACCATTTGCTATCATACCCACTAAGGACGGAATTATTTTGGAGAACTGTAGCCAGGCCATAGACCTCCACAAACCTTCAATCTAATATCCGCCTTATTCTTTTCTATGGCCATCTTTTTACCCTACAGCTACAGTAAAACTACCTACGTCCAGACATTAAATGCTTTTGGAAACGTTTTTCATTGTTTACGTAGAACAAAGGGGTAAGGGGGAAACTAAAGAGCTTGAATCGATGGCCATGCCAAACATAACTATTAAATTTAATTTGATTTGCGATTACGGAACCGATAATGTCATTTTTCAAAGTTTGGGGCTAGCCAAAAAGTTGAACGGCCAAGTGTGAGCGAGTAAACAGGAGAGAGAGAGAGAGAGAGAGAGAGAGAGAGAGAGAGAGAGCGAGCGTGAGAGAGGTGCAGGAACATAAATAGGGACAAAAACATAGACAGAATGACTGAGAAAGAGAGATACATTTTCATGTTGGTTTCCAATAACGGTCGTATTTCCTTGTGAAAGAGGAAACTGTTCCGAGTGTTGGCACATGGCCCAATACTCTTAATTTGTTTTACGAAGTAAATTTTTTCTTTTTTCTGTTTCGATTTTTCGAAATTAGGTTATTTGATTCTCGCCATTATGTGGGTTGGATCCTATTTCGAAAATTTGTAGTGATATGAGGGGTAATAAAGTTGAAGTAGGATTTGTCGAGTACACGAAATGGAAGCTACAATATGGTGTCTTATGTATACAGATAGTGGATTCAAATTAGAGCGAATTTACAGTACAGTTAACGTTCGCAGAATTATCCGTTCTTTCTGTACAGCGTTGCCTCTCAGAATAGATAGTTTTATTTTCGAGTTTTCCCGGTTACTTACACGAGTGTTCCGAATCAGTTGACGTAGCTCTACAAAACTATTTAAGTGAAGGAGTTGTCAAAAAAATTTTCATTTTTTTCCGAGTTTGAGTTTGGGATAATATTTTCGACACATTCCAGAATGGTACAAGTAGGCAACGATCGTTATTGTTGTGCACGAATTATTAGTCTATAGTATTTGGAAATGTTTTCTGTTTGAGAGTCCTGTACCATCAAAGCTTATTTTTGCTACATCTGTTGATAAACTTCATTTTTATATGCACTTTGACGGTGTGTGCAGTGCTTATTCTATACATCTGTCTTTACTTTATGCACTGTCTTTGGCGCGTGCGTCATTTTATACACTGGTCTTTAAAAAAGCACATAGCCTACGTCGTCGAATCAGTTTCTTCAATTTTTTTTTTTCCGCAAAAGTTCCTCTACTTTGGAGATTCGAAACACTGACCTCTGATATGTCAAGCCAGCACCTACCAATTACGCTACGTTGTCTGGTTGAATGGTTGATGATGAATAGCGGCCAATTGTGAAAATATTTATTTATCTCAATTTTTTTTTTTTGGCCTTTTAAGGGGAAATGGTGCGGCAAAAAATAGTGTGTGTGACACACGTGTATATAGTAGGTGATTGATACTTGTGTGATTTGCATCACTCGTCTTCAGTTTGTGCTGCAAATATCACACTTTGATCAAAATCACCTATACCTTATCCACTTGTTTCACAAATTAATAAAATCACATAGGTTGGTCAATTCCTCATGCGCAAATAGGTTTTATGTTATGTGACATCATCGATTCTGATTTCAAGAATTGGAATTCTAATCTTTGAAGGTACCAAAAATTTGTCTAAATGTAGCCTAATGTGAGGACAATACTCGTATGAGGTAATAGGGGCTCGCACCCCTCGACAACAGTCGCCGCCCAAAGGCTGGCAATAATCGTCTTTATGACGTTAAACGAATTTACACTGGTGCGTTTGTATGTTCGTACCTGTACGTACATACAGGTAAGATACATTGCACGGGCCGAGATCAATTACCTGATAACGATCTTGGTAATGTCACGGCCCAGTACCAAACGCGCTGCGTCGTTTCTTATCACCTCAACGGAAACAAGAAACGACGTAACGCATGACATAATTACGTACATGTACATATGCATGTGTGTCTGTGTGCGTGTACCAAATTCTATATATAAACTCTCAGAACCGGCTCAAAAATCGCCAGTGTTCGCCGAGGATTTGGCTCTCCCATACTTAACTGTATGAAGTGGCAGAACACGCAAATACTGTTGAAGACCTTCTAGTGTGAATATCTCTCACAACAAGGAATTCCACACCTAATTTAAATAAAATTGGTAGATCCAACAACCAACAGAAAATGAGATAGAGGAGATGAAACCATTGACGTCATTTATCTTGTGGGTATTATTATTGTTTAACACTTTCAAGACAATAGCCGTACCTTACACATCATTGATTTCTATCAATATGGGACGATCTGAAATTCCAAAAACCCTGTCTCAGTGGACTATGGATGTGTAGTACCAGTCATGTTGATTTCCCCTTAGATGACGACAGTTATTTACCTATTTTTATAAAAAATATTGAAAATCCAGAGTAATTTTATTTAAAAACAATTACCATTATCTGAAAGTTTGTATTTCCGACTATAATAATTAATAATATGCATCTTAATTTTTTCCTAGTAATTCTCATCAATTATTAATGGAAAAACCTAGTCTTACATAAAAAGTAATAATCCATTCAAAATTTTATTTAATAATTCGATCGCACAAATCAAAACAAATACTTGGCTTTTGTGTGAAAAACAGCAAAACTGACTTACACAAAATTCTGAAAATTCTCCGTCTGACTCATCTTCATTTTCATTGCCTTCTAGATCCCTACCAATGCCAAAAAAGACATCCAATAAATGATCATTGGGGATTATTTTATTTCTTTTTGACATTACCATGAAAATAATGAAAAAATTTGCACAGAATTGCATCTAAATTTATCAAAAAATGACAAAATTTTATTAAAGATGACAGAAAAAATTTCATTCCATATTACAGTGAAGAATTCGATCACTAATCATTAATACAATCCAATGAACAACATGTAAAAACCAGATAAAATTTTTCATAAAACACGTATGGCAGCCAGAGATATTTCATTGCTTCATAACTCATCATAAAATTGACTAAAACGCACTCTGGTGGTAATTTTATAAATGAAAATTTAATGGGGAATTCAAATCTGCACACTAAAAACGTGTACCACACGTTTTGTAAGGTACATAAATGATCTCAAAGTGAAAAACGTGTACTACAAGTTCTTCGTCTACACAGACAGATCATACCAATTTTGTTCCGCCTGTGGTAAAAAAAAAAAGAAGTGTATTACACCAATCGTCAGTAGGGACAGGGCATGCCAAATTAGCTCCGTCTTGAAAGTGTTAAGCTTAATACACAGAACTTGGCCGACCTACAGAGATTTTAAAGAATTTACTGAACGATAAGATGTTAAATTTTTTGTAGTGTTTGAGTCAATTTGTCCTTTTTTTCTTTTTTTTATTTCTGTCTTGTTTTGAGGTATTGTTATCTTTTCTTAGTGCCTATTTTCTCACATAGAATTAATATCATTTCAAAGTAACACGTATGACTCAATTTGATTTCTTTCGTTTGTTGGTTTACAAAATATATTGCATCTATAAGTTTTAAAGCTATTACATTTAACTCTAATGTTACCTAACCGTTTGAATAAAGTGCTAAAAGTAAATTTAAGTTTTAGTTTTCCATTTTTGAGATCTATTCTTCATTCGTTTAATCGATGTCTCGTCGATTTAGTTGGGTTCATTTCTTTCGTTTTACTTATTTTTTGTATTTCCCAGGTTAGCAGATATGTTTTCCGTTTGTTACAACTGTTACCATAATAAATTAGTAAAATGTATGACTATAAGTGTAATATTTTTGAGTTTGAATTGCTCTTATTACGTAAATTTCGCGTGGTCTGAAGATATTTCATTTTTGTTCGTTTTCATTGGTAGGTGCAAGTCTGTACCCTTTCGATTATATAAAGGTTGTATGGATCTTGGATAGGTTAGCCGGATAAATAAGAAAATCAGTGTCAATATTATGAAACTCTAGACTAATCATGAGGTATCTGCATATGCGCAGTAGGTATTTTTGCGTGTGGTTTCAAAGCTGTTTTTAAAATTTTCTGGATTCGCACCAGGATTCACAGTAAAGTCTTTAGATAGGAAGCTTCAGATTCGTCGAGCCAACAGACTGAAAATAGACGAAAAAATACCTACTGCGCATATGCAGATACCCCATGGTCGTTGTAAGGGTTTCTAGTCATGAGACGTTTGATTAACACTGGCGATATATAGCTGCTGCAGAATATCCAAATACGTTACATGATCGAATTTGAGCCTTGATAGTGTATTTTTATACACTTGCACACAACAACTTCAGTATTTTTGTTTTTATTTTTTGGAGGTTCTCAGTGATTTATTGAAAATTCAAAATATTTATGATTTTCAAGGATTTATATGAATTTTGCTTTTCCAATGAAATTTTTCCAAATTGTCAATATTTTGTTGACTTTGGTATATTCTTTTAAATTATATCCAAGAGTTTTAAGTTTTGGTTAACAAAAAATTTTGATCGTTCATTACATGTTTTCGAAGTTCCTAAAATTTTTTTAATATATCTAACTTATATTTTTCATTTTTTTAAATTTTTTAAATTGTTTTTTTCGTGAAATTAATACGGTAAATAGTGAGATTTACTGTACTTTTAATCGAAATTTGGGGGTATATTTAATTTCGGATTCACATGAATGATGTTACGGCATTTATTGGAATTTCCTAACATTTAAAAAAAAAACGTAGCAGTAGGCTGTCATTGATGGAGTTTCAATTTTTCAATATATTAGTAGTGGGTAGCTATCAACGTCTGCGACAGATTTTTTTCATGTATGACTGTATGACAATCATGAGCAATCTATTTTATAGGCTCATAGTTCATATTCTTTAGTTATTGTACTGACCTTTCCAACAAAGATTGTAATGCTGTTGCTATGTTGATTTTTATTGAAAATGTTGCAAATATAACAGCGAATTTTAATCATAAAATGAATAAAAATTAACAGACTGTTGCTGAGAAAGTACATGTTTCTTCCTCAATATTGCAGTTGTTGTTGTTGTTGTTTTATTACACGAAAACATACAAACAAACAGATGCAGCGAACGAATGATCAGAAGCGCAGAACTTTTAACGAAATATGTCGGACTGCAAGAAACAAAATTGGAATAAAATTCTTCTTCTTCTTTTTTTTTTTTGTAACTTTGAAAAAGTATAAAAATTTTTCCTGAGGGAAATATGACAAATATCGTGAAAATGTTTTTCCCGAGGATAATTTTGAAAGTTTGAGGAAGAGAAAAGTGGATCATTTAGATGTTTACTTTTCCTTTCGTAATGCGACTTCCGGTAAGATTATTTCATCTCTGTGTGAAGTGCTATTTTTTGCTGAAAGTCAACCGAAAATTGTACAATTTTTTATTTTTTTTTTTTGGAAAGAAATTCTTTGGCAATTTACGAAAATTTACTTTTAATCTTGTTCACCGTATTTTTTCTCCGTTTTGAAACAAAAAATGACGCTTTTTATGAGACTACTTTTATTCGTAATCGCGTATGAGAATAAAAGAAAACAGCCAAAAAAAAAAAGCCATTTTCGTGCTATTTGTATAAAATATACGAGCCAGTGGTAGCTGAGAAAAAAGAGAGAGTGATGGTATGAGCGTGAGGGGTGAGAGAGAAAAAGTAATTCCGACCATATTTATGTTACAAAAAAGTTAGATGGTTGTCTTCGACGAAGAAATATCGTGGTGCAATAAGTTACGCCACCGCCAACCTCGTGTATACTTATTCCAGTATTGCAAAACTTCGAAAATTTTGTGAAGTCCAGTAGCAACGAAGAACAGATATGGGACTTCAAAAGTTTTTTTCTTTTTCTTCCCAACCCCACTCTCTCGCCCTTTCACACATCCACACAAGCACCTTTTCTTTTTCCTTTTCTATTTTTTTTCCCCAGTAAAACGTTTTACAATAGTAGATTAAAGAAAGGATTGGAGGGTTAACCAAAATACATTAGGGAATTCAGTCGCTTAAAGGAATTATTTGGTAAACTTACAGAGCACTTTTAATCTGACTGTACACACGTTTGGAAGTTGTATGTGGAAAGGTACCATAGGGAAAGCAGAAAAAGAAAGAGTGAGTAAAAGAAAGAGTGAAAAAAAGAAGTAGCAATTTATAAGGAAACTAGCTGCTCGCCCTAAGGGATGCTGGCAATTCCAGAATTGATTATTCCATTTGCTAAGAATAGTTAGCTTCTTCATAAGTATAGAATACCTCTCAGTTAAAATACATTTCTCTCTGTCACTCATCTCTCTCTCTTTCTCGCTTGTGCCTATAAATATACACTTAGATATGGTGGAGATATTTTTGGCAAATATTTTCGAGGAAATTTTTTCATCATAGAAAAGATTAGTGTATGTCTTCATAATTTTCAAATTTTGCCCCCAAACCCCCTTTTTTTTACTTTCTTTTACCTCACCTCACCTGATCACCCACGATACAAAAAAAATTTATAAAAAACATTTACCTCACCTCACCACCTACTATATGAAAAAAATTACAAAAAAAACAATTCACCCCCTCTAACCACCCACTTAAAAAAAAAATTAATAAAAAAAAATTATATCTTATCCTGGAATAAAACCAACAACTCCCACATGGTAAGCACATGTATATCTTACTTTATATTTCCCTTTGTACCTCTAAGAAGTTAAATAACTATTTTATTATAATATAGGTGAATGAAAAATGCCACTTTATGAACGAGATTGATGATGAAAAAATTCACAACAGACAAAAAAATACACGAACAGGGAAAAAATTTTTTGTTTCCCTATTTGAGGATGACTATTTTCACGTTGTTCAAATCAGTGAATCACTCTAGTGTCGTGAAAATAGACATTCAATATTTCTACTGTGATAACTGATAATGATTCGTTGAAAGTTTTAGTCTAATTTGATTTTTGTGGACTATATACATAGCTATACCTGCCTATACGAGTACATCTGAGTTGAGAAGTAAACAACGATTGCCTGCTGCTGGCTGATCGATTTTGGAAGCCGTTGAAAAGTAATACGAGAGAGTAATTAAAGAAATGAAAGCGAATGTTTCGTCTCACCGCTGATTCTCCAGCAGCCTACCAGCATACAACGTGCGACAAATTTGTACTCGTTTAGGCTTCAAATTTCGCCCAATTTAAATAATATCCGTGGTCTTTTGTTAATTATACACAAATACGGGCCGTTTGATGTTCTACGAGACTGAATTTTAGTGCCCCTTTGTTCGCAGATAATTGTTGTGACGGTAAAAATGTAATAGTGAGAATGAATGCCAGACCTGTTCTTCTCAGGTTACGTATTCGATCAGCCATTACAGTCATCGTGATCACCATAAATGCTAACTTTTCGAAGAGGTTGAATATGTGGGGTTAGAGGAAGAAAAGTTTTCTGCAAAATTTCTTCTCTCAGTTTTCCATTATTGCAAAAATGAATGACTTGAGAAAACGGAGAATAAAGTATCAATAGATTTCAATATTTTTTTTTTTTGTCTTGCTAAAAACTACTGTGGAAGATCTATAATAATTATGTATTATAAAGTAAGTACGTTTGTGTAGACTAAAAGAGTTGTTCATGTTTGGTGAAACTGAACGAGAATGTCTAAAATTTGTAGCTAGAAAATCAGTTAATATGTCTCGACGCTCGATAACCATCGTTGGGTAAGGTTACTACGTATTACGTAATAAAGAAAAATGAAAAAAATTCACTTGAAAATACTCTTCAACCCGAAATATTGTGTTGAAGAGCTACTGAATCGAAATCTTCTCAGGCTGAAGAAACTGGAGAGTAGAACTTCTATATAATGAAATTATTTGTAAAACGAATAGTTTTTGAGAATTGTAAATTTTTATTTCAAAACTATTTTATATTTAACGAAAAAAAATTCTATTTATCGAGGTAATATAGTTAGTTTAGAGAAGAGTTACTCTATATGATATGGCAGAAAAAAAAGTTAGAATAGATCATAATGAATATTTGTTCTGAATTATATTGCTATTGGTCCAAAATTAGGCATTTAATAGGCAAAATAAAAATAAAAATAGTGTTACCGGATGTACTGTATGGCAGATCCGCACCAAAATTAATAGCATATTACACAATAAAATTTGAAAATAAAAAATTCCCCCCTTTTTGGGCCCAATGAGGTCTAGGTACTGGTCTAATGACAAAATTAACAAAAAATTTGAATTCAGTGCCTCAGAAAACATGACCGATAATATATTACACAATAAAATCTGAAAATAATAAATTCTCTACTTTTTGGGCCCAGTCAGAGTCAAAGAATGTGTTTAATGATAAAATTAACATTAAATTTGAATTCAGCGCCTAAAAAAACATGCCCGATGATACATTACACAATAAAATCTAAAAATAAAATATTTTCCACTTTTTTGAACCCATTGACGGTCGAACAATGGGTCTAATGATAAAATTAACATCAAATTCGAATTCAACGCCTCAAAAAACAGGTCTGCTGATATACTGAACAATAAAATCAGAAATTAAAAAATTCTCTCCCTTTTTGTGCCAAATGAGGGTCACAGGATGGGTCTAATAATAAAATTAACATTAAATTCGAATCCAGCGCCTCAAAAAGAATGTCCAATAATGTATTAGAGTATAGAGTATCTACTATAAAATTCAGTCCCACTTTTTGAATGTTTATCCGCGTTTTTTGCAACATTCACAACATTTTAATTTCGAAAAACACTGTTCTTCTCTCACTTCACAATTTTTCAGGTTCTATTTAAGCTACAAAATTGGGGTTTATACTAATGAAAAGAAGAGAAAATTTGCTTGAGTTCTTTCATAAAATCAATTTTTTTATCGCTTTTAGTTTTTCCCAAATTGCCCATATAAAAAATTCAAATTAATAAGAAATTTCCCGTTTTTTAATTTTTTATTTATTTTAAAAACTAATGATGGCAGAAAAAATTTTTTTAGCAATGACCTATTTTTTAACAACAAATTCATTTCCACCATCATACAGACACATTTTTTCTTTTTTCTTTCTTCTCTCCTTCGCACCTAAATTCGCACCTAGGTTTCACTGTTCCAGCTGCCTGCACATTTTTATTTTTACCCCTGTAGTGAAAATAAAAATATATTTCATATTAAAAGAAAATTGGCACACAAACTTTAACTATATAGGGTTATTGGATGAGTCTCCTGGAATAATATACTAAAAGTTGCACCCTCTTCACCTTCTTAATTTTTGGAGAGGATGTGTTTATCTCCAGAATTTGGTTTTTCCCAGTTTTCTCCGCAAATTTTGATTTTGTAATAAAAATAGTTCAACAGAAAATTTTTTGGAATGAAATTTTCTACAAAAAAGGTCAAATGCAGTTTTTGCCCAATGCCCCCCTTTTCCCTTCAAAGAGTCTTGAAAAAACCATTTTTCATTAAGCATGTTCAATCAAATTATATGGGAAATATAACTCCTAATTATCATACTATACTGATGATTTGTAAACCCAATACATATTTCCCACCCATCTACTTCTCTTCCAAAACATTTTACCATCCCTCCCATTTTCAAACTTTTTTGTCTAATAGGGTAAGGTTGCCTATATCGTACCACTTTTCAGTTTTTTTGTTATAGATCCTGCAAAACAACTTTTTTTTTATATGTTTCAACAGATGAGTGTAGCCTGAATGTTTGCTATCAGATGAAAACAAGTTCCAATGTTTTACTTAAATATTCACAGCTCTATTTAAATTTTTCCAAAGGTCTGAAAGTGGTACAATTTAGGGAGTGAGTATCCTAAATCGTACTACCTGTTTTTCAGATTGTACCACCTATTCTTTACCTGTAAAATGTAACAAAAACAGTTCAATATTATTTTGTTATGAATTACTTACCAAAGAAATAATATTTTAAAGGAAAATTGTGCACATTCGCATAACTTGTAATCCTATTTAGTTTACTTATTGTACAGTAGGTAGGTACCCATGCACATATCAATAAATCATTTAAAAAAATAATGAATACCTATATTATCAAAACACAAAAATTAACATAGGTCACAAATATATTCAACAGGATTACTATTCTCAATTCTAGCACATGCCTCATGAATCCATTTTTTACAGTTTGGGTTTGTACCTGCATTATTCACATGATGTTTTAACGTAGGTTTTGGTATTTCATATTTCCTAGAGCACTCATTGATGCTAATTTTTCCTTTCTTGTATTCATTAACTGCTTTCAACAAGTCACTTCGAGAATATTTTGCATACTGTATTTTTGATTCCATAGTTAATTACCCACTGTACCAAATTTTAAAAATTTTGTTAAAATGAAAATGAAACAACTGCGAGAACATTATCTTGATCGTTGATATTATGATGTGATTATTAAAAACACCAAAAAATCAAATCATAGATCATTTAAAAAGAAGTTCGGATACTGTAAGTATAAAATAGGAAATCAGTTCGAACAAAAAAACGGTTTATATTTCACAGATTTGAATTTATCAGAATGGTAACTGCGTTTTTATCAGTACAAATATGTTGATTCAGTGTTGCCCATATAAGTTTCTCCAAAGTCTTCAATCAGGTTTGTTTAAATGCTTAGAACTAATGACCAAAATTATTAAGGTAAATGTGTTTTGTTCATTTATCATTAATAAAAATTTTTCTAATCAAGTTACAACTACCAAATTTTATCAAACATTGTTATTCAGTCTCTACTTCTTGATTTTAATTCTATTTAAAGTTAAAAATTATTGTTTCATTATATAATGGTGGTGGTACGATTTAGGAGGCGGTACAATTTTAGCAACCTTACCCTACTCCCTTTGTGGTATGCCAAGGGAGACCAATTTGGGAATACCCTTACAGTCCTGACAACATTTTCAACCCAAAGAACATGCACCAAGAAACCAAGGTATTACCTACTGAATGATGCCCATAGAATCAGCATCACTCAACCCGCATAACCCACCAGGAATTCATAAGACTCAAACTTAAACCATGCTGATCAAATTTGAAAAAGATTGTGAACCTTGGCTATGTACCTTGGTGTTCACTTACATTTTGAGATCATTAATTTTCAGCCATGCCTACGAACAACACAACCAGTGGCCATTGCCACTAAAAAAATTCAATGAACCATGATAATAAAATTACACAGTATACTGAACGTAAAACACATTATCGCATGAACATAAAATGAGATAATATATAAGTATTCCTACCTGAATAAACAGAAAGCACTGTGTGACAAGCAGTTAAAAAATTGAACATATAGAGAAATTTAGTAAACTGTTTGTCAGTAAAAATAGAGAAAGCGAAAGAAAAAACTGGTTATGAAAAAGTGGGAATATGAATTTTGTTATTAACTACAAACCTAAGGTGAAACCAAAAAAGTGAGATGAGGGGTTGATCAGAAGGAAAAACAAAAAAGTAAATAGCGTAGGTAATGCAAGTTGCATATGTAGGCGTATTTTGGGCAGAGACATTGAATTTTAAATTTTAAATAATTTAGATAATTTTACTTTTAGGCCAGATGTGTTACCTTCTCCTCCAAAGAGTCTTGAAAACAACTGTATTCACTGAATTTGGTTACTTTCAAGATTTTATGAGGGGGAAGAGGGCGTCAGAAGAAAACTATACATAACCATATTTGTTGGAAGGGGTTATGGAATAGGGTGAATGGTTAGAAAGTATCTATTGGGTTTACGAATTATCTACACAGAATGATATCTCCAATATAATGCTATTTAAACATATTCTCTAGAGAATGGATTTTTCAAGACTCTCTGGAGGGCAAGGAGGCGTTGGGAAAAAACTGCTCAACACTTGTTTGTAAAGAATTTTATACTGAACAATTATTCATCGACCTATTTTTATTACAAAATCAAAACTCGCGGAAAAAACGCAAGAAACCAAATTTTAAAGAACAAACACACCCTCCCCAAAAATTCAAGTGATGAAGAGGGTACGACTTTTAGTATGTTAATTTAGGGAACCCACCCAACAACCCTATATACCTGCTTAGTTAATGTCCTAATTTTTTTTTTTTTTTTTTTTTTCGTGAGATTTGACTGGACTATTAGTATTTATTTGACATTCAGCAGAGTTTTAAAAAGTTTTTTCTGAAGTTTCAAGAAACAAATTTATTTAAAATACAAGTACTTTTTTTAAAATTACTATTTTTACTAATTTTATTTGAATTATTTCCATTTCAAATTTGTAGAAAAAGCACGAATTAAAGAGAATCACTTTGGATTAGTTAAATTCTGCGGATATTTCCTCTCAAAATGATAGAAGCATTAAACTGACTTTTAACCGATTTAATTTTAAATTAATTTTCAAATAAATTTCTCCTCTTTAATGTAACCAGCGAACTCACTTAGACGAAGCTTTGTGGATTTATCTGAGAACTCAACGTAAATATTTTTACAAAACATTTTTTAATGACTAGTGACTGAAGAAATGAGAATTTTCTTAAAGTTTTTATTTTCTTTATTTTAAACCGAGTATTCAATTTTGTTTGGTTGGAAACAGTCTACTTCCTTTTACCATCTCAGATATTTTGATAGGCTGTTGTTTCCTTAAAAATTCGAGAGAAACGAACTGTTTACATTAAATCTGATTTTTCCTTCGAACGGCGCTGGTAAAAGAAAATGACAATATGAATTATTTATTACGCAAGGGTCAAGTTTTTTATCCATTTACCATTTGGGCACAAATAATTTGCAAAATGCGGAAGCATTCTTTCATTCAATTAAGTATGTAAAACGTTCGAAAAGTAAAAGAAGTTTTATTTCTTATTTTAAAATGAAAAAAATTAAAGATTCATTAAATTATTGCTAGATTTAACCCTCCAGAATGGCGAGCGAATGTACAATTTCTGAAGACAAGTTTTGTGTTTGATGAATAAAAAATTAAAATTTTGTAGGGATAAAAGTTTTTTTTTTGTGTATGTCTAGATAGAGTTTGATGTGAATTTTAAATTTATTTTAGACTTGTTTTCGTTCGTGCTGTTGATTTAAAATAATTTTCTATCACGCTGACACTGTATACTAGGAGTAGTAGGAAGAATTCTTTAGGAAAAATATAAAAACATACATATTCAACCGCTTAGTGGAAGCCATTAACTCGATAAGTTACATACATTCAGCCATATTTGGTCCATATTTCCACGTTAAAAACTGATGCTCTTTTCGTGAATTTGAGTTCACATCTTTTCAACTTAATATGGTTCTAGATTAAAACATTCATAGATTTTCTTGTCAATGCTGAGGCCCGTAAATACCCGTATCTCACAGGAGCTATATTTTCACTTATTTTCATTTTCCCACATCATAGCTAGTATTCAAATGATGGTATTAAAGGGAAAATATATGGACCCTCAATCCTGTTTTGAATAAAATTCAAAAAGTAGTGTAATTATTAGATTAGATGAGGTTGAATTCAAGAGAAGTTATTATTTTCTTACATTCTTACAAATCGGATCAATGGAATTTATACAAGTTCTACTGTATTCTCTTGGGATCTAGTGATAAGGGACAACTGCATTTACTTTTGTTCATAATATTTCATCAGCCAAGCTTTCACATTCATGCATATGAAAATAACAACATTAGGCTAACAATTCTTGACACAAGTACCTCTGATGTCATCTCAATGCACTACCAAACATTTTTCTTTATTAATATATATCATTCGATTACGTTCCTAGTGATGTATGCACCCCTTCACTGCCTTAGATTTTCGATGTGTAAACAACTTAGAGCTTCGTCTACGGTAGGGACTATAAATGAGAATTACAATCGTCAGATTTGTGTAACTCAAACTTTTCCATTGTAACTCTTGTTTGTGTGTGTTACACACCTATTCAGATGTTTGTAAGTTTACACATCAAATCTTCATGAGTATAGCCTGACGGAACTCATACCTTTTTTTAAAGTTACGAATTGAAAGGTTACAAATTTGAGACTCGCTGTCGTCACAATCTCAACCCAAAATGGCGGCGTACTCGGTTTGGTTCTACTAGTGCTTTAGTGTATGATTGAAAGATTTATGCTGATAGACTACTGTGGTATGCCATGGGGGCTCATATGGCGTCTGCTACACACAGTTAAGACAGTATTTCTAAATCCAAATTCACAAAATCACCGACTTCGAAAAACATACTAACATAGGACAGTGGCCACAGAATTATCGCTGCCTGACCGGAATAGCCTGCCACGTGTTCTTGGAACTTTAATTTATACCATGCATCGACTATGTTTTTATGTCCATAAACCATGGACTTGATTTGTTTCCATGGAATTACTTACCTGTTTGAACACATTAGCTAACACATTGCCCGAGGAAATAACTGACACATCGTAATTTAGATAATCACGTTTAATACTGAATGAAATTCATATCCTGGAAACATGGTCATAATAAAATAGATGTTCTGCCAACAATATAAAGCGAACTGCATGGACAGGAAAAATGTAAGACTAGATTTGGTAAGAAATATTAGACTATCGGTGGAAAGAAAAAGAGAAGTAGTAACAAAGACTACTTATTAAGAATACGCACCTTGTCTTATTACCAATTCCATGGACACCGTTTTTCTAATGGAGAAAAGGGATGGAAAAGAGAGGGAAGAAAACGACCAATAATCCATGTTCCATGGAAAAGACGTAAAGGGAGAAGAAGGAGATTAGAAATTCCAGAAAATGAAGAGAACAATGGGGGGATCTCTGTTGAAGAAAGCGAAAGAATAATAGGTGATAGGAAAACTTTATATTTTCAGTTTCCATGGTAGGCTAGATGCGTCACTACTGGTCACCGGATTTCGGCTGTACTCCCCCCACCCTACTATACAAATACATACATCCTCCAGATGTTGAGTAAAATAGCCCAGAAGCCAAAACCCAAATAATATTAATAGCAAATAAAGTAAAATAACAAAACTTGACTATTTGAAGGACTGATCAGGCTGATTATTTGAGAAGTTGAGTGAATGAAAGCTGCAACTTTTGGTACGGGTCCGACTATTTTCTACTCATATCTGTTTACAACGTTCAGTTTCGGCGAGCGTGTGTAAATTTTTTCTCGACATACAATTATTTTCATGTGGAGTAAAATAGCCATCAGCTACAAATCTTACAACACAGATCGACCCTAGCAAAATTCAGGAAAAAACTACCCAAAATGGACACACATAGGCTAGACCGTCGGTGGGATCGACCTAGCTCCATTTAAAAGGTGACGGCCGAGTAGCCTATACCTAAGTAAAATGAAATTTAATATACTTACATCATTTTTTTTTTCTCCATGTACACGTCGAAATTACTGACTGAAAGGTTGTTGACACGTGAGAAGGGTTGAAAGTTTCGCTCAGCGAAGGAAAACCTCTCGTATCACTTTTTTCGTTTCTTTTGCATTTCTTTTTTTTTCAACTTATTTTCTTCGATGCTCTATTATTTCTCTCATTCGAATACTTACCGACAGTTAGTTATCGTTCGGGTTTTCATTCTGACCCACGTACGTCTGTCATGTCTGTATTCTGATGTAAATTTTCTTTTTGAAAATCTGTTCGTCGTCGATGTCGTCTGCATCGTTTTTCATTACCATATATCTCTTTTTAACGCCTAATCGAGCTTGTCACCCGACTCAGTTTTCATATATTTTCTCTCTTTCTCTTTTTCGCTCTTGTCAAAATTTGCTTACATTCGCTCATTTAATTACCTACAAAAACGTTAATTTGTAAACATTTTTGTAACTTACGTCCCCACCTTGTCCGTCCGTTTTGATTGGATAATTTCTTCATTCGTAATCATCTTACTTTGACTTGGGCTACATAATCGAAATTTCGACTTTTTTTTTTTCATTTTACCCGCAGTTTGCTAGCAAAAGACTATTAAAAAAAAATTATTATTTTTAAATCAATCTAATATGTTAAGGTTAGTATCAACTAGAGGAGGTAACATTGATGATTTATTTTTTTAATGAAAAGTGAGGGGTAACCTATACCTGCTTTTGTTTAGTTATGATATCTGGTGAGTAAACGGCAGTAGATTAATACTGAAAATTGTTAATTAAAACTTTCCATTCCGTGTAGTGCCACCGACTAGGTAATATTATTAAGGGATTGAAGACGTAATAATGTAAATTTGGTGGTTCACATTATTTTAACCTAGATAGCGAATTTTTTATTATTTAACATAAAAAAAAAAAGTACGTATACAGGTAAGTAAGTACCCTAAGTACGAAAATTTACGAAATTTTTGATGGAGCCCGTCCCTCTAAAAGGATAATTCCTTATTAACTATCCAATTTTTGGCTTATATTATTATACAAGAGAAAATTTTTACAGCGTCAGTGCGAGCGAGCTAACCCATAGTCGTTTTTCTACTCGATCTGTACCGACAGCACGTGAGCTTATATCATTTTACAAGGAAGTTTTTCCATATAATTTCCATAAATCGTATAATAGCCATAAATAAAAGAACTGCATTTCTATGCAATATGCATCAGGTAAACTTATCATGGATGAGTATGAGTAAATTTTTAAAGAAATTTTTAAGGCCTGAACATAAGTGAACCCGAAATGCCTAACTTCGGATTTTACCATTGAAAATGATTTTGGTGTGCATCGTTTTTGAAATGGATTTTCTCGATTGACAGATTTTTATCACCGTTAATCGAGAAAAATATTACGTTGTTATATGTATGTATATCGATATATTATAGGCCTATCTGTAGCCGTATATTATTAGGTATATGCATAATACATTACATGTACTACCTAACATATGGTACAATATTGAGAATAAGACATTATATTTAGAATTCGGTGGCTCAAAAGTCAAAAATAACTGGCATCGTAGCCCCTGCGGGCAGAATAATACTTCCGTAGTACAGAGTGCTGAAATGGACTCATGCGCCTTGAATATGCCTAAAGATACTTCCCGCATTACACGACGAAGTGGAAATTGGCGTAGATTTTTGGTATCCTCTGCCTAAGTATGCATAAATAGAGAAGCTTACATATTCAAAAATTTTTGCTAGTTCTCTAAAACGTTTCCAATATGATCGCTGTTTTTTCATTTGATGCAAGATTTGTAAAATAATATTTTTTGGTCGTTGAATTTATTTAAATAACGCAATAATTTTCGTTTTTGGGATGCTTCCGCCACTGTAAATGCCATTCTTCTCCAGTAGGAGTGCTAGTGGACTTCAAATTTTTTGTACCATTCAATTTACTTTCGAGTAGGTAGTACTGATATTGGTTGATGTAAGTGCACTTCACACCTTTCTGTTGAAAAAGTTGAAAAAGTACGTTTAGCTGCAGTCGATATACAGCGAGATTCGCCGTCATTAATCGTTTGTGGCGATTCATTGAAATGTTCAACCAATGCCATATTATGATGCTAACTGAAGATCTCTTTACTTTATTACTCCCGATAACACAACATTATACTATTCCTACATTTTCTTCCCAATCCTCGTCGATAATCATCTCTATTATGCGAACCAATTAAAAATGTTATTGTATGATTTCAGTCAGCATGTTCGCAGCTTCGGATAAGTTATTCGTGGAAAGATTAATTGCCACTTTTTTAAATGGAAAATTAAGAGCGAAAAAATTGTTTTTATTGAATTCAATATTTGGCGAAAATAAATGTGGAAAACTAATTTGACTGTACATTGTTCTACATTCACTGCAACGGCAACCAGCTTGTGGGTGATATTTTCGGTTTTTTATTTTGGAGGTTTATCCCCACACCCATATATGTGTTATTATGAAACGAAAACTTTGATGCAAATTTAGTCAAATTAACGTCCGTGTTTGTGGTAAAGGGGCCGGACTATTTGGTTCATTTTGGGTGTACATTGCCAGTGGTTTGATTAACACCGAGTTCGTTGGAGGGGAGGTGGAGCTAGTCGTCCATCAACCCTCAACCTAACCAACAACGTACCCGGTTAACATTACGAATTAAAATTCGGAAGTTGTGGCCTCTCATAGCGAAACATTCTTTGTCTCGTTTTAAAGTTAGCTTACCTGTCTGAAAACACATTAACGATAAATTACGACTTTCAAGTGTTTCATAGAATTTTCCAGAATACTGCTATTTACATTCAGTTAGCGCATAATGCTGAATTATCTATAGCAATAATTTTTCAAACTTCAACGTTCCAACATGGGTATAAATTCTAGCCAAAGGCGTTCATTGTAAAGCGGATTTTAGTTTATAGTTTTTATGTGCGTCGACTTGACGAAAAAATCGTTGTTATGAATACAAAAACAAGACGTAAAACAGTTTTTTTGTTTTTTTGTTTTTTTTTTGTCTCTTCCTTATCTTTTTACACCTTTCTTTACATATGTTTTAAATTTTATATTTTCCTAGTTCTGGCGAAAAGTACGAGAAGAGTTTTGGGTGATAACTTGCAGCCGCAAGGAAAAGCCATTGCCACGGTTATAGGTACACACATACGAGGGTGTTATTACGAGCGAGCTTATTCGAGTGTAATGCGGGTTGCCTAACCATAAATTTACTTTATAGAGTGTCAACTGCTAAGCCCAAGTTTCCTTCCTTACCGCTACATATACGGTAGACAGTATCGTGTGTAGGTATATACTGTAGGTATACGTATGTACCTACCTACATTTTTTTTCCTCATCGCCTCGTCGCTCTTTAGACTATGTATTGCGCAAATGGTACACTTTGGGATAAAGAAGCTAAGCTCCTGGTTCAGGTGAACCAAGTTCAAAATGCTTCCATCGGACAAATTACGTGAAGAAAATTTACTCCTTGAACACGAGGTTGGAGAAAAGAAGATACCTGACGCCACATTACCATTTGAGGAAGTAAAAACTCTGGCGCAGCAGAACTTCTCTAGAAAACCAAGTTTGCTAATTTAACCGCCACTGAAAATCGTAAAAGTTTATTATACTGCAACGAAAAGGAGGTCACAAATTTCCCAAAATCAGGAGAAAACTGTAGTTTTCTCAGAATCGATAAAAATCAACTTTTTCAGTAATTCTGTATTCTCTAGTTTTCTCAAACACTATCGAATAAATAGACACCCAACTCCTATTAGACATCACCCTATATAAGGACTATATTTCGTGAAAATTTCAGTTCCATTTTTTTTTAAATTATCTCTGTGGCAACCACATAGGCGGAGTCAACTCTCGTTACCATCACCCCGTGCTGTGGCCGTGTGTATACGGTAGCCGTATTTTGGTGATGGTGACGATTGAGGTAGGTATTCACGTCAGTCGACGGTTCTATTCCCCGGGCTGGCAGAATACCTACATTGGTGACCTCAATGTGATCTGAGAGATGGTGGCTAGGCGCCATCTCTTGGAGGAATACATCAGCCGCCTAGTACACCTCCTCTCTGCCGCACAATGTGAGGGCATTGAGCACTAGCATTGAGGCGGTAGATGTACAAGGTGCGATGCGGGGATGTATTGGGAGGGAGCATCCATCACTCCCTTTACACACCTACCCTTCTATTAGTAGCTCCGCATCCATTGATCCGTACTGCACACTGCTGTACTGGGGGGGAGTATAGGCGGAGTCAACTCTCATCACCATCACCTGGTGCCATTGCCGTGTGTATATGGTAGCCTTATTTTGGTGATGGTGACGATTGAAGTAGGTATTCATGTCGGTCGATGGTTTTACTTCCCTGGGCCAGCGGAATACCTACAGTCTCCAAATCATGAACACAAAATGTTTTCAATCAAATTTTTCATTTTAGTTTTATCGAGAACTGCTAAATTAAAAAGCACTAAACTTCTATGAATCTTACAACCATATCTAGAAAATCTATAGTGAAAATTTCAGTCTAATCCTTTTAGTCGTTTTCTCAAATTCCTGGAAAAACCACTTTTTCTGGAATTTTTTGATTTCCAGTTTTCTCCAAAACTACTGAACCAATAGACACTAAACCTCTATCGAATCTGGTATAATGACTACTTATTGTGAAAATTTCAGTCTTATTTCATTATTTATTTTCTCAAAACCTTGAACCCAAAATTTAACCGACAAATAATATGTATTATAGGTGTTTACACTCACACAAAAAAGGTTCAACTTGATAAATCTAATCAATAGTTTTCTTTTCTCATGAAACGGATAATTTTCATCCTCTCTATCCCTAACCCTTTTGCACGGTCAATTTTATTTCCCCGTTGACACGCAAACTGAGTAAAAAGTGGTTATTGGGTATGAAAAAATTTTCGTTGAGTTTAAAAACACAGAATATGAGCAGAGTGAAAAGTAGAAGAGGTGCGTTGATAACAAGAAACTCGTTTGTTTGAAGTGTTTTTAGATCAAATTTGTAGTTGAAATATACCTACTACAGTTGAATTTTAGGGAAAAATTTTTTTTATGCTACCTATTGTTGTTATTGTTCTGGGTGAAAAAATTTTTACTCAAAAAAATCTCCAAATGTGGAGTGGTTTTCATTAAAATACTCTTTCTTATGCAACCTGAATCACACTCATTTCAAATTTACCCATTTTACACACTTGTATCGCAAGTAACTATTTTCACACTTTCTGTGGCTAAAGGAAAGCTTCTGCAATATACTCCATTGCACAAGTACCTGAAAATTCATATGTAAGAGCTTACAATCCCGCCTTGATGACACACTTTTTCATGTATTATAAATTGCAGTTTCTTTTTTTTTATGTCGCAGCATCACTCTCCTCCCAATTGACGGATTGTTACAAAATTTGAACCCATAAAGATGCCTCTTCTTAAATAGTTTTTAAGAAGTTTTGTTTCAAAAGCTCTATTTTGAAAACTGTAAGTTTAATTAGATTCAAAATTTTCAAATTTTGTTTTCTGGACCCGTTCTGTTGAAAATGAGTACTTAATTCTCTTTTAGGGTTATAGGTGTGAGTTTAGAAAAGTGAAAACTCGAAAAACTTGGAGCTGTAATCAAGTTTGAAAGTTTTCAAATAAAATTTGTAGTTCTTGACCAATTTTGTTGAATTTTGATATTTTACACATGCCCGAAGAACAGGTAATGCAGCTTATAGTAATATTATATTTATATCCAACTTCAAAGTATTAACAGTGGAGAATGAATATACCTTCTAGGCCAGTGTTTGCATTCAGTGTTCTTGGTCTGATACATTTGAAAATATACAGCATCCCTAAGCATGTAGGTATAGGTATTACAATGAAACAGGAACTAAAAGAAGAATGAACATACCTATCTGAAATTTTCTCAGTCAATATCAAGTTCTCTATAAAAGAGAAAAAATGTTTGGACTGTATCCAGTGGTGGATTCACGAAAGGCTGCAGGGGTTATAGAGCCCCTCCACTGGGATATCATCATACTGTAATGGATATGTTTGTAATATTTTAATATTGACGCACATATTTGTTCACACAAAAAAACGTATTTTTATTCTGTACATTCAGTCCCTTTAAATTTACAGTTAACCGGTGAAAGTACTGTTACTTACGGCCAGCAACTACAATACGTTTTTTAACGGGATATTCGGTGACGTGAATATACTGGTCCCCGAATATTCTCGAATTAACAAATCCCTAATCAGCAAATGCCTACTTTATACACAATACTATAGAAAAAAATATACCCTTACAGGGTATATAAACTCTTGTTTCCATTAGAATATTCGTACTGTAAAATTAATACTCATTCAGTTTTGAACTGTAAAGTAATATTCATTCAGTCTTATACGTGAATAACCAATTGTATGTCAAATATTGTGTTTTTAAATATTATTATAATAGAGTGATAAAATTAATTCTGTGTTTTAATTTCATTAAAGATTCTCAAACAGTTAAGATCCACAATAGCTGTGGACGATAAAATTAATTAATTAAATAAATTCTCGAATGTTATAATATTCAAGCGAATATTATAATACTTACATCGAAAAAAGTGTAACCACACCAAAATAAATTCATTTCTAGTACAAAACCATCTTTTGGCCGTTACACATACAATATATAAGATGAACTATTTCTAGAAATTAGAGAGCTATCGGTGTGATAATTGGCGGGAAAATTTTTGAATTTAGCCCCCATCTTCAGCTAATTATGAATCGGCCACTGACTGTCATACCATTGGGCCTCATCCCCGCTTGTCCTTTTTACGGTGGTGTGTGTCGTAGAAGCTCCATGTCGCTAAATGATCAAAACTAATGTTCAAGGGAATATCGAACTTTTTTGATCCCCGGCGTGATTTCGGACAGACGTAAAAGTTGTGAAAACGAAAAGAAAAGCTAGAAAAAAATGTTTTCAACCAAATGGTAGTTCCGTCCTCATCACTCATACTCCGGACTTCGTTGGTAGGCCTATCGTGGATCGCGTGTATAAATTTGTCGTCTTCGAAACGAAAAAGATTACGCTTATTTCTGGAGTTTCGTCAAAATCCCGTTTTACATGGTGCGTATCCTCACGGGTGGGTACAGGAGGAGGAAGGATTTAGACGTACGATGCCCCTGTGAGGTGAATGAACGGGGGTGGGGGAGGTCGAAAATAAACTAAAATTTTATACGATACTGCTTCTCACCTACTCGCACTCGACAAGTTGATTTATAAAATCCATTTTCTTTTCGAAGGCGAAGAACCGAGGAGTTGGTGGGCGGGAGTGGAATGAATAATAAAAATAAAAATAAATAAATAAAAAAAAAATATTCGCGAAATAAGGCGAAAAGATGATAATAAATAGAGACGGTGAACTGCGTAATTCGTATTTTTCTTCGCCAGTAATTTGTTGCTGTTATGTTGAATAAACATGACATTTTGTAGAATATTCGCGTGTAACCGCGAATCCACGAAATGACGTGGAATTTTTCTTTCCTTTTTTTTCTTTTTCTTTTTTTCTTTTTGTGGGTAGTGCACGCGTATTCGCGGGTAAAATACGAATTCACAGCGTAACAATGTGGTAATGTTCGCCTAACTTTAAAAGGAGTTTTTTGAAAATTCATTTCAGTTTTTTTTCTTTTTCTCGTTATTTTTTTTCTCATTCTTTTTTTTTTTTTTTTTTTTTTTTTTTACTCCTACAGCATTCGCTGAAACAAAAATATGGTGTCGAGCCACATTTCTGCGAGACAATTGCGCGTTAAATAGAATTTTAATCAAAATACGAATTGTTAAGGTGTTTCCATATAAAATCTGTTGCTACTGCAGCACTTTGTGCGATTATTTTGGACGGGACGTCTACACTCGGCAGTAATTTGTATATTGCATTTTTAAGTAGATCTTTGAAAAAAATCTACGTTTATTAAAATTTTCCGATAATTCGAAGCCGAAGGTGAGAGTGGGTACGTTTTTCGTTTCATGATTTTCTGAGCATTTTGACACTATTTTTGATTTTTTTTTTTTTATGTACCGCCCTTTTACGTCGAGTTCATATCCAGGCGTAATTTTGATCGAATGGTTTCGAAATTTGAAACACATATTCGGATTTATGTAAGAAAGAATTCTATTGTTTTTGGTCTGGATCGAAGGCCTAGTCAGTCTGTAGGTCAGTTTATAAGCATTTTTTATTAAAGGTCGTACAGGTCGTAATTTTCAATCGATAAGTCTGAAATTTGGTATACGTATGTGTTTTAGATCAACAACGATACTTACCAATTTTGATGTGGAAAGACCTTTTGGTACATGTGGGGACTCACTGGTATGAGGTAAAGGGGCTCGGACCCCTCAACGATAGTCGCCGCCCCAAAGGGCAGGCTAATTACTTGTCTATATGACGTTAAACACACAAAACTCGTTCGATCGTAATTACCTGTATGTACTTGCAGGTAATGTACGAGTACCGAATCGTGACATCACCAAACAATGTCACAATCTGTATACAAACCGGCCAGCCATCTCTTATCTCGATAGGGGATGATGCGACCTGGCCGTTCTCACCAACGTACGTATTCTCTTACATATGTGTGTTTGTGTGCGTGTAAATAAGCCGTATATAAACCACCCAAACCGGCTCTAAAATCGCCAGTGTTCGCCTTGGTTTTGGCTTACCCGTACTTGTGTACGAAGTGGCTGAACACGCTTAAATTCTGTTGAATTTCCTTCTGGTGAGAATATCTCTCACGACAAGGTATTCCACAGTACATATGATAAAGATAATTTTGTTGCATTTTTCGCAGATTTGTGACTCTAAAAAGAGTCATTTTCAAGCTATAATCACAAAATTTAGTACAGGTGTTGATTTAGAATTTATCTAATTTGATTCCAAATTTGGTTTCTATTGGTATTATGGTTCATTCCCTGGGGTTGTTGGAGCTGCTAATTTTTCATGTTATCTCAATAAAAGTTGCAATTCTCTTCCAATAGTCACAAAATTTAGTACAAAGAGTACCTTCTGTACAGAAACCAGACCTACCAATTTTAGTTTTAATTGGTCAATTTGTTCCCAACTTATTAGCTGTTCAGTGTGTTTTCCCTCTTTTATTCTTCGAATAATGGTCCTGAAAAAGTTATTTTCTAGCCTTCATCGAGAAAACCACTCGTTCTAACTTAAAACCAATACGATCTAAAAAAAAGTCAACTTTCGAAAATTACCTGCGTATTCAGACCCAAGGGTTGTGGGAGTGGGTACGTTTTTTGTTTCATGATTTTCTAAGCATTTTGGCACTCTTTTTGAAAATTAATTTTTTTTTATGTACCTACCACATTTTGCGTTGAGTTTGTATCCAGACGTAATTTTGATCGAATGGTTTCAAAATTTGAAACACATATTTGGATCCATCTACGGAAGAACCATATTGTTTTTGGTCCAAATTGAGAGCCTAGTCCGTCCGGTAGGTCAGTTTATAAGCATTTTTTATCAAACAGCGTACAGGTCGTAATTTTCAATCAATAGGCCTAAAATTTGGTATACGTATGTACTTTAGGTAACGACAGTACCCAACAATCTCATTTTAACCTAAAAACAACCCGATCTCATAAAAAGGTCAATTTTTGCTCACCCCCGCCCACATCCCTACGCTAGATTTGAACATGGATACTAAAATATTTTCTTATATTTTTGTAACCAGAACGTAGACAACTGCACTTTCGTTTTGCAATGTGGGATTTTTTTTCTCATATAAGTGTTTTTTTTTTATTTTATATATATTATATAATCCACAATTCTTGTCACTGCAGGAAAGAAAACCATCGAATCATTTCCTAAAATTGTGCTTATTAGAACTATGAATAATTTTTCATTGCATAAAACATAATTATTTTTGACACATTCATAAAATATTTTAAAACATAATACTTAGTCAGTATATTTTATCACATGCGTCGTATTTGTGGGATATATTGGTAATTTTTTTTTAAATATAAAAATATTTTATATAATTCTTTATCAGAAGAATGTTGGTGAAATAGGTGATTTTTAAACGAAAAAATTATACTTTTTTTTTTGCAAAGCTTGCTGCACAAGAGTTTTTTTGTTTTTGTGGTACAGTGTACATGATGACGAGTATGTTTAGATGTTGGTGTTTTTCTTCTTTCTTGGAAAATTTATTATTGAGTGTGTACAATATACGTTTGGTATTGAATAAAAGCACAAATTATCAGATTTTGTTTTGTCCAAAAACCAGTGGGGTAGCGATAAGGAAAGTTATGAGGGTTCAAACTTTCCAGAGAAAAACAAAAATCGTAATGCGAGCCCTCAATAATTTTTAACCAACAATAATTTGCAAATTTAACGACTCAAACCAACCAGAATTTTGGTTTTGTCACACCACTGCGAAGAATAATTTCTCTATTGACACTTGTGGAATACCTTGTCATGAGAGATATTCACATGTAGAAGGTTTTCTACAGGTTTGCGTGTTCTGCCACTTCATACATTTAAGTATGGGAGAACCAAATCCCCGGCAAACACTGGCAATTTTGTACCCAGTTTTGAGAGTTTATATATCAAATTTGGCACACGCACATGGACACACATACATACATATATGTATGATATTATGTCATCCGTTGTGTCGTTTCTTGCCTCTGTCGATGTGATAAGAAATGCCATTATGCATTTGGTACTGGTTCGTGACATCACCGAGATTGTTATTAGGTAATTGATCATGGCCTGTGCAATGTATCTTACCTGTACATACGTACAAGTACAAACATACAAACGTACGAGTGTATATGTGTTTAACATCATAGAGACGAATAATTGCCGGCCTTTGGGCAGCAACTATCATCAAGGGGTGCGAGCCCCCACAACAATTAACAAGACAAAATGTCTTCTGAAGCAGTTATTATTTAAACATTAATTGGCCAAACTGAAGATGTTTCACAACATTTCATAATTTGTATTTACCTTTATAACTACGGCTCAAATGTGTAAGCTATTCCACTTTTTTTTATAGAAACGTATGAATAACAATAAGTCACCATAAGACTGTCTATATTCCACCACTTCAATATGTCATAACGTTATTTCCAACCAGTGGCCATAATTCTTACTTAATGTTGTTATGGTTGTTATTTTCGAAAAGCTGATAAGTCACTTTTCTCAATTTTTCAGGAGAGAAAAAAGATTAAACTTAATGTGTTTTATCTAATATCATGTTTTGGCGGATCACAAAATCCACACCCAGTTTTTATTATTGTAAAACTGAGAAGAGAATTCTTACTTATCAGCTATTTCCAACTCAAAGAACACAATTTCTTCTGTATGTATTACATCTATACGCCGGTAACGATGTATATCCACTCTTTAGTCATTCTTATTCATACATAGTCACAGCCTGTAAATTGCCATCCACCTTCTATGCAAATCAGCGTAGACCCTTGACATAAGGAATTATTTTTCTCTGTGTGTACATTTTACACGTAAAGAATTTTCATAGAGAATTTTGAATTTTCTATGTAACTTATAGTGTAGAGAATCTAAAGAATACTTAGACCTTTACAAATTAAGTAATTTTTTTGGCTTTCTACAGCAAAAAACTCTACATTAATCTGTAACAATTACCCGCATTCTCTACATTATTTACATTCTCTACATTCTCTTAATACTCTACATATTTTAACTACTTTAGATAATTTTATGCGTGTAAATTAGCCAACCCTGATGTAAATTACGTCAGATTTGTGCGGACATAACTCAGAATCTTCCTAATATGCTCCATCTTATTCAACATAATGAATCTATCTCTGCCACATCGACATTCTTGACATACGCCTACCCCTGTTAATGTTGTCTCATTAAATATTCATAATTCGATAACATTCTAGAACTACTTAGCTTGTATTGTCTTTGGATTACAACAGGCCAAATTTCTTAATTGTATTCATTCACTCACGAATTTGTCATTAATTTCCCTTATCCAAATTTATTGGCCGATCACTTCCATTGCAACCAGCAAACATTAATTATAGAACGTACAACTTTGCATCCTGCTTGAAGATTTTGACCAAGAGCAATTACTGCTCCCAGTGGAGGTAATGGGAAACTTTCTTATTGCGCCATCATCTCCATTAAATTCTGCATTCAATGGAAAAATTAGCAGTCCTTCCAGTAGGACGGGTAACAAACTCTTTTGTGTTGAAGTCATAGGACGGATAGGATGTGAGGCCATGCAGATAGTACATTGTACATTATATCATTAAGAGATTCAATCTTTTTAGTTTATAATGTAAATTAGAATTAGCGGTGATACACTGGTTCTGTACTATCAGCTGATTTCTGTACCAGTTTCATGTAAAATAGTTTGAAAAGTATTACGATTGTTCTATGCCAATTTACGTACCAGTTTCACCCAAGGAATTTGGTACCTTTTTCTAAGTTTTTTAGTAAGTACTGATACAAAAACGAAAATCTTTAGGACACCACTACTTGGATAGAAAACCCAGTTTACCAGTTTTCATCCATAATAAAAAAACAAACAAATGAATTTCAAATACTTGAAAATATTGAAAAAAAAAAAGAATGTCTATAGTTTTTGATATCTGTATCAATAGTTATTGATATCTGATAAAGGTATCGATATTTTATTGCTAGTTTCAGGTAAAAAAATTATGAAAAATTATCATGTTATGTCTTTAGCCTAGATAAAATAAAGACATTACAAAATAAAGTAAACTTCATTTCTGTTACTTTGCTTTATTACTTTAAGTCACAATAAAATACTTATACTTATTAACTCTTACACATACATTAACATTATTACACTACCTCCGAGTGTTCTACCTCTTCTAGGATGAACTCTTAACTTGTGTGCATTTGTAGCACTTCAGACTAATTGAGTGAAGGCAGTGGAGTACTGGTCTTCAGCTCATTAGAATGGCAAGTGAAATCCCGGTCTAAACTAAATTTCCAGGTTGCTTCGTTTTGTTGCTTAAAACATTTATTCAGTCAAAAATGTACTTACTGTACTTTCCTTTATTGTGCTGACAAATATGCTGATTTTTAGTGTTTGTCTGCATATTCGTTAGCTGTCAATAAGTAGGACATGTTGGAGGGTTCGGTGAATATTTCACTAGAAATATTCGCCATTATTTGTTTTGGAATATTTAGTTTGGCGTATATTTTCATCTACCTAAATATGACGGAACATATCAATAACTATTGATATCTTTAACAAAAATATCGATCTAACAATGTTTCATTGCTAAAAACAAATTTTCCATGAATTTTTTGTTTTCGTGTTTTGTTGAAAATTACTAGACCAATAGTTGCCAAACCTCTGTCAGACCTGGTCAACTTTAACTTATCGTTATTTCTTGTGGAATTGACATAAGAAAAAATGGGTCAAATGTCGCCGAACTGGCAGAGAAAAAGTCGGTGTTTTTGCGATAGTGCAAAAGTAGTGGAACCCAGATTTAATATTTTCGTATACTTTACAAACGTTTCTCTGAAGTTACATTAAATTGTACCGTAATTTTGTTAAAATACTCTAAGTTTTACCAGTCATTTTTCGGGTAAAATTGATTTCTGGTTAGACATGCGGGTGCTAACCAAGCAACCACTGTGCACCACATGACGGACTTTCAGCTACATTCATGAAAGCTGTCCTCGTAAATTTAAGGGATTACCCTCATCAAATGTATTCTAAATTTGTGAATTCAAACAAAATGTCGAAAGTACGCAACAAGTACAAGGTGGTTGACTACATTTACGTCGCCATGACTTTATATCATAAATTACATTCGACTAACCAGAGTTTGAGTTTAAACCGATGTAAATTAGGTTGGATTTTATCTTTAATAAATTTATATTAGTTTTTAGTACGTAAGGATTTAAATTATTTTTATTAAACTGGTTCAGCACTATAAAGTCGGAAGAACCATCGAGAATTCTACAAAGCCGGTTTGACACTATTGTCTGCAGTTCTACACCAACCTACGAAGATAAAACGACGCTGGCGAAATTCGATTCTTGAATATTGTTGTCAGATTGCCTCGTCGTGGTTAATAATGAGCAACGTTAACGTCGACAGAATAAAATACGCTATCGACTCTAATTATTCGAACTTTTTCGCAAGTACAAACGTTGAAACGTACCTACGTATTCTGTCGCCAGAAATCAGCCCCACTGAATATGAATCTCGACGTTTCCGCTTCCTTATTCGAGAAAAGTTACTATACAAATAAACGACAAATCTTATTCAAACTATAATGGGGCAGATATATTTAACGAGTATACCTGCCTGGATATACGAACTTTTTCTCGTTCGTCTGACTGACTCTTATTATATTTCTCCACGTAAGTGTATAGGTCTCCTCCACGTGGGTATAATATCTCCATTTCATTCGCGTCAACTGCCTACCAGCGACGAGCAGGTTAATTATTCGCGACGTTTATTTAAAGAATAAAAATAAAATGAAAGTCGGCTAGAATTCGTGCCATCGAGCGCACACACACAATATTCAGTATAAACATAAAGAGGTAGGTTACGTAAATGTAAGCAGTATTCCTATATAATTATAAATACTTAATACACGCTTACGGTTTACCAAAAAGGAGGTATATTCTGCCTGTGACAGGTTTATATTTTGCGCACTCACCCCTCTCGCACGCGTACACAGTTTTTAACCGCGAGAAAACACCGATAATTTTGGGAGCATTGTGTCACCGCAAGTTTAAGAAACCGTCACTACAAATAATTTACCGACGTTCAATTTGGACGCACTTTATACATTCAGCAGGGCAGACAGCGGCGTGAAGTCGATTTTCAGTATATATCTACTATACGCCACCATTTTGGCATTTTATATGCGAATACGCACTAGATTCTGGTGTGTCGGTGTCTTGTAGCGCCTTTTCTCATTCATATTTCATTAGAATTTTCGATTGTAATATTTTTCCAAGCCCCTATTCTCCATTAGATACTTTGCATCCTCTACCAGTAATGGAAAAAAAAAAAATGAGAGTGTGTGCGGGGACACAGTTTTGAAGTGAAACTTTCAAGAGTGATAATTGGATGAAATGATATTTTTTTGTTTTTAATCTGAGAGAGTGTGGGTTGTGCTTGTATGATTATATTTTTAATTTTTTTAATGGGGGCTTTGCCTTCCAAACCCCCCTTTTATTTATTTTTTCAAAACACGTCACCTACCTACTATACAAAATAATATACCCTTTTTTGGAGGTGGCAGAAAATTTAAATCACCCCAAATGTGAAAAAGTTTTAGAATGGAGCCACCTTTTATGTTTTTTAATTTTTTGTCATCTTTTGCCCCCAACCGCCTTTTTTTCTTTTCTTTTTCTTTTGTTTTTTAACTTTTTTAACTTTTTTATTTATTTTTTTAATTGGGGGCTTCACCCCCCAAACCACCTTTTATTATTATTTTTGTCGAAACATGTCACCCACCTACAATACAAAATAATATACCATTTTCTAGAGACGACGGAAAATTTAAATTGCCCAAACTGCGAAGCAGTTTTAGTATGGAGACACCTTTTATGTTTCCTCATATTTTTGTGCAGCACAAAATGTGTTGCCACAAACTAGAAGCGCGCCAAAGAAATCCAGATTCCTGGAGGCACCCTAAGTGATTATACAGCTTTCCTTTCATGTTGTTGCTGTGTGTGTGTGTGTGCGTGTGTGTGTGTGTGTGAGCACGCGCGTATGTTTTTATGTATGCATGTATATGTGTGTGTGCGCGCGCATTTCGTTTCATATATGAAACGATTTCGTTTTACATCGATCAGTTTACGTCCCTGTAGAAGTTTCACTTCAAAAAAAAAATGCAAGCACAACTTTACTTTGCTACAAAACCCAGTATGCCAATTTTCATCAATAATTCAGAAAATAAACCTGAATTCAAAAATTTCTAAATAGCACTTTTTCAAAAAACTACCAAAGTACACAAAATTTTTTCCTCCAATTTGTCTTCTTGCAAGCTAATGAACTAACCGGCACCGAACTTCTGTCAGACGTGCACTAACATAAGAATTATCTATAGTGAACATTTTTTCGGTTCATCCGGCATACCTAATTTACTCTTTTTATCAATAATTATGATCTTTTTAAATCACTTAATTCTAGGCATGAACCATTAAGTTGATTGAAACCAAAATTTTCAAAATGATAGAATATAATATATTCAATGTCTGAACAAAGTTTTGTAATTATGGTATTGCTTGAAATTACAAATTTTAGAATGATTTCAGCTCCAAAAATGCTGCGTAATGAGATCGTTACCGAAAACAATAGACTTCATCCTTATTGAAATGCGAATAATTTTTACAAATTTCTTGACTACAGGATAAAGTTAAGTCTAATAATGTGTATATATGTATAATTATATGATAAGTAGCTACATATAATATTATAATACAATAAAACTTGCTGAAGGAGCTCATGCTTAAGAAGCTTACCCGCATAAAACACAGTTTTCATTTGGACACTGCACATTTTCTACGCTAGTACATGGAAAAACCACCTGTTAAAACACTTTGTTTTGCTCTGTCTTTTCAGACAAGATACACTTTTGTTTGGGCAGAACATCGAGATTTTCATCAAAATATTGGTCTGTCGGTTAAGACAAAACAACCAGTTTAAATTTATCTGTGTAAAAAGTGAGGCTTTAATAATTTTAGCATTGAAAATGCTTCTCAAATCAAGTTGTGAAAAAGTGTCTGTCACACAATTCTTACCAATGTTTTATGCGTGATTTATATGAGAAAGTGTAGATGAAGATGGTAAAAAAAGAGGAAGGAAAAATAGTAATGAAAAATAAAATGGAGTTGGTAATGTTGTTTTGTTGTTTATGGAAAGAATATGAAAATGAAAGAAAATTAAAAGTGAACAACTTTTAATTTTTAATTAGGTTTTCTTTAGAAAACATATTTATTAAGCTTGGTGCGGTATTAGCCCCCCAGGGTTAGAGACGGGTATGTTTTTCATTTCATGACCTCAGGAAAATTTTGGCACCAATAACTCAAATTCAAATTTATATATTACACATATAGACAGATATATTGTCAATTTCTTATTCCGAAGGTGCAGGTCACAATTTTTTTCTAATAATCAAGAAATTTATTAAGAACATTTATACCAAGCCAAGGACCAGACCTATTGATTTTGGTACAGATTGGTAGGATGATATTTCTGGTTCCTCTAAATTTTTTTTATATTGGTCATAAAATGCGGAATTTTGGAACCATATGTACGAAATTCGAAACGAATATTTATTATAATTTACTGTAGCATGCTACCAATTTTGGTGCAGATCAACCAGATGGTACTTCCAGTAGGTAAACCTTTTCTTCCTCTTTTTTTCATAATTTGCATGAACTTTTCTTTAAAAAAAAATTAACCACTTGTTCATGTTTTCTTTTTCTTTTCTTTTTCTATTTCACAACTTTATTTTCTTTGGTTTTATTTGAAATTTAATGATTATTTACCATACTTTATCATCTTAATTCATTTTTCATTTTTTCAAAAAATAATGCTTTTAAATTTCATCTTGTCTAATGATTTGTCAGCTGCTAACACATTTCATACAATCATAACATAACATTCACGCATATAAACTTACAGACAATTAATATGACCAACAAAATTCATATTTATTTTTCTCAAAACCTACTTTTATTATCAATGCTTGCTGTGCTAAAGTGTTTTTAAATTTTTATTCATTTTCAATACTCTCCTCGCATTGTTACAAAGAGTGAAACTTGTAAATTATTTGTTTATGTAATAGCAGCAATAAGTATCTTTTGTTATGATAACTTGTCTTTTCCAGGCCATAATTATAACAACATATTTTCTTCTACCAAAAGTATTTCTAAAGGCATTCTATAAATATACTCAATGGAAAAAGCCATGTGTAATCTTTAATAATCACTGAAAATATATAATAGGGTACATATATTTCTGCAATAAACTTGATTTTTCCAGAATTTAAATGTTTTTTTTTTTTTTTTGTTCTTCAATTCCCACACAAGATGTTTTCTCAGTTAATGATGCTTTTTTGAGCTCATCTCTTGTAAAGCCTCTTAAGCAAGTTTTACTGTATATAATTATATGAATTTCAACTAATAGTGTCAGAAGGTTTTTGGTGTTATGAGACAAAGTAAACTTACCAACAACCTTTGATCTGTATGGGGACAATACTTGTATGAGGTGAAGGGGCTTGTACCCCTTGATGACAGTTGCCACCAAAAGACTGGCTCATATTTGTCTCAAAGACATTAAACAAGTAAATGCATGTACGTTTGTATGTTCTTACCTGTATGTACATACAAGTAAGACGCATTATACGGACTGTGACAAATTACCTGATAAAGATCTCAGTGATGTAACTGCCCAGTACCAAACGCACTGCGTTATTTCTTATCACCTTATGGAATACAAAATGACGTAATGTTATGACATAATACCATATATATATATGTACATATGTGTATCTGTGTGCATGTGCCAAATCCACTATATAAACTCACAGAACTGGCTACAAAATTGCCGATGTTCGCTTAGGATTTGGCTCTCCCATACATTCGTGTATGATGTGGCAGAACACCCAAAACTGTTAACTTCTTTCTATGAGTGAATACCTCTCACAACAAGATATTCCATAATCTCAACACTAGATCAATTTTAATATGTTCACTTTCTTCGAAAACCTACATAAAAGTATTGGGGAAAAAATGGTGAGAAGAAACACACTATAAACTATTCTGTATACAGCTATACTCTCACAGTTTCAGTGCATTTCGTAACTTTAAATTTTCGGTTCGCCATTAGGAAATGGTGCGAAAAATTAAACCACCAAATTTTACGCGTGAATTTTCATTCGTTGTTCGGCGGTCGTCCTTTCCGGTGACGTTCTCTGGGTAGCCCTTCCCCAACACCACATTCATTTTTGGAATTCTATTCTCGATAAAACTTTTTCATTTCGATTACCTCAGAAATGAAGAAAGAAAAAAAAAACATAAAACTGTTGATGACCTTAACGGAAATGGCACGGTGAAAATGTTTTCGTATTTGGAACTTTGATAGTGCTAATGGGTAGAGAAAAATTCGATAAAATTGAACGAACGGATGACATTTTTTGGAGTAATGTTTTATGTTTGGGTTGGATCGTTTCGCATCCCTCCATGCAAAACTAAAGAGCTAACGAATAACCAAAATTTATGGGGTGTTAGAAAATGGTTCGTAGAAGAGTGATCAGGTATTGGAGATGAATAACAGAAAGTTTATTTTATTTTTCTGTCTTCATTTTTGAATCTGGAAGTAGACTCGTTAAATTTTTACTCCTAAATTAATTGATGTTAACCTCCTCTGTTGAAAGTTAGTGCCCAGTTTTGCGATAGAGTTGTAGTATGAATTCTGAAAAGTGAAAACCTAAAAAACAAATAAAAATTTACAAAAAAAGCAGTCTATAAAAGATTGTATTAATGAAAAAAAGTTTTAAACATCTCAACATTCTTGAAAATAAACAAAAAATCAACAAGTTGCATGTCAAGGTGAAAAAGTCATCGGGGTTGGTAACCCTCTGCTATTTGTGTTTCAATTTTATGTTTTCGATGTGTTCAGTAACCAAATCGGTTCACAGTGCGTATATCCAACCTATCTTAATGCTCATTCACAGTGAGCACTGGCAATATAACGATGGAATGTTAGGGGCACCCGAAGGTTGTGTGTGATAAACGCTTCCTATGTAAATTCTATTGACCGCGGAGTAATTTATACGAATCACATCCATAATTCACAGATTGGCTGAACAGATAATGATTTTCATAACTCATCTGTTTAGCATTTCAATTATTGTGGTCTAACGTGCAACAAACTACTGAGTAAAGGGATTGGTGATGGGCCAAACCCTCATCAGGGAAAAGGACAGTCCCAAGAATTAATTATTATGTGGAATTAATTTTGTTGTTTTCTATTAATTCATCCATTATCATTCCCAATTTGTGGTAACTTATACTGAATGATGTAGTTTCTGATATGCAGTATGAAAATTGGTGTTGTTAATATACATAAATACACTGGTTTTCATTTCCCACTTTGTGGTCTTTTATTTAGACATTGATTGTTTGAAGGTTTTAATGTGGCTGTGAGCTTTACCATCAAGAAGAAAGTACAGGTTCATTAGATAATCTGATTTCAAGATTCTCCACCTAAATAATAGGTACCTAGTTATTTCTGGCAACGTATAACTTATTAAAATGAGCCGATGGGTGTTAGTGGTGAATAAATTTATCAACCTGACACCTATTGGAGTATATTATATCTGTCTAAATTCTGTGTACTTATCTAAAATATGGACTTTGTGGGTGTGTGCGTAGACAAATACACAGCACCACACAAATACCACAGAAGGTGTTAGCGTGTTTGTTGGTTGATATGTGTGGGCCTAGTCTAGTATCAAAGTTTAGCTATGTAGACAAAATACGTAGCCGTGAGTGCAAAAAAGTTGTTTGTAGATATAATCCACTGGCCCGCTAGGTGATTGACTAGTGTGTAGTATACACTTGTTTGTCAACGATCACCCATAGCCACAGACTTCGAATGTGTTTATTTCTGGAGTGTATTATCAATTATTTTGGTACTTGAGTGTAATAATTTACGCAGTTGGCAAGACTGTTTTTGTGTGGTGTGTGCCAACCTTGGTTAGTTGGCATACCATATTCTCTCCTCTTGGGGTATAAAAGTATACCCATAATTCGTAGACGTCATCAGGTGCTACATTATATTGCTGACTAGGATTCCTTGTTTGGCAGAGGAAATGCAACAAGCATGTGTTGAGATAGCTTCGGTGATCGTTTAAATTTTCATCTACATTTTGCAAAAATTAAATATTTTTCTACCAACATCAGGCCTGAAAAACGCACGTATACAAGTCTCATTATTTGACAAATTCCTCGGGAACAAAAAAATAAAAAATCTATGAAAAAAGATTTTCCTAAAATTTCTGAAAAATTAATGAATCTGAAAATTTGGTTAAACAAAAATTTAAAAAAAACTCTAGCGCAACAATACTTTGCTAGAAAACCCAGTTTGCCAATTTTTATCCATAATTAAAAAAAAAAAACAAAGCTTGTTTCCAAAAACTTGAAAAAATTATAGAAAACAATGGATAATAATCGATATTTGTATCGATAGTTATCGATATCTTGTTGGGTATACCAATCCTCCTCTCCTCACTTCTTGCTGCACTGCACTGTGTGTAACCATATATTGTATTATGTAAACTGGTTCTCATTAATCTTTATATTACGTCACCTCGTATTTAACTTGATACTTGTTCCATATTGATTTTTAAAACTTTGATTATTACATTCTCTCGAGTAGACTGAACACTGTTGTCTGTTTCTTTCATCAAAATACACTCTCAGACCTCTACACGATAGCAGAGCTTCGGGTTTTTTTTTTAAACTTCAGTTTTTTTCCTGAAATTAATTAAAAACAAATTCGTGTAGTTTTTAATTTAATAATATGTTTTTTTGGTTTGTTTGTAATAAAACATAAGACAAAAGAATATGCAAAAATTCCATTATTATCTAATTTTTCACACTTGATCAAATTGTACTCAGTTCGTGAAATCTCACTTTTTTTTTTCTGTGAATGGTTGATGTTGGGTAACTTGTTTCAACTTGGCTGTTGCTGATGCTTTTCTGTACCATGATCATACCTGGATAGAATTAGTTGAAAGTTTCATATTATTGGTAAAAAATTCGTCATTTGAGGCATCACATTTAGCCCTGCTTGTGTTAAGTTGTAAAGCAAGTACACAGATACAGATATCACCGAGTCAGCTGCCTCGTTTGTATATGCTAATGACTTGCTCATTCTTTTGGTAACCACCCTGCTTGTGTAGGACCAAAATTGTCGATAGTCTAGTAATCAAGAAGTGTCTTGTGTTGCAGTCAAAGTCGAAACTTGTTGAAATTTGTAATTATTGCTAAATCATAACTGCGAACTTCAACATCATGGATATCGAAAGTCAAATTCAGAACATTTCCATCATCTACTTTCCAGAGAAATCGTTATAATTTTCAACGTCAAAATTTGAAAAAGAAAAATCAAATTTGGCCGTGTTACATCGTCAAAATTTACTGCATAAATTTATTTAGCCATTACATCAACATCAATTAGTCTCAAATGTAATCATTTCGTTGGAAGTCAACCATAAAATCGTCAACTACATTAATCTATTGTCCAAAATCAAGACCTAAAAAGATGAAATTTTTAAAAAAAAATATATTCACTTTTTTTTTTACCAATATTTTTGCATTTTTATGAGTTTTAACATTTAAAATCGTTTTTCCCGCAAAATTTCGTATAATTTGGACATCTCATTTTCCTTTTTTGAGCTGTTTTTAGTCAAACTCTGTTTTTTCCTGATCAAAAGTTTCGTCTTGTTAATAAAATCTGTGGCACACTTTTAGTTTGGAGCGTATCGGCCATATAGCGATCTTTTTCGGGTTAACGATGGCTCGTTTCGTTCATTTTTCTTTATGAGCTGGGAAGCTATGTTATAAGTTCTGTTTAGATAAGGCTTCCTTTATATTCGATGTAAACGTGCCACTACCCACACAGCCTCAAACAGTCACAAAATAAACGCTCGTTACTTCTGCTAGAACAACGAATTTTACAGTGTTACCTATATTCCAGCAAAAATCCGGAGCCGGCATAAGACAAAGCGCAGCAACGCAGCGCCTCACGGCTTGTGCATATATTTTATTATTATATATATTATGTATGTAAGTTTTCAATTGACGAAAGAACAAACAAGTTTTCCAATTTGAATTATGACTTTATTCGAATACTAAATAGTGAAAATCGATAATTAAATTGATTTTTACAAGTATGAAACACAATTGAAAACTCAATATTCAGAGATGTGTAAAAACACATACGAAAAATGAAAAAGAGATTACATCTTGCATCTGCAAGAAACGAATAACGAATGAATCGACTGTGAAAAGCTAACACTGTCCAAGCTGGCTTCTCATAGCAATTCGAAGCACAATACTTATCTACACAAAGAGATTCGACCAAATAAAAACGAGAAAGAAACAAAGATAAGAACCTGGTCGAGAAGACAGGTGAAAAGTTGAAAAATAAAATTACGTAGGCAGAGTGAAAAGGATGACTGCTAATTTTACATGTATAAAAAAAATTAGGTACTACGTCAAAATAGGAAAATGGTATCAATCGTTTTATTTTCTCATGAAATGGATTATTTTCATCAGCCCCACCTCTAACCCTTTTGTGAGGTTAATTTTAATATCCCGTTTGCAAGCAAACTGGTTAAAAATGAAACAGCGACACGATCAAAAGACCGTAACCTTCTTATTAAGCCATCAAATTATTACGCAATTTAAGTCTCATGAAAATACCAAATTAAACTCTGTTCTCGTCTATTTTTAATGTATAGAACGCAAAAACCTTTCAAAATGAATCATTTAAGTTTCTCTGGACCATGTTTCTGAAATAACTCATCGAATAAAAAGACTATTCGTCATAAATATTTGATCAAAGTTCGCCCACTCTTTGTGAAATTAGGTACCCTTAACGTTTCCAAGTTTATTTTATGCCCTCGCATTCTCGCCCTTTGTGCGGAACACATTGCTGAAGAGGATTGAAGTGCCAACTGCTAGAGGTATGCGTTTTTCCACCTCCCTTTTCTCCTTCTCCAAAATAAAACGCCACCCCGAGTGAATTGTAACTAATTTCTTTCTTATTGCTTTATGCGGTCATAAGATAAGAACCCTCTTTGCAGAAATTTTGTTCTTTTTATTACAATAATATGCAAGTATATATACATTTCCTCTATATAATACTATAAAGTACCCTAATTTGAATGATATTCTACTCGACGTCTGTCGCAATTGTGATAAATCTTCTACACTTTGACGTTTCATTTTTTTTTTCTCTTCTTCTTTTCAATTATAGTCTACAACAATTTCTTTCGTAATCCGTACCTGCCAAAATGTAAAGCCAACAAATCATTTTCAAAAAAAAAAAAAAAAAAAAAAACTGAACAAAAAAAGAAGAAAACTTTTTAACCATTTTGCGACGTAATTTGAAATTGATAAAGTTAGATTCGATTTTAAAATGGCAAAGGGGAAGGAGCTCTTAGAAAATAAAACGAAGGTAAAAATAGGCGTAGGCAAACATATACACGCGGTGGAGGGGAGGGGATGGAAGAGAGAAAAAAAAAAGAAGGACAGACAGACAGGAAGAAAGTCGGTAGAAAAGGTGGAAAACTAAAAGAGGAAAGAAGTTTTTAGTCTGACTCGCCATCAGAAAAACATTTTTCCTTAACGTATTTCCATTTCACGTAATGATTGTTCGGCTGTTCGAGAGTTTTTCGTATTCCGGTTCGGCCATTTTCTTCAGATCTTATTTCCGCACAACTGCCGCAACAGTATATTTCTTTGAAAGGTTTGGCTATTAAGATAATCGTTTTTGAAGTTGGAGTTTTTTTTTTTTTTTTGTTTTTTTATTTCTTATTCTTCTTCTTTGATTTTCGTTCTTTTTTTATTTTTTATTATCGTCTTTCCTTCTCTCACTTGTGTAAGTATCCTCGGTTTAGTTTTGGCAATGAAAAATAAGTCGTTTAATGAGTTCCTAAATACGCTATCAAAACGAAGAAAGTTTTTTCCTCCTCGTATACCTGTGTGGTATAAAAGAACAAAGAGATAAAGTCGAATCAAAAAAAAAAAAAAAAAAGGAAAAGGAAAAAAGGATTTTTAATACGAACAGCGTTTAGAAAAATAAATTTTTTCCTCTTTGGTCTTTTTTTTTTTTTTTTTTTTTTCAACTTTCTTGATTTACATTTGTGTTCCTGTGTGTAGTGTACGGATCGCGTTCATTTATTTTTTTATTTTTTTTCTTGCCCCTTCGTACGGTAGGTACTCTATTTTACGTATATACGTGCATGCGAGCAAAGTGAAGGAAAAAAGCGGCGCAGAGAGCGCTTTTGTTTTCTTCGAAATGCGATAAAATCGTTTTGTCGGTGAGGAGGAGTAAGTGCAGACGGTCGGCGAAAAGAGGGGGGTATGAAACTCTTCAGAACGTACGAGCGCCCATTTCAAAGTCTATTATTGTTATTTTTCATCGTCGGTAAAAAAAGGAAATACAATTTGTCCGTGCGCAGAGTAAGTATAGCAGTAACTGTAAGTGGGTAACGTGGAGGTGAGTTTGTGAACCCCGTATTATATAGTTTTGGAATAAATATTTTTCTTTGAAGATTCGTGCAGAATGGGTTGGGGAGGGGAAGTGTGGGGGGCAGGAGGGCGAATGAAAAGAGCGAATAAATTTTAAAGGTTGATTGTCTACCACAGTAGGTAAGACCATATACGAGTAAGCAGACTACGTTGATGGATCGTAGTCTATGCCGTGGTTTTTTTTTTTTTTTTTTGGTTTTTTTTTTGGTTTTTTTGTTTGGTTTTTTTGTTGTTTTTTTTTTCTTCTATATTTACTGACCGACCAACTTCTTCTTCGATTGCTTTGAAAAAGCGCGGTAATCTTTTCGCTGTGCCTTTTGGCGTTGCCAATCAGCAGCCCTAATTTCACTTTTCAGCTCAGCCCTGCGTAAGCTTACGTGAATTTGTGCTCGAATACAGCACGCTTTTTATGGCGCCGCGAAATCTGCGGGTCCACCAAATTTTCAATCGCCACGGAAAGAGATTTTGGCAGCACTATCTCCTCATTCGTCGCTGTCTCAGTACTTTCAGTGCTCGGCTATCACCGTGTGAGTTGAACTAGCCAGCATTCAAGACCATGAATTACGAAAAGAGGTGAAACTGCGCACTTTTGATTGCATATACACATTATACGTGCCCAAATACCTTCCAAACAAGATTATTGCAAATCAAATAATATTTATAAAATAACTTTCACTTAACGAAGGCGATGATTTCTTCCGCGAGATATTTTTATTATTAAAATAACAAATATGCATGTAGCACCTACGTGTAACTACTGAGTTTTTGAATTTATAGTTGTGGTTGCAGAAATGATCATAGATTTTTCAATGGGTGATGGTTAATAGTGAAAATACCAGGTCTGTACAAAAAGTACGTAGGGGTGAGTGGGGCAGGTTGAGACATGGGGCAACTTGTCACGCGCTTATTTCTCAAAAAATATGAACTGTAGGTGGCAACACTGTATCACATTTTTACGTCCTTTGTATACCAACACTGAATAAGTAATAAAAGGTTTGTTCTGTCATTTTGTTTCTGTGCTGTGACATTTATGTGATAAAAACAGAAAATTTTCATTTTGTTTCTCCACGTATTTTTTTTTATAGCAAAAGTGATTTTGATCTAATTTCCAAGTAAGTTGTATTTTCTCATACTAGTACCATGACTATTTATAATGAACCAACAGTCACTTTTTTACAACATATTTGTGTACCATATTTTTCACATTTTTCATTTTTGGGTACGTTGAGACAAATTTCGCTGATAACAGTAACAAAATTACAATTTGATCATTTTCGTTAAGAAATTGGATTCCAATTGTGATGGTTATGATCTTATATGATGATACTAGTCCAAAATAATACACAGTGCAAATTTTTTCATCGCTTCTTGATATACAACTTTGTAATGGTGATCTGAAAACATCCCAATGTGCCCCACACAAATAATTCCACCACAATAATTTAAAAATAAAGATGTTTGGTAAATATGATTGTAAATTTTCAAAATACAGATTTTTGTTCATTCAGTATGATAATTTCTTTTATTTTTGTTTTTATCACATTTATTTTAATTGTCTCAAAGTGCCCCAATTCTTTTTTCTATATCGTGACAAGCTGCCCCATCAAATTTTCAATGGGGCAGCTTGTCACAAATTTTTCAAATTGGAATTGCTCTGTTTGTACGATTCTTGGAAAAATATCTCATAGATCTTTTGAAAGCTTACCCAAGTACCTTATAATTGCCTCATAGTTTAACTCAATAAGTGTAACAGGGAAGCTGCTTTGGGCTTTCAAAAAAAACTGTCTCAACCTGCCCCACCTTCTCCTAGACTGAGTCCATGAAATCATGAATTTTCTTTTTCCTTTTTTACAAATAAACATGGTCTCTTTTAACGTACTCCTCTTAAAAACTCAAAGGCTATAAAAATGATTTTTTCACCGTTTAAAACAGTGTTTTTAACCCTTTTTTTTAGAAACTTTATTTTCAATGTCACAGTACTTTGAATCACCATCACATCACCCAGATAGTAACTACATGATGGATTTTGATTTTGATGAATACGTAGTGGTCACACTTTGTCAGGTTTGACAGATTTAAAGGATGTTAAGTCACAACAATGTTTTGCAACACTGCACACAATGCTGCTCCTGCTACCAAGAAAGCTGTTTGAAAACAATCTTTCCCCATACTGTTCAAATTGTCCAAGATTTTTAGAAATTCAAATGTGCGCTTCCAGTACTAATATTCAGTCATTCGGTAACCACTCAGGTAATTATTTGGCTATCTTCCATCATAAATTTGTTCGCTGCATTAAAATTATGGGTAGAGAAAGATAAGGAGGATCCCTACTTCTTGTTTCTTGGTTTGTTAACTCTCGCCCCTCCTTCAACCTCCTTATTAATTTGGAAAACGTCAATTGTTGTAGGGTAGCTTTTCCATACACTCAAGATAATATTTCAAGGATTTCTGACCAAGATTTATTCGATTAGTTTAATAATTTGTGTCGTTAATTTTTGTTTCATTTCATATTTTTCATGAATTGTGACGTCTTTAAAAAAATGAACTGAAGTCACATAGTATAAATTTGGTATCCGATATCATGAAAAGCTTGAAAAAATTGTGGTAGGTCAGGAATACATTGGAAAATACGCTCCCTTTGTATTTGAAGAGTCAGTGTTGCCTGAAGATGAGAAAAAAAAATCAGTCTACAAACTATTTGTAAAGACCTCGTATTTCTTCAGTTAAAAATCACTTAATATTTTTACCTACCTGCGTATTATCTCTACCATCAGAGTGTGAAACAGACACCTATAAGTTAGACTATCAGGTGAATTTCTAATGTTGAAATTCTATGGATCCGAATCACCCTGATAGAAAATATATTTTCAACAAAACTAAGGCTAAAAAGAAAAATACGTTAAAGATTGGGCTTTAGATAAAGTTAGCCTATTCACGTTACCTTTCTTTGAGCTCTTGTTTGTTTGGAGAAAAAAACCATAAGATGGACGAAATGAAAGAGTGAAAAAAAAAATGGAGAAAAAAATTCCTGTTAGACTATATATGCTAGCAGTTGGGAGGATGGTGATATGCTCAACAAGTAGCGAACGTTAAACAGAGAATTTTGGCGGCGAACCTTTCCACATTTCGTGAACGACCTCGTTTTTCGGTATCAAATAAATTGGAATTACTGGAGTGGTTACGATGTGACTGTATTTAACACTCAGCATTTTCAAAGTAGTTTCGAATGTTGCGTGTTTATTGCTGCTCGTATGCGTTCTTCAGTATCGGCATTATGCTATGTAGAATGGTTTCTCAAAGCATCATTTTTCACGAATCCTCTTTGTTTTTCAATCCATATTATATACGTGGTACGTGTTGCAGCATCTGCAATTGAGGCGTGCCCAGCTCTATGTATTCGCAATTGTGCTGATTGTATTTTATCAGTTGAAACGAGTATATTTTCGAAACGTAGTTATTTAGGTACCTATGTCTGCGTTGCCTGCCATTTTCGTGAATGACAAAGGTGGAAACTTCGAATTTTCAACTGAGTAGTAAACTTTGTGAGGGTTACCTACACTTTTATTGACTATTCCTGTTTTCATTAAAACGTCCATTAAGTCCGATAGTATGCATATTTTTTTACAAATTATTGAGAAAATGTAGTTTTTCATATTGCCTACCTATAGCCTTATACGTAAGAGATGTAAAAGTTATGACCTTTGCTGGTGCAGAGGCTGTTATGGCTGTCTCTTTTATCCCTTCTAGTTGTACCTCTCTTCTGTCTTCTTCTTCACATCCAAATCATCCTCCTATTCTTATTCAGAGAGTTTTTCAATCATATATCGGTGGTGGTTTCAGGGGGGAAATTGGGCAATTCCCCAAGGCCCAAAAAAAAGACAAAAAAAAAAACAAAAATGTAATTTTTCATAATTTCTCCAAAATTGACACTCTGGAAATGCCACTCTCTGTCATATACCCACAAGGTCATTTGGGTAGACCCTGCAATGGTACAAAATCGATTTGTTTTGAATGCATTGCAGCAGTTGGAACATAGCTTTTCATTGTTGTCACTCATCCCAAAGTATATTTTGTTATTCCAAACTATCTTTACTCAACAATACTATAGATAATACGTCTAGATTCAAATGAAAAGTTTTACTTATATTAACATGCGTAGTGAATAAATTATATATTAATAGGTACTTCAATTTATAATATATCGTCACACCTCGAATATTTGTGGACATCTGGTCGTATCATACAATACCGAATATTCGGAGGTTCTATCGTTTCAATCTGCGATAATTCTATTTCATAATAATAAAAGTTACGATAAAATAATTTAATCTGTTTTTTTTTTTTGACGTTATTAATTCAGAACCAAATATTCTACGGAGGTTAGGTACCCTCAAAGCACATCACTGAGAAATTTACTTTCAAATATTGTTTAATTAACCACCTATGTAGACCTACAGTACTGACTGCCTGAAACGAAATAGTTCCTCTCTGCTTTCACCCTTTCCTTATTAACTTTTACGAATTAATTTAAAAAAGTATAGGCCAATACATGTTTTTATGGTTCGAACTTGGGAACCCTTTGTACTTTCGATACACATGATAAAGTAAAAATGAAAAGAACCTTTCGTGTCCCTCATGATGATTACTATGGGTGCACGTAGTCAAATAACAATTTTAAATAAATTTTTCAATACCATGGTTTCAGTTTACCCAACGCCTTATCCGTTGAGAACAGTACACATCGTTTATTTAACGTCATGTTTTATTTATTTTTAGCTGTACTATCTACGGTTAAGGTTTGGTGGTGGGGATTCTCAGGAAACACCCTGTATTTCCACTTCAAAACGAGGAAAAAAAAAAAAAAAAAAACAAAAAACATAGTGAATCTCTAGTCGTATTCTCTGAAATTGAAATTTTGTGGCCTCTCGCTCTCGTTAGGTGCATGGTAAGAGGTTATTTTCTCGTATACTGATTTTTACACTTGAATAGTTGTCTCTATCTAATGTCAACAATTTCATTTCAGCTTTTATTCCAGAATGTGAAAAGAAGAGTATCTCTATACCCGAATTCTGTAATGTCTTTTGATTAAATAATTTTTCACTCTCTCGCCTTCAATTTTTCACCAGCTACATTCGAAAACAAAATTACCTGTCAAAACGATAGCGTGTGTATAATGCAGGTAGGTATATAAACCCTATAATACAATACGATTACGTTTATTTCGTGGCAAATATACGAAAACATTTTTACATTTGATTGAAAATCATGTTACGGCTTATTGTGAATGAGAAATAAAGGAAAAAGAAAGAAAATAAAAAAAAAAAGGTGAAAAAATATTAGGTAAAGGAAAGAATAAGAGTGACGCCCAGAGAAAAAAGGGTGGGGGCGAATTGATCGAGTTGTCACTATAACTTGATTGATGCACCAAATCCTATTATATGTGACTTCAGTTGCAGACTGCGCCGCGTGCGTGGAATTGATGCGGTTTTTTTTTTTTTTTTTTTTTTTACCAAGTATATACATTCGCGATAAATTGAACTGCTAGAATTTACTGTCTTGAGTTTATTTTTTCATCTATTTCCCAGCCATTTCACTGTTTTTTATGCGTGATTTAGGTCAAAATAAAACTCTGGCGCAGCAATACTTCGCTAGAAAACTCAGTTCGATAATTTTCGTCTATAATATTGAAAAATAAATAAATAAAAATAAAAACTAATTTAATACAACGCAGAATAAACGTTCGTAACCTCTTGCGCCGTAAATACGAAAAAGATACTTCAAGCGACGCAGTCGATTTGTTTTTCTCCAGAAATTTGTTTTACATTTTTTTCGAGAACGATTAAACTAATAGCCACCAAATTCGTTTGAAATCTGGTTCTACATAATGACTAAATTTCGTGAAAATTTCAGCAATAAGTCTTTCGTAGTTTATCTAAAACCATGACCTTAAAATTTTCTCCATAAATTTTTTCTTTTCCAGTTTTTTGGGCTATCTGCTGAACTAATGGGCACAAAACTTCGATCAAAGGTGCACATACATAAGGATGATAGATTTTGGAAATTTCAGTGTGATTTCTTTTGTAGTTTCTTCAAAATCCTGGAAAAACCACTTTTTCATAGAAACTGTAAATATGTAAGGAAAATCTATTGTGAAAATTTTGATCCGATCCCGTTTTGTAGTTTCTTCAAACTCCAAGGAAAACAACTTTTTCTGGAATTTTTTTTTGTTCTTCAGTTTTCTCAGAAAATACTGAACAAATAGGCACCAGACTTTCTTTCATACCTGGTTCTATATAAAGAATACGTTTCGTGAAAACTTCAGCTCTATCCCATTTGTAGTTTTTTCCAAATCGTAAACCAAAATTTCCGACCAGCAATTTTTTCTTTTCCAGTTTTCGAAAAAACTATCGAACAAATACATAAGCACCTAAATTCTATCAGATTTGTACTACCTAACATAAGGAAAATATGAAAATTTTAGCTGAATCCCTTTTGTAGTTTCTTCAAAATTTTTGAAAAAACACTTTTCCAAAAATTTTTTGTTCTCCGGTTTTCTCTGAAACTAGGTACTTGACTAATACGCACCAAATTTCTCTCAGACCCAATCCTGTATAAGGACTATTTCAGCTCTATTTCTTTTATAGTTTCTCAAAACAATGAACCAAAAATTTAGGGGATACGTACATTTATAATTATATAGGTACCTTATAATATAAATTATAAACATCAAATAAAATTGAGTCAAAATGAAAAAATGTTATCAATAATTTTATTTTGCCATTTAACAGAAAATTTTCATCACCCTCACCTCTGACCTATACAAGAGGTCAATTGTAATACTTCGTTTTCAAGAAAACTGGGTAAAAACGAGAAAAACAGTGAACATAAAAGGAGAAAATAAGTTGATGGAAAAAACGTTTCAAATTTGTTTTCGTATGTAAATACCAATCTCTGAACACATAAATCGAAATTCATCGTCTGATAAAATTTCGTCTCCATTTATGGGTGCACGGTGCCGATCATTTTTTGTTTCGCGTTATACGTAGAAAGATGGTTAACGAATTTCGATAATTTTGCAATCGGTATCTTGGGGTAACCTTTTTGATTTTTTTTTATTCATAAGGAACTTTGAATACCAACTGTAAACTATTGACTTTAAAAATTATTATACAGGTAGGCACAAAAACAATGTAAATCTTTAAAAAATAATTCTGCCTATAAAGGTGTTCGATAATCGTCTCCCAAGCTAAATGGGTTTTGTAGAATTCATCGGGAGACGCAAAACGTTTCTATTAACATGGCTTTTAAAATTTGATGTTTCAGGGATGCAAGACCAAATTTTCAAACTTTTCTCAGTTAAATCAAATGAGGAAGTCCATAAAATTTTTCAAAGTTGATTTTCGATGAATGCATCTTATTGTACTCGTGGAGTATATTAAAAAATGTTCTTTTGACCCGGCCCCTATCTTCAATACTTACGAAGTTAAATTTATTTGAAATTGGAAAAAATTTTTTGAAATTTTAACTCGTCTAACGTTTCTTTTTTTTAAATTATAGAAAAAGATTCGAACCCGCAATTTCTTCTTACGATTTGTACTGTCATAGTTTGTAAATTTTGCCTTCAAATGAATGAATATGCAATCTATTCGACGCACGCACATGGAAGCCTGTATCTCTGAATGAACGATGTTGAAAAAAGGATCTAATAGGAACTTTTTTGTTTCCCTCGATGAGTTCTAAAAGACCCATTTGGCTTGGGAGACAATTTTTGGACACCCTGTACATTAGAATAAGAATTTCATTAAAACTCTGAGAGAAAAATATATCATATTAGAAGTCTCAATAGACGATGGTTTATACTGATCTAAACTTTCAAGGTTATACCAAAAATGTAAATGATATTACTTATTCTCGGTAGAGTGCGATGATAATAATGTGTACTTAATGAATAAACTGATTCTTTGTAGCACTGGTTCCCAAATAAATTTGAATCGCAAATCACTTAAAAACAATTCAAACATTCAGGATTCTCTTTACATAATATAAACATCACTTATTTGGCTACATTGGTACCTTAGATAAAAGATGAATACGTACGTTTTTATTGAGCTTTGGTTGGCTGGCCATTATTGTACCTATTAGAGGTTCGAAAAATGTCGATACATATCAATACGGTATCCATATTTTTCGTATTGATGCGAGAAAATAATGAAAAATATTGATACCTGACAACAGTTCCTAACTCAAAATCTACCAGGCTAACAATATTTGTTGAGACCACCAATCCTTCTCCCCTCTCACTCCTGCGAACACACAATTACTTTAATACATATTTTATATCTCGGTTCGCGGCTACACTGTATTACCATCTCCACCGCTCACTCGTCCATCTCTGTACATACTCGTTTATCTCACTCAAACTGTACTCATACTTAAATTATGTAACTGTTACAAAATACACTCGCTTCTTGGATGTAACTTCGTGTAAATCTTCCTTTCTTGTTACTAATTTATGTCTTCGCCGGTCCTGATCCTCTATAATATTTATTCAAAATACCAATAGTTGGCGTATCGATATTTTCCCTGAAACATTGATAGGTATTAATACGAAAAACAATGGATATTTCGCAACACTGTATTAATCATGTTTTGAACGCTTTGACTCTCATATCGTGTATTTCTACTTCTATCCACCACTAATCCTGCGCATTTAACCATAAACTTCACATTGTACACTATAGTGTACATCAACTTTTGGAATTTTTTGTATTTTTTTGAATGAACTTAGAATTTTTTTTTTTTCAATCATACTATTGTACCAACTCTTATTTACATTTCCTTTATTTTTTCCCCCTTATAATCATTTGGGCACTTCTTATTTTAAATATAAATTTCAGGGTTTTCATAATTTATGAATTTCTCAAAATGGGATAATTCATTTTCTTTTGGTGTGAAAAAAAATGGTATTTCATTCTTCCATTTCCACTATCATGTATAGAAAAGACTGAAAATTGTAACTACATCTTTGTTTCAACTATCCATGTTTTTGTTTTTGTCCCATCAAAGCTTGAAGTTGATGGACACTACAGTGTACAGTGCGTCTGATGTAGAAAATTCCATTGTATGCTGAATGTACAATGTAGTGTACAGAGCGAATGATATAGTCCAGACCTATGAGTCAGCAGGTCCTGCTTATAATCTACAGTGTGTTTATCGCGTTGGCAAGATTTATTCTCAGAACAAAACTATAAATGTATTTAAAAAAAAAAAACAATGGATTGAGAAATGAAACGAGAATTAATAAAGCAGTCTTAATAAAGCAGTTGTTATTGAATCAGACACTGAGATTACACATATTTTTTAGTTAAATTTTGTACCTATTTAATTTGAGCCAAATCTAAGCATCAAGATTTCAGTATGAGTAAGTTTACAAGTGCATCAACTAGAACTCAAAAAATTTTGAATGCTGTTGTGCTCCCACCCATTGATTCAGATCTAGAATACAGTGGTTCTGAACTTTCAGAAACAGATATTTTTGGTGCTGATTCAGATTGTGAATCTGAAGCTCCATCCATGAATTCTGAGATGAAAAAGTAATTGGAAGTAGTAGAATTGGAAAGTAAGTGTCAATAATAAATTTTATTGGTTGGCTTCAAGTCAGAGAGATGTACGAAATGCTTTTAAAATTTCAATGATTGAAAAAAAAGTTTTTAAAATTACTAGGTAGGTACCTACAAAATATAGGTAAATACCAATGTTTTGTTTTTGATATTAAAGGCAATATTTTTCAGGAATCACACCTTTCTGACCTCAAATTTTATTTACAAACATTTTTTTACTATTTAAAAGAATTCAGATATGACAGTGAATGCCCTGATCAGTAAAAATAAGCCTAGAGTTGGAAGGCCACTCAGTATTGATGAGCACTGTCAAGTACCTTCTGAACAGACAGCAGGGAAGTGCAATATAAAGAAAAATTCACAACCACATCTTTCTAATGACTCAAGATTAGATGGAGTTCAAAATTTTCCAATCATTAGTGGTATTGGATGATGTAGAGTATGTGTGATACACAGAACCACAATTTCATGCTCGAAATGTAATATAAGATTATGCTTGGTTAAAAATCGGAAATGCTTCCTCAAATATCATAAGGAAAAATAATTGTATCTAATTTTATCCATTAAATACATTATTTACTAGTACAGTAGTCTGAATAGTCATCACATTTAATTTTATTTTCTATGTTTTTCTCTGCACGCATTAAATTTTTATTGATACTTGTAACTTTGACTGTGTACCTTCAATATTAAAACAGAAATTCTAATAATATAAATGTTGGCACTTGTATACCAAAAAAACAAGGGTGAAGAAAAGGGGAAAACAAGAATATTTTTACTTCCAGTTTTGGTGAATAGTAATATTGTGATGGAGATATTATGAACATATAAGGTAACATACTTATGGAAAAAAAGAAATACCCCTTCTCTATATTGACACTATTTTGATTTCATGATAACTGAAATTAATTACAAACAGTTCCAGCATTGTCACCTTGTTCATTGCAAGCACATTGTACATGAATATCCATAACCAAAGTTATAGGTCACTGTTCGCAATGTACACTACAGTGCACATCAACATTAGTAGGTAATTTACAGCATCATTAGCAGTGTACACTCAAGTGTACATCTCACAACTAGGGTTCTATGGGGTGGAAAAATTTTTTTTTTTTTTGCATTTATTGGTAAGTACACGCCAGTTATCCTAAATATATGAAAAAAATAATTTTCACTCACCCCCTTCTAACCTTGCGAATTTAAGGGTTAAAAAACCTAAACGTTCATTCTACTCGCTTCTGGGTGTGAAAATTGCGGTGAATCTTATATCGGTAATCGTACAGGATACAATCCGAATCAATTAATGATGATCCGAGGGATATGGTTTACGTGACCGACTGTCACGGACAGATTTCGTCTCCTATATATAGCCCATTATATAAATGAGATAAACTTCGGCGGTGATGGCGTCGATGTTGGCGGTGGCGATGCCGGTGGTTGTGGCGGAGTAGCAGAGCTGTGTTGGCGTCAAATTCGTCTGCTTTGCACGCGATGAAAGTACTCGAATACGTGATGTAACTCGAATGTAACCTCATCAATCAATCCGCTAAAGACAAAACGAACGTGGTCAACTCTCCGACCAATTCTATCATCTGTCATCTTAAAACTAAGGGACGGCGTATCGGCATTCTCTCTTCTGCAGCAATTCTCGACTTCGTATTTTACCGCCACTCTCAATCCAGCTCAACGCTGAGTGGCGTACCTGTCTAGCGATTCTTTTATTGCATCCATTTGGTTTTTGCTTTTTATTTGTTTTTTCTTTCCACTCGCCCCCCCCCCTCATTGTTTTTTTCTCGAGTCATTGGTGGTTAATGCGAAGTCTGTGATAAATGATTTTGAGACTATTTTTTTTTATTTTTATTTTTTTTTCCCCTTCAGACTTTTATATTTTTTTGCTCATGTAGCATTTTCTCGTTATTGTTTATCACGTACAACTTATTACTTATCGAATTCGAGTAACTGTTTAAATATTGTGGTGTACTCGTTGCTGAGATAGTATCAAGTACATATTTGGTACGTACACGTAGTTGACGCTGTTCAAAACAATGAATGGATATTGGTACGATGAGCTTCGAATAAAATGAGGTTAATTCGATGAAGTGTCGGAGTAAATTCGTTTAAATTTCAGGAAATTCCACCAGGTCGACGTTGTTCGTAAAGTGGTTTTGTTTTTAGGGAGGAAATCACCCGTGAAACGTGTTACTTATTTTCAGTACTTATTCTCAGTCGGGTTTCACTCGTTTAAAAAAGTGTAATTCTGGGGAATTTTAAATTATTAGTACCTACCAAAGTTCTTGCAAGCACGTCTTTGCACTCGTGGTTTGATAACACTGACTGGCTTGTAAGGACCGAATTGAAGAACGATGTTTAAGTCATTCTTACATTTTTCCCATTATCAATTGTAATATACTACAATAACTAGCTATTAGACCGGGCGTTGATCGGGTAGTAGTGTATAAATTGTCAGGATTCCTAATCGGTAAAGATTATGCAACTATTTTGACATACGTTTTGTTTCATTTTCAAGATCCCTAATACCTGAAGGTTATGCAACGGTTTTGACATAATTTTTGTTTTTGCTATATTGCTCCTCCTCTCAAAGAGTCGCCGTACAAAACTCACTTATCATCAATGGGAGACCAATGGCTATATACCACCGTAACACCGAGTGCTGGAAAGTGGGTGGTTTTGGAGAAAAGTGGGCACATACAAACAGACACCGTGCCCTCTCTATATATATATAAATATTGATTGTTGATGATGATGATTGTATTAAATATGAACATGCTAAGATGCAACTTTTTACAGGTAGATAATTCTTAAGTTACAGTAAAAATTTAAGTATCGTTCTTGCATTCAGGTCTACGGATCAGACAGCCTTATACCATACGATAAATAGCTGACAAAAGTTATTTGTGATGATGGTTTATCAATATTGTACTTACATGATATGAAAAAAAACATCGTATTAGCTAAGAACGTGTCTATATCGATAGAATAATATGGCAAAATGTTGTCCAAGTATCGCTGGAGAACTACTCAACGGATTTTTATGCGGTTTTACAGACCTTTGTTGGTTATCCTTAGGAACATTTAAATACTTGGGGGAAAAATGGTGGCCGTTTAGCCCTTCCATTTCTTGAAGCACTTTTTGTTACTTCTTTCCACCTGAAATATACAATATCTGTTAATAATTTTAACGATTCCTCAAAATTTCGTATAATCGTGGCATCCTCTTTTTGAGATATTTTTAGTTAAAAATCATGGCCATATTATCCATAAGAACGCGGCAAAGGTTTTAGAGGTGGCACAGATGTATATGAAAAAAACCTCTACTTTTTAAAAAATTGTTAATGCAATAGGGGCGGAAAAATTTTTCATTTTCCTCAGGGTGTAAAAAAGTTTAATACGGCCTTGTTGAAAATTTAAAAAATTCCAGTTCAGGAACTTAGGACCCTATCCAATGAGAGGATTAAAAATGAAACCATATCTAAGCTATGTTCGACCTTTGAAATTTGACGGTGTTTGTCTCCCAAATCGGTGATATAATGGCTCCATCCCCATCCTATATATCCACAAAGAGGAGCTCTTCCTGAAAAAAATATAGCATGTAGGTATTTTTTGAAGACAAGCAGATAAATTGTTTTGAATGGAGATAATTGACTGAAGAAAATGGAACACAGTAAGTAACTTTTGACATGTTGGTCTCAAATTTGTTTCAGTGATTTATTCTTTTCTAGATGAAAATTGACTCTTATTTCGTACTTTCAAAATCAAGGGCATACTAAAAATTGATACAGCTAGCTATGGTTTTAATTGTTTTTTGCATTTTAAGGACAGTGATGAAAAATATAAAGGGACTGTGAATGTGACGAATCGGGAGAAAGATGGAGAAGTAAAAATTTTAAAATAGAGTTTGAGGCGAATGAGAGAAAGTGGTACAGATCCAGAGATTTGGAAAAAGGAAATAGGAGTGAAGCCGCGAGTAATAGGTGGTGAAGAATAAATAACCTGCTTAAAAAAAATTCTTAAGTTTTTTTCCCTAATTATGGCAATTGCAACATTTTTTTAAGGGCCACGACCGCAAAATTTTAATTATAATTTTTCTAAATTAATTTCGCCCAACATCAGCCTACAGTAAATTTCGCAGCAAAACCGAACACTTCACCCGAACATTATTTTTCGTAATTTAAAAACAATTTGGCACCCGAACGCCATCAAACCAAATTCAAACATTCGAATTAATTAACTCATCAATGCGCCAAAAATTCGTTCATTATCATCGACACCTTCAAGTCCTCTTAAACCGAAAAAAGCCATTTTAAACGTCAAGATCGTTGGCCCATTTTCTTTTCTAATTCGTTTAGAGCTGATAAAATGGTCGTTAAATTGGAATTTTATTCCCCACCCTACGTACGCACAAAAAGGAACAAAGAAACAAAAATAAAACCAACGTAAAATGAAATAAAGTAAGGACCATTAACCCATGCGAAGGAGGTAGGGAAAAAAAAAAAAAAACTTTATCGAAAATTTTCGAAATCCGTTGTTAAACTCCCAAAGCCTTCTTTCTTCCATCGCCTTTTTTTTCAACCTCACACTCGAGAGATTTGAAAAGTCCGCTAAAGCGAAATAAAATCTAATTTCACATACGTCGACTCTGCGTGAGGGTGGGTCCGCATAGAATATAGAGCAAACGGTGTGCTTCGAATGAGGACTTTAATCAACGATAATGGAGCGGCGCTCCACACCATCCTTTGGGAAATATAAGAATTTTGCCAAATGCTCGCCTTTAATCGTAGGTAGGTACCAGAAAAAAAGGAATTCGGAAATTAAACGTTGGTTGGCTTTTTCGCTCGAAAGGAAAGGTATACACGAGTAAAGACACCATACCACAGTGGCACTCCTCGCCGCCGCTGCCGCTGCCGCCACCGCCTCCGCCGCCGTCTTCGTTGTAGATTTCGAATATCTTTCTCGATGGAGTCGTCGTGTAGGTCGAAATATAGACAAGGTGAAAGTGATACTTAAATTGGGGCCGACTATTCGTCGTTTCAATAAAATGGCTATTTTGGTGGTTAGGCTACTACCTGGATTAGGTGCCTAACGAGATTTCATTAAACGATTATAAAACTGTCCGAAGCAATTACAGACTCGATTTACCGCGGAATGGTGGTTGTTCTTCGACGTTAGTCGCAGCTAATTTCGTTGTTTCTTCAATCAACTGCCCTTCCGACCCGCCAAATTTGGCCTGGTAACGAAAGAAATTCGACCTACGTTATTGCGTGACTTTCACTTCTCAGCGGGGAAGATTTTGCGCGCATTGTTAAGTGCGCGAACTTTTATGGCCGGTTCGTCGGATAGTATAAAAAGGCGACCAACCGCGTGTAAATGGATGGCCAACTTTTCATATTATTTTTTGAACGTTAGCGTTCTGTTTACCAGCAACTGAATGCGCGTGTTTTACATTTGGAGTAAAAGTTTGGAAAAAAATTCGGTGGTGGTACCATTTTTGTACATTTCATACGCAACTTGCTCGTGTACCTACGTAATATTTGTATCCTAGTTTATTGGCGAATCCTGACCAAGAGAGATAAAATACAAAACGTAAATATTGATTTTGCGATGTACCACACGTACACACAGAACTTGTTAATTTCTTTTGATCAGCTTTTATGGGACAGTGATTCGAGTTGCCAATAAAATTTTCAAGTATTCTAACTTGAACCTATATCTACGTAATTTTTCACCGATGATAGGTATACACGTCGAAGGTAAATTTTTCTGGGTATGCGGGGAGTTCGCCTCATGCTTAATTATTTCAACATGGAAATGTTTAACCTGAGGTGCGTAGCGAAAAGATGACGTCATGTGCAACGAAAAGTGAAAAATGTAAACAAAATAAAAAAACCATGATTGTATTGTTAGTGCGCGTGTGTACTTGACTGTATTCATAATTCAACATACGCACACTAACACAAAACCGAATTCATTGTTTTCCCTGACTCGACGAATTCAGCAGTGTTACCCTAGTATAAAAAATGACGATTTTAGTAGTGTTACCTTTGTAGGAAAAATTAAATGCGGGCGTTTATTCAACAAAATAAAAATTAAACGCAAAAGACCCTAACGCAGCAGCAGCTCCATTCGAAAAAGTAGGTGTTTGAAAATTGTAAAATTAGGTAGTCACTAAAAATTTATTAATAGATCGTAATAAATATTTGTTCCGAATTACATTTCTATTGGTACAAAATTAGGCATTTTATAGGGAAAATAAAAATGAAAATGGTGTTATCGGATGTACTGTATGACAGATCCGCACCAAAATTTATAGTAATTTATAATAGATCATTGTAGGTTTTGTCAGCTGGGGAATTGTACCTGGGACCTACATATTTGCCAGCTAAAAATGGTGAACTTTTTATATTAGACAAAGTATGGCGGTTCTCACACACTCCCCCTAGAGAGACTCAACACGAGTTGAACGAAATTAGATGCTGTGGGAGGTTGGGTGGAGTCAGAAATGCCTCTTATACCTACACACACAGGCTTATACTACCTTTACAGGTTCTATTTCCACTATATAGGGCGCCATCTATCGGCGACTCAAGTTAGGAAGGAGAGTTGTGAGTTCCACCATGCACCACTAGGGTGTGTGCGTGTCCAGCACATGTCAAGGGTCACCAGATGTAGGTTTTGTCGGCTCGGGGAATCAAACCTGGGACCTACATATTTGCCAGCTAAAAACGGTGAACTTAACCGCACAGTCATCTCACCGCCAACTATAACTGGCGAATTTATTTTATATTAGACAAAGTATGGCGGTTCCCACAATCATAATTAATATTTGTTTCAAATTTCATAGCTATAGGTCAAAAATTGAAAACTTTATAGCTAAAACAAAAACGAAAATAGTCATACCCTAAGTATCATACGGTCAATCCACACCAAAATTTAAAGCAAGTTATAATGAGTCATAAGGAATAAATGTTTCAAATTTCGTAGCTATTGGTCAAAAATTGAAAATTTTATATCCAAAATAAAAATGAAAATAGCCATACAGGAAGTACCTTATGACCGATTTTCAATAGAATCAATAGGTCAGGTTCTTGGTTTAGTATTAATGTTCATTTCAAATTTCATGACTATTGGATGAAATTGCAACCTGTACTGTGGTAACAAGAAATTGGCTTATATATATACATAAATTTGAGTTATTAATGCCAAAATTTTGCTTGCGTTGTGAAATGAAAAATAAATCCACCCCACCCCCAAGTTGTTCCATGACACCAAGATTAATAAGTAGATTTTCTATAGAAAACCTATTTAAAAATTATTTCTAATGTATCCTAGACTGTGCAATAAATGCAAATCGTTTATATTTTTTTATGTTCACTAAAATTCATATGATAGAATTTATAAATGAAATGGGTGGACTGAATAAAAAAAAAACGCACGCATATATTATTCTATCAGAAAAGTATACTAATAATATTGTGAGTATAGGTACCTACCGCCACTATGACAATTCTATGTGTAAATAGCATAGCCTGCATTATACAACCACTAATAAAGATAGTGTATGCTTCTTATAAGATGTTCAGTTAGGAGGAGGAAATTATGGTCTGGGGTAAAGGGAGGACTACCAAAAAATGTGACAATGAGTTGCAGTTTAGAATCCGCAGAAATATCTTTTTGTTGCTAACATGTGTGTTGCCGTTTTTTAGTTGTTCAGGCTATAAATAATGATATTGTGCAGATGTTTCTTTAGGGTGTTCCTTTTTTTTTGCACTTCACTCTTGACATTTTCATTATCGTAATCCTACACGATCACTAGTTTAGGTTCAACCACTATCCTACCACTAATAGAGCTCTATAGATATAAGTGTGCAATATGCCATTTTGTATTCCATAGTTTGAATCACACAACCCAAACAGAATTTTAATTCAGATCCTAGAAACCAAAGGTACGAGGTCTACGAAATTTTCACAAAATCTTAAGCGAACATAATATTATGATAATTGTGGGAATCCCCCGTACGTTGTCCTACAGAAAATATATTCACCAGTTGTGGTGGAATGGTTGTGTGATTAAATTCACCCCTTTTAGCTGGCCAATATGTAGGTCCCAGGTTCGATTCACCAAACCAACAAAACCTGAAACTAGTGACCCTCAATGTGTACTGGGCACGCATGAATCCTAGTGTTGCATGGTGGAACTCCCAACTCTCCTTCTTGACTTAAATTGCTGATAGATGATGCCTTATATGGTGGAAATAGAATCCATATATGTAGTGCAAGCCTGTGAGTATAGGTGTTAGAGGAATTTCTGGCTCCGCCTAACCTCCCACATCATTTAATAATACATATCGTTTAACTCACCTTAAGTTTCTTTAGGGGAAGTGTGTGGGAATCCACTGTACCTTATCCTATACCAAGTATATTCGCCAGTTATACTCGGACGTAGAATGGCCATGCATTTAAGTTCACCACGTTTGGCTGGCAAATATGTAGGTCCCCCAAATTCGATTCCCCAAACAGACAAAACCTACAACAATATTTCAGCATCTCGTGTCGAGTGGCTGTTTCATTTACAGCTGTGATTCCATTCATATCATAAGTTCTGACAAAAAGTTCTCTTTATAAAACGTGATTGTGTTTGTACTACCGAACTTATTATTCTCTCCTCATCAAAACTGTTTCTTTTTTAATATTATTCTATTTGAAAACATTCATTTTGTGACTTTTGGTTTCTTCACGCAACTCACGAGAAACTAAAACCGTATGGTTGAACAAAGGACTCATTTTTGGTAGAACTTGTCGATAATCTAGAACTTGAGATATAAAAGCACTTTATTATTGTTATACAGAATCCTGTACGTAATACCTAAACAAATACGTCATATCCTTGGAAGGATTAATTTATTACTGCAATATTCTACGAAGCGAAAAAATAAACGATAGTTTCGAATTTCGAATCGGTAATTTCTATCGACTTACGTCGCATAAATTTAGAGCGAAAAATAAAAATTTTTTTAGCTCCCCCACCCCAAAAAAAAAAAAAGATCGCTGACATCAACGTTCACGATTATTATTCACACTTCCGAACCATGGTATAGCAAAATTAAATTTGAAGCAATAAAAAAAGAAGAAAGGAGACACTTTATTCGAAAATTTTACCCTTCGTTTTTTAACTTTGAACATTTAAAGAATAGAGAATGAAGAGAGAGATGGGGTGGCGAAATGAGAAGCAGAGTGAAAAGAGTAAATGAAAGGAAGCAAACAATGAAAGATGGAAATTTTTCGGGAAAAGAGGTTGAAAATTTTAATTTCGACAAAGTTAATCGCATTAATAGAGGCGTGAACATTTTGTGAGCTCAAATTCGAATACCTACTCAAGCAACCATTTTTCTTTTTTTTTTTTTTTCATCCGTCTCTCCTTTTCCATTTTTCAATGTATGGAGGCTAAACCTTCTTCTTTAAGTGAGTCTAAAAACAATTTTCACAGTTTTTACATATAAACTGCGTGAGAGCCTGGAAAATGTAAGTGTGTGTATGTGTGTGTGTATATGCGTGCGCGAGCGCAAGCGTGTGTGAAAGCCTTTATTGGTATGTGATATACCCGTAAGTAAAATAATCTTTTAAAAGCTTCCCCAAGTGCTCTCACCGCCGTTTTAAAGTACGTAATACGGTAAAACGTAAAGTATTATATCTGTATATATATATATATATATATGTGTGTGTGGGACTGTATATATAGTACCTATATTTGTATATAGGTTAGCTCATCTTCAGCTCCCAATTTTGTCTTCATTCTTGTGTGGTACTTATGGCACAGCCCCCTCTTTAACATGTCATATTCGTGGTGGAAAACGGCACTTAACGCCAATTCGTCTGACTTTGGGTAAAGAAAAACGTCGTCACAAGCGTTATTTAGGAACAACCTCGTTTTTTTTCCCTCCCCTATACCATATACTCTTACATATATATATATATATATATATAGTATATATACACCATTCAAGAGTTTTCAAATAACACACTTTTCCCACGGCAAAATTATTATAACTTATCCGCTTGTTGGTATGAGAGAGAATGAAAAGGCGAGAGGAAGGGGGGAGGGCGAAAGAAGTGCACGAATGTAGCCCTATATATCTAATACTTTGACAAGATGAGAAGGGTAATTGACGATCCAGCCGATATTTTCTGAGTACCTTCACCATTGTTACTGGTTTATAGTAAGTGCTATTAGCGTTGCAATGAAATTATATCGCTGAGAATGCATAATAATAATTAATGACGAGTTGTCTGGAAAATGAATTGATCGATAGAATTGGATAGTAGGTAATATCGAATGTTTCTCCTATATGAAGAGATCAGTGGTGAGTTGAATAGCTCACATTTGATGAAATTCGTTGAAAGCAAAAAAGGTAACACTTTCCTCTGCGTGAATAATTTGCTTTCGGCGGTCGTTAATTTCTAATTGCGAAATAGGAAATTTGACTGACAAAATTAAAGAGAGTAAAATGTGCTTTCGTGGATTCGGCGCGGTGTCGTAGTTACAGATAGATACATTGCTGTGCTTTCGTGGGTGGTGTTTCACGTAGTGCTCGAGCAATATCTGGGCACAATATTGAATATCGCGCAAAAAAATCTAAAATAATAATTCATTTTGAAACAATATTTCAGAAAAATAAGTCGATATTAATTGACCTTAATCAATAATTATTATTTACCAAAAATTTTTCATTCTCAATGACAGATTTGAAAAAATTTACTTCTCTTCCCTCCCAAAAAAAAAAAAAATTTAACTGTATCATTGTTAGCACCACATAAGAAAAAAGTGAATCGCCACTCAATACTGCAATCGATTTCGAGACCTGCCGCCACTCATTCCCGACATAAATAACGGTGTGTTTGGTTGGGTTCAGTTGGTACTCCTGCTCGTGTTTGTGCCATTCATGCTGGCTGACCATTAGCCGCCGATACTGAAAATTTCCCTGCCTCACTTAGACATTAAGTATATTATATCCTCCTGACGCTGAGTAAAATGGCCAGGTAGACAAGGCCTATTAAAAAAAATAAAATATCGGTCTCAAAAGCAAACAGTTTGGGTCGATGGTGACAATGGCCGCAGGCTTCCTTGCTTGGGGTCGATTTTATACATAAACCCATTATATGGATTGATTTGAGGTTACAACCATAAAGATTTTGGTAAACTCTAGTCCATTACCTAATAGATACACCTATATAATACAACTTCGGAAGCAAAAACTGTAAATTGGTCGAACAAAGAACCAAAGTTCTTAATAATCAGATGCGCAGTGGAAACCATAGTGAAACTAAATTTGTCGTGACGTCATACGGGAATACACATTTAACATCACCATACGGGTTTGCACTTAATCGCGTCGATCGTAGCTGGAGTTTGCAGTTGATGAAATTATCTTCTCTCTCTAAATGGAAAAGAGAAAAATATTTAAACGTAGAAATCTTATTCAAAACAAACATTAAACAAGCGCGTCACCCATCCTCTTCCCATAACCCTCCGATCTTTCATCCTGCCACTAAAACGCTTCAAGTCCATAAAACTATGGCATCATCACTCTCTCCAGGTGCCTCTTGCCCCTGCCTCTCACATGGCGACCATCAAGCCTATCGCCCCGCTCCTTGCCTATCACCAAGATGACTCTCAAACTCTTTACTCCATCCGAAAAAATTTCCAAGTCCACAACTAAAACATTATCATTCTCTTGGTAATGAAAATGTGATGAAAAAAATTTTGGATGAGAAAAGACTCCCAGCCAAAATTTGATAATATCTGATATTTTACCGCCCCAAATTTTCTGGAAGAAACTCCACCTTTGATTTACGCAACAAGTAAACTCATAATTAATTAACCCCACCACTTTCCTAATGACAGGAATAGAATTTAAGGCTATAAAAGGCCGTGTTTCACCACTATTTTAATAACTTATTTGAAAATTTAGACAAGGCATGCCAAATATATGCTAATTCTTACACAAGAAAACAGATATTTTGCATAGGAAAAAAACAAAATTACCGCACACTCTGGTATCTCAAATTTAGATTTAGGCACTGGCTCTTACACATTCTCTTCTTTATCTCGCATGTATGAGTAAATACATAAGTTAGCTAAAATCCTTATGGTAAACTCAGCAACTTGAGTTGGCTACTCACAAGAGATAGTACTATCTTTCGGGTTCCTATTGAATTAAACGCATCGGTAGCCTACACATAATACAATACAAGTATAGGCTCCAGATCCTTGGAATTATTTCTCTCAAACATTTTATAATTGCATCTCACACATAAGTGTAGGATTTTTATGTCGGAATAAAATAATATTTTCTGGTCAAAATATTACTAAAAATTATATAATTTGTTCTTTTAGGACTGCAATATCATATGCGAAGAATTTCTAATCCTTTTTTAAATTTCTTTCCTCTCTTACTCCTCCTTTAATGAACATGAATTACCTACTTACAAAAGAGGGAAATATTCAGAAGTAGAGTTGTGTGCTGCTACATCAAACGCATCAACGCCAGAAAGAATACAAATCTAAAAATAATCTTTGACTTTTCGAAAGTAAAGAGACCAGTTAGTAGGTATACTGTGGAATCCCTTACATTGTATAAGCGATTTCACTACTAAAGTAGTCTCCAGTTTTGCATGTTTACCAACTTCGTACACAAGTATGAGTGAGCTATAACCGCAGTAAACACTGGCTGAAGTTTAGTGTGCACCGGTGCCTTTTCTACTTGACTCTGTACACGCACACTTACTTAATTACAAAAATGTTTGTATATGTATTGGTGACTAACTGCATTATACTTTGTAGATGACAAAATACAACAAACGCACTTGTCAATACGATGTAATCAATGAGCAGCTCCAACAATTATATGAATTATGCGCAGAATGTAACAAGTAATTTGTGCAAGTAAAGTGTGTTTAACGTGCAGTGAGCTAAATTAGCCAGCCTTTTGGCACCGACTGTTGTCGAGAGATCCAAACCCGTAATTCTCACCTAGGATGGTATCCACACGTATATGTACCCATATTATTTAAACTTTCCCTTATTTAATGTCACATATGACATAATAAATTAAAAAATTTCGCTTCGATTGCGAGACAAATTTTTTCAATTGATGCGAATCTTCTCAAATTCTCTATCTGATTTAATTATATCAAACCTGTAGTATTTCATCATATGAGCGTTTTTTTTTCTCAAAAAAAAAATACTTGAAAGAATTCCACCGGAAACTTATCAAACTTTTATGTTTAAAGTACTTTCACTCCAAAATGTGACATTAGATTATTGTCTGCATGAAATTTCATCAGATGGGTAGGTACGATAATTTGAAAATGTGATTAATTTTTTCGCCCTTTTTTGCTATGGAAAAATACATACCTACGTACTCAGTCGACTTCTTCAAAAATCTAGCAAAATTCTTGTCGTACCTACATTCTGATGGTCGTTTGGAATCTCCTTTGAGCAGGTGCCTCAAATGCGGAGTATTGAAGGCTCGTTGAACGTGGTAGGCCTAATAATGAAGATTCTTTGTGTTCACCTGCTGATAATATGAATTAAAACGCTTCAGAAATTTCGTTGTTTCTGAAAAAGTTTGAAAATTTTTTCGCCTCTCGAAATATGTTATAAATTCCTGTTAAGATTTCAACGTTGTTTCTTTGATTAAAGAAGGGGCCTCGTCGTAGCAACTGAAATCGCTCTTTAGGTTAATAATTAATATTCTGCATCTTGCGCACGCGTTGTGTCTGGTTCGATTTAGTGGTTCCGCATACGGCCGTAGAATGTATAAGTAGTGGAAACCAAAAAGTCATTATGAATCAACAGAGTTGTTTTGTTGTTAAGTTATAGATACGTTAAATGGAGAATAACTTTATCCATCAAATAATTTACCATCACAGAAGGGCTACGTACCTATACTTTGAATGTTTCATGCAAATTAGAAACAACTGAGAGAATATCTTTGAATTTTTTCTGGACCTACGCATAATGTTGATTGTAAAAAAAAAAAGTTCACCCTTCCGAAAAAAAACTTCTAATGATTTTTCTTAAATAAATATTCAAAATCATCGTTGGCAAAGTTTCTTATTCTCATTATTGTAAAAACTTTTTTTTTTCTCAAAAAATATAACCTATTTAAAAAAAAAAAATCATAGGTGTGAAAAAAAAAAAACTTAAAATTTTTCCAACAAAATCTAGGGACTGGAATTGGTGAAGTCGGTGCTCTTTTTTTTTATCACGTAGACTTATGTCTATTCTGGCTAATTTTATGACTAAACTTTTGAATTTGCGTCGACTTAAAAAATTCCAGTTCTTTGATTTTGCTAGAGAAATTTTAAAGAGTAATTTTTCTTTTTTCAGCCTACTTTTTTTTCTTCTTTTTTTCTTTGTTTTTTAAGTTAGATCTATTTTTTGAGAAAAAACATTTTTTCAACTAAGTTTTTATTAAATTGATTTTAGTTTGTAAGGTGAGAGAATTCAACATCAATATTCGGAACCGTCAAAAATGATTTTCATTAGGTACTTCACCGGTGTGTAGTAATGGAGTTTTTCCTTGACTGATTTTTTATTTATTTCTTCACAGTGTCTTTTACACGTACGCAAGTGGCAAAATGTCACTATGAAAAAGGGCAGTTTTACTTGGTGATGCTTACAAACAACAGTCACATCTCCATAAATTATTCAATTACTGACTAAAATTCCGTTAGTAAGTTTAGGTTAAAAACTAATTTTCAGAATACAAGCTTTTATTACTGTAATTTTTTTTTTAGGTTTAGCTTCATGCGAAATAAATATTATTTCGTTGCGGAAGGTTGGCTGCATTTTTGGTATATTTAAAAATCGCCATAGCAGTAGAATATAAGCTTCTAATAAATGAATGTTATCTATTTAATTGAATAAATAATAGGTAGCCTCTTTTTGATGGGTTCGTCGTAAAAAGTATCGAGCTCAACTAGCTCACCAATTTTTGAATTCATTGTATTATCGTTAGCCTACTTGTTAATTATAATATGAACAATTGTACGAAAGATAAATTCCGAAGTAAGATATTGGAAGCTTTTTTCTAAATGGAAAATAACATGTAACAATCTGCATTAACCCCTTTTCAATGGAAAATACTAGCATCGCTGGATTTTCCAATAGTCTTATTATTAAGGAAACGAAAAACAAGCAAATGCGTGTTTGTTCAATCTCTTCTAAATCTAGAAGTGATAAAAAAGTTTAACGTTTTGCAATATTTCCTGTAAAATGAGTCCTATATTTCATTTTAAATATACTTATATTTAGCATATTTATTTTCTATATTTTCACGTTTTTCAGGACATATTCGCCCATACTTCAATAGTTTTGAGTTTTCGATGTGATTAAGCGATTCTATTTGATTTTGATAAATTTTGTTTCAAACTTTTGATTATTTAAACAATTTCTTTGCAGGAAGGCGATACAGATATTGATTTTTATCATTTTATTATCAGTTTTTACGATCTTGAAGTACCTAACTATTAAGATCTAATTTAAAAATTGCTATTATATTACAGTAGAGCTTTTGAAATCACGTAAAATTACATCTGCATTGATTTTACATAATTATTTGATCAAGTATATTTCATATCAAAATGAATATTTAAATTTAATGCATATTTTGTCAACATAAATTCGCATATTATATTCGGTATTTTGCCCTAATCATCCACATATTTTTAGTTGCCTTATTTGTTATAACTTACTTGAAATGGGATGCACAGAATTTTCCACACACTAGCCTATGAATTATCCTTATAATTTATTTCCACTAAACGTTAATTCTATCAAAATGAGTAGGTTCACACGCGTACACACGTGCATGTATAGGTATAGTACTTTTTTTTATTGAATTATATTTTTGAATAGGCGAACATCAGTGATGCAACATCTGCCTCTGTGGATAGGCATGGTAGCGTGCTGGCCTCGTATTCTAGTGGTGCCAGGTATCATAACTCTTGTCGATCGAACTTCTATCACAGATTTATCGGTTAATTTATAAGTTGACGTTTTAACTGGGGTTTCATCGAAGTTTTCTTTCCCGGTTATAGGAACTGTTTGATTTGGATCAAAAACTTCGATAAATTTGAGAGACATGGTGATTGTGAAATGAGATGAAAGAAACAAAAAGATCGGAAGAAATGAACTCCTACCAAAAATTTACAAAGCGTTGGGGATCTTTTTTGGCGAGTTTAATGGTTGCCAATTACAAGAAGTTTTGGGGTCTGATATGAACATGCTTAAAAATAAGGACGCCAGAGATTGATTGTGAGTTCTATTTACGTTAAGTAAAAAACTAAATTTGGATAGAACACACGTATTCCAAAAATTAGGGCCCAAACTATTGAATAGGTTGACGGTTAAATTTGACATGCTTCTAAAGATGCTTAAAACAAAATTTATAGAGCAGGTCTCTCTAACAATTTTGTAATGCAATAATTCAAAAGGCAGAAGGTAGCGGGAGATCCAAAGATCTTTTACGTTATTCTTGGATAAAGAAATAGCCGTAATGAGTCAAAAACCTAGATGACAGGAAACAATTGAGTATGATGCAGAAGGCAAAGTATCATATATCAATACTATAAATTACGTTAAAAATTCAACAATTAAATTTCAAGGACAGGATGAAATTGATTTTACTAATGAGTGGGCGGGAGGGCAATTCATGTAGAAATGCATAATTCAATTGAGTGTGTTCCTAGAGGCAAATATTTTGGTAGATTTTTTGAAAAAAAAAAAGTGAGATATTATTTTCTGAAGCCAAAATTAAAATAATATCTAAAAGGCTTGGTAATGCGTAAAAAAGGGTTTGGGTGTGATACTAAAAATATTTTATTAGGCAAAATGTGATCGATCAATTTGATCGTCAGAGGGGAAAAAATATGGAGTGGAAGAGGACAGATCTTCCATATCACATAATCCAAACAATTCAAAAGGCAGAATATTCTAGGCGCCAATTTGAAATTCACTTCGTGCACAAATGAAGATTGAAAATTAGACCTAAAACAAAACCTAACAGTGATAGTTATTGACTGGTACAAAAAAAATGTACACAAATGGTCAATAACTATGTACACATGTAGGAAAAGTAACCTTAAGATCAAGTACTAATATAACAAAATGGCCAACAGTCACCAACAGCGACCAGACAAAATAATGGCCTTGTGATTCAGTCACATGTACAGAGGTCCCTGTTTGGGCACCAGATTTTGTGTAAAAAAACAAAGAATGTGTAGATCAGAAGTGGTAGTAAAGGTTACTCGTAGAGATCCGTACGTGTTCACATGTGATAAGTGAGAAGTGTAAAAAAGGTGGTATGCCAAAAAGGGTGACCTCGTGTCATCACAACCAAAACCATAAAGCATACACAAAATCACACTAAAAACTTACCAATAGTAAAACATACGGTCTGGATGACGTAACTTACCAGAGTCAAATTTTGTACAAATAATGCAGTAAGTGGATAGCCAGCCATGATTTGGATTTGTATCGCCAAAACCTCCGTATTTTTGCAAACATGTTTTGAATTTTAATTTAGGACTGGAAAAGGCTATCTATCAAATTATTTACCTCATTATGGGAAACACACTTTCAATTAAATCATACCTCTCTCCTGATGGATGCCCTCAATACCTCTTAACAAACTGACTTGGTAGAAATAAAAAGATCCATGTTCAAATCAAAAATCCGGCGTATAATAAACATTAATGTATACATATAAAATCTAATAATAATAACATACCATAATGTAGAAAGTACGTCGTCAAGATAAATTTGAGAAACAAAATGAAAATCTTTACAATTTACTACCAGATGTTGAGCGAAAACATAGACATCGAAATCATTCATCAAACAGGAACATATTCTGAATGTAATTATATGAAGAGTAATTTCATCTACAACTAAATAAGGCGAAGCAAGCTTCAACTTAGTCAGATGTAGGGGAAATTATCCGGTTGATAAATTTCGTCCGCTTTCTTATCGAGATAAGAAAAAGGAGAAATCAACCAACCTTTGTAAAACATATGAAACCTGGTGAAAACCCATCGTAGTAGGTTTTCATCGAGTGTCCAGACCGAAATATCAATTATACCTATAGAATTAACATTAAATTTGGTATACCCTACTTACTTTGAGAACGACATGACGTCACACGAAGGTTGTTGGCACATAGGGAAGGAAAAAACAATAATTCACAATTATGAGGCCTCAATTTTTTGATATATAAATTACGTTTAATTGTGCTGACGTGTGTAATTGTCTTACTGACGTCATGTCCTTCCTAAAGTGAATAGGGTATCGCACTATTACTTTCTTAACTGTTCGTATAAAAAATACACGGCCACCAAAACTACTCCATGGAATGTTGTAAATTTTTTGGCATCGTCGACGTCGTCGTCGTCGTTTATTATCACGGTGACGGATAAAATTTCTAAAATTTCTTCCAAAATTAGGTAAATTTTCCAAAATTTTACGGTTTTTTTTTTTTTACTTCTGTCGATGTTGTATTCAAAATTAACGGCGATATATGTCTAGTGGTGATCTCGAAATGTCATACGTTAGTCAGAAAATTTTCGGTTGTAGACGCAAATCGATAGTAGTATGTTCTTGTCGTGCGACGATCTGAAACTGTGCACGGATCGGATCGCCCACAGCACCGACAACCCTTTAGGCAGTCGACGATGCCGGTACAGGGCGACGGGCGAATGCCCCGAAATCGAGCGTACGCAGCAGCGTGTGGCATGCGCTCCCCCGCCGGGGGCCGGTTCGCTACATTCACGACACTGCCTGCACGAACATATTGCCGAAGTGGCCACACTGCTGGACGACGCCTCCGTTTCGGACGTCAGCTGTCTGGCCGTCAACAATACGTTGATATATCTGTTGGGCACCGACCACGTCAATCCGAGGTGCCAGAAGGAGGTGAGCAAAATCATCAGTCTGGTGAGGCCGGATAAGGTGGTGGTCGAGTTGTGTAAATTGAGGGCGTGCCGGTGCCCCAGCCACATGGACAGCGTATTCCAAAATCCGGCTCATTTCAATTTTAGGTACGTTTGCGAATGATGATTCGATGTTATAACGTAGTGAATCGGCGTGATCTTAAATATCGCCGGCGACGCGCATTCGATGGTATTTCTAAAGTCGATATATTCAAAGTTCAACTTTTTAGAGCGTACAAAACGCTGTCGTCGAGTTGCAATTTCAGTTGCTTTTCTCAAAATCATGTTGGTTTTCACCTGGGAGCGTACGACCTCGTGTAGCAAAAAATTCGAAAAATCTTTCTCCATTTTCTATCAATCAGCTGAGAAGAATAGGATTCTTTCAAATGGTTGAGAGGTCGATTTTTTAATTCTTTTAGCAGCTATATAGGCCTATACCATGTAGGTAACAAAGTCAACTTTATTTATCGAGCGATAAGTTAAAGCTAAAATAAAGATACTGGCAACAATTTCTGAGGACCTCTTTTCATTTTCATTCAATTTTTATCAGCGAAAAAAAATGACGAAAACCATCTTAAATTTATTGCGAATAGAACAGTCACAGGTTGACGTCATCAGCTGCTGATAAAACGTTTCTGTGTCCAAACAAATCAAAAACAATACTTGTATACGTTAAAAAATGTAATGAAGTGGAAAGAAGACAAATTTCGGGTCCAAGTAAACTGGTAATAACTAATAATGATATAAATTAGCTATTTTTCAATATTTTTATGTGAAATATGAAGTACAAAGTAAATAATACTGTTGAAGTGTATCACAGACTATCCACATAAATAATTTTTTATCACTCAAGGCTTGATAGGTAGAGTTGATCCTGCATCTGCATATGATAAAATTTTTGTAACAAAAGAAAATGGTAAATTAATAGTAAGTATATTGTCTAACTAGAGCAGAAAGTATGCAATTACACCAGTAGGTACTGTGAAATTCACACGAGTAATAAATTTTCTTTTGGCACGAAACTGCCTTTTGGCACTCGTTGGGTAAGTGCTGTACCTATTTTGCGTTACAAATGAAGGGAATGCAAACGAGGGTAAAATCGTGGAAAAAAAAACGAGAAGAAGTGAATGAATAAAAAAAAAGTGAAAAAACCCTAGAAAAAAGTGAGAGAAAGAAAGAAATGTAAACAATAATCTACAATAAATAAAGACAACAAGATACGATGCCTCTTCCTCTCACCTTTCCTCAAGAAAACTATCGTTCTGGTACTGAATTTCAAGAATTTTCAGTAATTTGAAATAGAAAATAAAGTTAGGGAAAACAATTAATGTATTATGCGAATAGTTTGCTTTCTTCTAACTCGATTTCATATCTCATAGTTGGCAAGATGCTGGCTTTTCTATTCGGACTTTGTGGGTTCGAATCTCTGTCAGGGTAAAGAATTTTTCAAAAAATAAAAAATAAAAAATAAATAAATCAACTGAATTCCTCGATTTTAAGAAAATGTACGCAGAGCGTGTGGAAAGTAGAATATAGTGTATCAGAGAAACGTTTAGAAAAATAGATTGCTGCACTGCTCTGGAATAGGCCACTTCACGCACGCTAAACATGCCTTGAAAATTGAGCATTTCATGTACATGTTATAAAATAGTACATTGTGTACCAAGGGGAAAAAGTTGTTTTTTTTTGGCCGAGTATAAGTTTGCAACATGCATTTCCGACTCACCACACACCCTTACGCTGTGTATTGCAAACTCAGGCGTGGCTAAAATAAAACCAACTTTCCAGTTTAGTGAATACTGTACTTCATACAACGACCACGTTACTGTTGACCCTGTGAATAATTAATAAAAAAATAAATTTTTAGGATACCCTTTTATTATAAGAGTAATAATGAAACATTCACCCACAAGGTTATTGTCTGCCATACTACTTTTTTTTTTCGATTGAGTGGTTGTCCAGTTAGCAAATAACGTCTAAATTCTGTCATCACTGAACGTAACAACTTGACGTTCGTGGAACAACTGGACTAAATTGAATAAAAGCCAACAGTAAAAATATTAGAAGCTGATTGTTTCGAGAAATTTATGGGCTTTGTTTTTTTGTAGACCTATTATACTGTAAAATTGAAAGGGAAAAAATTATGAAAAAATGAGTTTGAGGTTTGTTCTAATAATTTCACTCCTCCATTAACTGAAAAAGAATTCGGTTAAGGTGACATCTGATGATAAAAATTAATTTTTCGCACAAAAATAAGTGTGGTTATCGCTGAAAATTTTTCGCTACAATAATTATTACTAGTTTTTGAAATAAACAATTTTTAAAAAACGGCAAATTTTCCATTAATTCACTATTTTTTATTCCTTCATTATTGATGATAAAATAAAAAAGTTATCGGCGGTTAATTTGAGTAAAATTTTTCTTCTTTCTAGCCTCAGCTTTCTAGCTTCAATAGAAGCTGAGAAATTATTTAGTGAAAGATAATAGGTTTTTCTCGAAATAAGTAAGAATTTTGTTATTTCAAACATGATTTTCATGATAATTCATTGGCACCACTGATTTTTCGGTCCGAAAAGTAAAATTTTTGGTCCAGTAAATTTCACTTTTTGGTCTTTGGAGGAGAATAGTACATTGTGTATACAGGAAGAAAAGTTGTTTTTTTGGACGAGCCTGAGTCCGCAAGAGGACAGGCTTGCAAACAGGCGAGGCAAAAAAGACATTCCCTCCTTGGTGCATACCGTACTTTATGCAATGAGGAAGTTACTGTTGACCTTACGAAAAAATTGTAAGAAATCTTTTTTTTTTGTAAGTAAATTTATGAGCTTTAGTTTTGTGAAGACCTATTTATACCGTAAAATTAAAAGGGAAAATATTATCGTAAAAAAACGAGTTTAAATTTTCTTCTAATATTTTTATTTACCATCAACTCAAAATAACTTCATTTTTCGTGAAATTTGGTAATAAAAATTAAATTTTCTTTCCAAATTGGGGGGGTTATCATTGAAAATTTGTTTTAAAATCATTAATTTTTGAAATAAATGGCAATTTAAAAAACAGAAAATTTTCCATTAATTAGCTATTTTCTATTCCTTAGTCACGAAGAAGTCATTTACGATAAAAAAAAATTTATTGGAGGTAAATTTGAGTAAATTTTCTCTTTTTTCCAGCAATATACCAACCTCAGCTTCCTGGCTTCAATATAGCTGCTGAGAAATCGTCGCGTGAAACATAATAGGTTTTTCTCAAAATAAAATGTTGTTTCAAAATAAATATATTGTTGTTTCGAGCAAGTAATTCATGATGATTCTTCGGCAACACTAATTTTTCAGTCCTAGTACCAATAAGTGAAATTTTCGGACCTGTAAATTTCACTTTTTGGTCCATGGACCAGAAAATAATTAAATGTAATCAATTTTTAGAATTTTTCGATAGTAGCCCTCTGATCCAAATAATTATATGAACTTTCAGTTTTAAAATTAGAGAAGAAAACGTGCTATTATGGACCGGAAGTGCATAATAGTTATTTGTGATACAAATATATAAAGTAGATAATTTTGATCTGAGTGTGATTTTTGCAGCACAGAATCAAAGACGAGCGATGCAAATGCAAATCACATATAATAGAGGATGCACGCCCATCTAAACGCTGCTACGAAAGAGACATAACTTTTGAAGTTGTTGTCCCCATCCTTACATAAAAAAATTCAAATTTGTTTGCTCGTATTCGGGCCCATTAACAATAAAGAGAATTTTCTTTCTTCAAATAATCGAATTAAATGAACGAATAAATGTTATTAATAATTTAAAAACCACAACAAACACAAATTTAGTAGGTTAAAATGAGACTGAGTTCCTTAGGAGTAGGGATATTTCGTCTCAAAAGTGGTGCAATTTTTCATTTCACGTGCATACTCGATTACAATATTTAATATTCTATGCTTTTCCGTCCTAAAATGAGAACAAAAAATATGCTATTATAGACCAAAGGTTTATAAAATAATTAAGTGTGATTATTTTCTCGAATTTATCGGTCCTATTATCAAAAAGTAGTTCTCTGATCCAAAAATATGAACTTTTAGTCACCAAATATTACATAAGCTACATTTTATTTGTCAAAAATAACGACACTGGGGTTACACGGAGGAAAGCTATTCCTTTTCTTTCGAGTGGATTCCACTTTTCAATTGGTTCACTTATCTTACAAGAGCGGAATAGCATCTCTTGGTGTCGATCGAATAAAACAAACCTATCATTATAATGGGGGACGCATGCTCCATTTGAACACTTCTACAAAAAACAACACCACTTTTGAAATTATTATCCCCATCCTTATAGTACCTACCAAATTCAAATTTGTTCGCTCATATTTGAGCCCATCAACAATGATGAGAATTTTTTTTTCTTCAAATAATCGAATTAAATGAACGAATAATTAATATAATATTAATAGTTTAGAAATAATAACAAACATGAATTTCGTGGATTAAAATGAGACTGAAAGTGATTTTGTACCCCTCCGTAGGAGTGGGAATACTTCGTCTCAAAAGTGTTGCCATTTTTTGTTTCACATGCATCCTCTATTATGATATTCAGTACCCACTTTACGCTTTCAGTCCTAAGATGAGGTAAAAAAATGGCGCTATTATGGGTGGGAGGTGCATAACAATATATTGGGTGACGAGTGCGTAATGTGGGCTATTTTTTTACAAAGTGTGAAAAATTTGCAGACGAGCCGAAAGCGAGTGTTGTAAACTTGACACGAGTTAAAATAGTTTACAAGCACTTGTCGCACACCATACTTTTTGCAACTAATGCACAAAAAAAAGTATAGCAATAACTCTCGCTCCCAAAAAAAAAAACTCATAAAGAAAATAAATTTTGGAAATTTTAGCTAAAAAAACACAAAAATGTCCAATTTTTCATTAATTTGCGGTTTTTTTCGTTTATACAGCTAAGAAAAATTAACAAATTATAAGAAATGTAGTTTCTAGCAAATTTTTTACTCTATCTAGCAGTACTAATCCCAGATTTCTAGTTTAAACAAGGGCTGAGGAATCATTGAGTAAAAGAAAAGAGGTTTTTGGATTTCAAAAAAAATTTTTTTCCATCAGTTTGTATTTTTTTCATTTGTTTATTTTCAAATTGTTAAAGATGATTAAACAATTAGAGGAAAACTAAATTCAGGTAAATTTTTTCCTCTTTTCGGAAATACCGTTTTCACCTTTCTAGCTTAAATAACGACCGAGTAATCATCGATGGAAGAGGACAAGTTTCCAAATTCCAAAATACGGCAAATCTCCCGTTAATTTGTCTTTTTTTCATTTATTTATTGTCATAATAGCTAAAGATAATCAGAAAATTATAAGGAAATTTTTTAAATTTTATCCGCTTTCGATCATTACAAACCCCAGCTCTTTAACTTAATTAGATTACAGGCTGAGGAATCACTTGCGAGACATTTTTTTTGAAAATTGAAATGTCATGTTTGATTGGATTGGCAACTTGACGAATAGTTCTCCACGAAATGACTAAATAATGATATCAAAATGATTATATGTTCGAATATTTTACACCTTGTCGCGCAGGATTGGAATGCGCAAGAGTATGTAAAGTACTTTACACACGGCTGCGCAGAATTTGGATGCGCGAGAGATTGTAAAATTATCGTCCGCTTCACAGGCCAAAAATTCGTTTGTTTACATTGGTCGTACTTGCATGTGAAACTCGTTCTTTCGTGCATGTGTTGCAAAAAAAGTTATTTTTCTCATCGCGAAAGCACATTTTTAATCGCCGCATAAAATTAATATTATCGGTAAAGAACAAACGAATAAAACAAAAACAAACAGAAAAAAACGACAAACAAAAAAAACCAAAATCGTGGTAAACGAAGCAATCGAGCGCGTGAAACGGAACCGAACGGTTTCTTGGCCGCGCGGTCGCTCAGCGATCGGTTGGCCGTAAAACGGCGCCCAATTGTCGGTCGCCGTTGGCGACCACCCGCCTACAAATTCACTTTGCCGCCGTCGACCGGCAGCAGCACGCCGTTGACGAAATACGACTCGTCGTCGGCCAAAAAGACGATCGCATTGGCCACCTCCTCGGGCTCGCCCATCCGACCCAACGGCTGATTCTTCTTGGCGTACTCGACGGCCTTTGCGAACGCCGTATCGTTGAGGCCGCCCCGCTTCATGAACTCGGTACGTATGAGGCCCGGATTGACGCTGTTGACGCGCACTCCGCGCACCGCCAGCTCCACCGACAGGCATTTGGTCATCTGGTCGAGGGCGGCCTTCGACATGTTGTACGCCACCGAGTACGGATACGGGCGAATGCCGTTGATGCTGGACACGTTGACGACGCAGCCGCGCGTCCGGATCAGATGCGGAACGGCCAGCAACGTCAGCTGGAACGTGGCGCGCACGTTCGTGTTGAACACGTCGTCGAACTGCTCCATGGAGGTGCACTCGAAGCCGCCCAGCTGCAGGGTGGCTGCGTTGTTGACCAGCACGTGAATGGCGCCGTAGCGCTGCACCGTCGCGTCCACGATATTCTTCAGCTCGGCGCCTTCGGTGAACTCGGCGACCACCGTCAGCGGTTTGCGGCCGCTGACGCTTTCGATTTCGTCGACCACGCGGTCCAACTTGCGTTCGTCGCGACCCGTCACCGTCAGTTTGGCGCCCAATTCGGCCAACCGAATAGCGGTGCAGCGACCGATGCCCGAACTGGCGCCCGTCACGATCACAACTTTGTCCTGGAAACTCATGGCGGACGGCGGCTGCGTGCGTCTTTCGTTGGCCATAGATTTTCGTACGCACGCACTTGGCGAATACCTTATGGCTGAGACTCCGGTGACACGAACGCGCGTGCGCGCGTATATACTTACTGGCGATGCGCGGCTATCCGGCAATGTGCGAATTCTGATCGTAGGCGTATACGTGGGTATCGTAGGTACTTATGGATAATACGACGTGTAGGTACCGCAATACAGTCGTTCTGTCGCTCAGTGCTGGAGTAATTTTTGAAGTGGCGATGTTTTCTTTTGTTTTTTTGTTTTTTTTTACGTGTGACTTTTGGTTATCGCGGTTGTCAAAACTTTGAACGGGCGCAGATAATTAGTATTGCGGTAAAAACGAAAAACAAATGGCGGTTAACTGCAGTGCGAGGACGACAGCCTGTTCTAATCTACTGCTGTGAAAAGTAAATTAGACGAGTTGACGCACTCCCACAGAGCCGTTGTTATAGAATCGTCATCGCAGTTTGCGGCTGGCACATAAAATATTGTCACACTAAGTAAGCGCAGGCGCAAGTGTCTTTGAGGGAATCGAATCGCAAACGACGCTATGGCGCTCACACGTCTTAGTGGGATAAAATTTTCCAAAAATGATTTTTAGGACGATTTCTTATTTCACTTACCGGAGTGCGTCGATTTGTCTATTGTCTGTAGGTACCGTAAAAGTTTGGCCGAAGTCAACTCCATATTTTGTCAGGCCATAAAGTAGAATGAAAATCGGCTGCCCAACGCGACTGCCAGCCACGTTTTTTTAACACGTAGGTATTCAAGCTATAACTTGCGAAAAAATGACGTAAACGATCAGAAATATTTTTTATGAACGAGGAATTTGAAAATCCACTTGAAAAACTTTCTTTAGTTCTGTCAAAAATCGGTTCTTCGTTTATCAGTTGGCGACGTTGCGATTTTCACTTCGTGGCTTGATAAATGAGGTTGGCTGCGCATTAGCCAGAAGTCGGTGGCAAAATTTCTACCAACCCTGAAGTTTTTTCAAACGAGAGAGAAATTTAAAAAACTCTAGCTCAGCAATACTTCGCTAGAAAACCATCGATAGTAATCGATATGTGTATCGATAGTAATCGATATGTGTATCGATAGGTATCGATATGTGACGAACATAATACCGTTAGATTGAAATCTCATTGCTAATTATAGAGGTTGATGTTGACAGATTTGAAGAAAGTATAATGGAAATAAAGTCCGCGAAGATACATCTCAGAAGTGTGTAATTGCGGTAGAGAAAATACGAAAAGTACAGAGTATGAAATGTGTAAGAGACAAATAATTATGTGCAGAGGTACACGAATGAGCGATGGAATAAGAATCAGTGTACATAGCTGCGAGTATAAATGTATAAAACAGATTGTTTGGTTGAAGTCCAGTGTTCGCAGGATTGTGAAGGGAAGAAGATTGGTGGTTCCAAAACTAGTTTTAGGTGAAAAAATTATGAAAAACTATCGATCTATTAATGTTTTATTGCTAAAAATTGATTTTTCGGGAATTTTTTGTTTTAAAATTTTCTTGGAAACAACTGAAAATAGGTACCAAACTCTCATTAGATCTGGTTCCATATATGGAATACTTTTAGCAAACATTTCAACTCTATTCATCACGTAGTTTTCTCAAAGCTATCAATACAAAAATTTTTCATGCAATTTTTCTTCTCCAATTTTCTTGGAAATTACATACTAAACTAACAGGCACCAAACTGTTATCATACTTGCACCTACGTAAGAAAAATTCTTGAAAATTTCAACTCTTTATTTTTGTCATTTTTTCAGAATCCTAGAAAAACGACTTTTCCTGGAATTTTTTGTTTTTCAGTTTTTTCAGATACCTACTACTGAATCAAAAAGAACTAAACTTTTTTTGAACCTGCTCTTATACTTATGAAAACTATTTTTCGTAAAAATTTCAGCTCTAAGCGATTTGTTTTGTAATTTTCTCAAAACTGTGGACACAAAATTTTGGTTGACACACACACACACACACGCACACACACACGCGCGCGCGCACACACACACAATATGTACTGTTTAATGTCAAGACATGCTGGCAAGAAAGTAGGTAACCTTAGCATACCTTCTGCGTATTTTCAACATTTTGTTTGAATTCACTAATTTAGAATACATCTGATAAAGACATCTCTTGAATTCACAAGGATAGCATACATAAACACAAAGCAAAATATGTCAAAAGGTACGCTCTAGTTGCCTATTTAGCACCCGCATGTCCAACCAGGAATCATCTTTCTTTACTGGTCCAGTAGTATATTGTCAAACAGTATTTTACTTCTTTTTTGTTTCTTTGTGTTACCTCGTGAAGGTCCTTGTTTTACAATAAAAAACACCAATTCAAAAACTATAACTTTGAAAGCATAATATATAAATATTGTAGTTTCGGATGGATGAAAATTTGAATGTTACTGTTGCACTGTACCTCTCCATCATACAGTTTAAACTTTTAGGAGAATGGACTTATTGACCTTGGAAATACTGCTGTTGGGATTGCGTGGTTACTGTATTGATATTGTTGACGAGGATTTGTATAGCTATCTATTTTAAAAAGTAGTGATAATTAAAGGATGCCTATCATAAATGTGGAAAGGATTATGTACAAACTAGTTCTGCTTCTACTATAGTGGGGTCAGAATCGTCCAGAATATCTTCAATTTGAATCCGTAATATATATAGAATTGAAAGCTAGACAATCAATAAATATTTGTATAGTTACTTGTATTTTTAGTGAAAGTGCTTAAATCTTGAACACTATTTCACCAATTTTTTCTTGATTATAGGTGATCATCTAGTTATCTACTAAATGTTTTTGAGAGCCAAGAACTAATGGTAAGAAAAATTGCAGGTGACTTCAAAAAAGTTCAAAAACAAGACCAAATAGGTATAAAACTTGAAAAATACGAACAAACTCTTATAAGTTCCTTTGACAGTAAGTAACTATATAAACTGAGCCTAGTAATAAAAACGTGAAGTCAAGGTATCAAAATAAGTATCATTGGAGGAAGGTTATTTGCTTTTTATTAAACTAGAATAACTCGCCACCTAATAAAGCTACTATGATGAATGAAAAGTTAAAATACTCAGGATGTTGCACTTAATCGAATGAGTCCTCATTCACTTCATTTGGTCTACTTGGATCCAAGTTACAGGTAAATATGAAAAGAGAAACACTTTTTAAGTCTTTTCCTTTCTCATTCGAACAAAATTATCATGACATCTGATGGGGCTAGAGTGGTGTATATGGGCTCATGAGCCTGGGGATGTTGTGCATTATGAAATAAGCCCACATTCATTTCATTAGGAACACTTGAAGTAAATTTATGGTAGAATAAGTACAGGATGTTCAGTTCAGCTCACCTGTCATTCAAACTCTAATATCAAAGACCTAATCAAACAAATATGATGCATATGGTCTTTAATGATCGTGGAATTACACAAATTATTCAATAAGTCCCCATTTACTTAATTTGAACTAATTGGAAGAATGTTATAGTTGAACATTAAAACGACATTTTAGTAGTAAGTTTACTCACATGTTTTTGATCTAAGTAGTGAAATTATCCGTATCAGTCAACAAGTTTTGACATTGTTCATACTTGAGAATGTCCAACAACTGAGAAATTAATTTATTTTAATGAAATTATAACTAAAATTGAAAATTTAGGGTTCAAATAGGTACAGCAAATTTGCCGCACTTCTTGTGATAAGAATTACCTTATTCTTACAATGATACTTATTATGTTGGCTTTAACAGCACTACACTGCCGATCCTAATAAGCTCAGTTTATATAGTTATATCTAGTCAAAGATAAGTTCCGAATCTTAATACCTAAATTATTTACAATATTTATTGTTTTTTCTTTCATATTTTGGAACAGCATGAATGATGGCTTTGATTAGACCGTCAATAGTCGTAAAAATCTTGTAGGAATGATCGTGACTGAAATTTTGTAAACTTACCCCCAGAATATTTTTTTATTTTAATTAAGCCACTGCGAAGAAATATCCATTTTTCTTCTCCCCAATGATAGGAAAAGAACATAGAGCAGTGCTAGGCGACTGTAGCCTGTCGTCCACCAGCAAAACTGCTTTCAATTCACTTTTCTAAAAGGGCTAACGATAATATTCAGCCGGAAGGAACAAATATGATGGAGGAAAAATGGAAAAGATATAAAAATTCGATGTCCGGGGAATGTTACTTGGTATGCATGTTAGTCGAACGTGACGTACAAATATGACGTTTAGTCGCAAGCAGGGGTGGACAAAGTGTAAATTTTTTGCTACATTAACCCTCCATGACCAACTTCTGGTTACGCGCCAACCTTTTGACAACGAACGCGTTTTTTGTCGGCGTGCCCTAACCTACTCTTCTGTGCTCTTCCGTAGCTACCTGAAAAAGGTCATCTCCGAAATCGGTTTCATACCGGCCTTCATTTTCATGGCGGACGTATTCAACGAAATGGAGGTATCCGGTAACATAAATCTGGAGTTCGGCGGCGAAATGACGGGTGCCATACGACAGGCCAAGTCGGTGCACGAGTGCCAGCTGCTGCTCGGCGATCGTCCCATTTCGCTGACCATTATGCGACGCGCCAGCGCCATGAGCTGGTGGACCAAGATCCGGCTCATCGTCCAGGTCTCCCTGGGCCTGGCCTGCCGACCGTTGCGCGCCATTTTGCTCTCGAATGCGCATCGCGTCGCCGAGTCGGATCCGATGACGCAGTACATTTTCGTGTTCGAACGCGACCTGTGTCTGGTGAATGCGCTGCAAATGGCGGCTGCCGCCAACCACAGCAACGATCTGAACGGTTTTTCGAAAATCGTAGCCGTCGTCGGCGGCGGTCACATCAAAGGCATTCACGAATATTGGGGGAAAATGGTGCCGGAGATTGCGCGACTAATTTACGAACCCAAATTCGATAAGAAATTTTGTTAAATCGGCGAAGAGCTGCGCATAGGAGAAGGGGGTTTTAAGGGAGTGCGCAATGCCGAAAATAAAGTGTCAGCGTGGACGGAGGAAAAGCAAATTACGCTTAGGTCTATTTTGATGGTGGAGAGTTACGAATTTTATGGGGCAAATACACTATATCACTGTGTGTTCATTTTTTTTACACTTTTGACAAGTTATTCATTTATTTTGCCAATTTGCATTATTTTTTGGAAGAACCACCCGAATAGGCGCCTTTACTAAACAAAAAGTGTGGAATTCGAATGCGACGTGAAAAAAAATGATTTCGCGCATGCGCACTTACAAGCTAACTTTCTTATACGGCTCGATTACTATTTAAGTTCTAGTTAGCCTTCTTGAAAAGTTCGTTTAAAATTTGTTGATAATTTTTGGTATTGGTACAGATAATTTAATCGATTTCCAGGAACGTAGCGAAAGCCTTTTCTTAGGGGAGGGGAGAAAAACGAAAATTTCTAACAAAAATTTTTAAAATTTCCTAGATCCAAAAAAAAAAAAACGAAAGGTCATCAACTGGCATGATTTTCCATCAAATATATACGACTGTTAATTTTTTCAACTACAAATGCTGCAAAATTTGGAAATTTCCTAAGAAAAAAGTGATCAAATTCCACGATTTTCTTAACTACACGTGCAACTAGTCAATTTTTCAAACTCTAACAATATTCTGGGGGAGCCTTTCCCCATTCCTCCACAGTTATGTCTCTATCGATTGCTATCGGCGAATTTCTGCAAAAAACTAATGCTAGAGCTCTATTATGAGCAGGCTGCAGATTACATTGGGTTAATTTCATCTCACTCTAATTTTACCCAATGTAAGATAGGTAAATATTTACCTATATTATAATATTATACATAATTATATGCGACACGGATGAATATAAAAATACTACCAATTGGATCAAATGCACAATATTCCAAACTATTATTATTTCCAACACTGCTTGATGATATAACAAATTTAAGTACCATTTTGGTATATTTTTCGAACGTCGAATTCAGGCCGATAGAAAATTTGTTTGAATGAATAGCTTATGAGAATATGTTGCGAAATCAGTTTCGAAGTTACAGCATTATTTCATGGCTCCTAAGAACCAGAAATCTATCTTCGAAGTGTTAATTTCCAATTTAATATTGAACTAAATTTAATTATTTTATATTTAATAACAATGAAATAAAAAAACATAAATTATATCATTAATTTGTGACACTAATGGTTTAAATAGTAACGGTTACTGCATTAGTGGGTGACACTCCAGTTACAATAACCTACATCGCAACTTTACCGAATAATTATTCAATACTTAGTTCCTTCGAACTGAAAATCTATCTATTACTATTCATGTTAAGTGTAGTATTGAACTAAATTTCATTATTTAAAAATTCTTTATATTGCAACAAAATAGCATCAAAATCTTTAGCTTGTGGCATTAATAGTAGTTTCGTTAGTTTGTGACACTAATTGTTTAAACAGAAGGTAATAGTTATTGCATTAATTTGCAACACTTACAGTTGAAAAAAACCTACTCCAACTTTACTTCTCAAAATAAAAAGTTTCAATAGAGAATACCTACTGAAGTTTTGTTCCATCTAAAATGTATCTGTATAGATATTTCAGTTCATATCTAACTAAAATGAATAATTATGCTTAATAATGGATAAAAACTCATACGTCACAATCTAATACACTGACATTTTGGTTTCTAAACTAATAAAATTACAAATTTCAGGCAATAGTTAGGTTTGAGTCAAAATAAAAAAAGAAAATTTATTATTTCATGTAAAATATTAAATGTGTTTATCCATCGTTCAAAGTGGATCTTTGTATTACAGTAATTCATTAGTCATTCAAATCAATCGCTGGACCATGATATATCACTTTTCGGGAAATCAACAAAGGTTGAAGTTAGAAAGTTAGAAGCAGTGATAATTTTTGTTTCCACAAAAAATTGAAGGGTTGTTTATTGTTTTTTTTTATACCTAGATGATGAATATAATTTATAATATGTGGTATGTGATGTTTTCAAAATTATAATCAGAAGATAGAGAGCGTCTTAATAAATGCTGAATAACCAACGTTATTACAGCAGTAACCTTAATTTTCACATGTTATTTATGTAAAAAGTGTAGCAATTGTATGCAGTGTTGTGAACTACTGCTTTTACCCTGGTTACTTATTGATAAATCATTTTGAAATCGATATAAAACATAAATACTTACCTACTTCAAATACTGATAACTGTAGATAAAATTTAACATTTTAAAGGGCAAATGCAAAAATGGTATTTAAGTAAAAACCGAGTACTACATGTGAGTAAGTAAGTTAATTCGTACCGTCAATTATTCGTTGTTTCTTGTCAAGTATTGTTCTTGCATCTAGTACTATAGACCATCCTAGAGTTGCATAGACTATCTAGACAAACTGATACACTCTGATAAGAAAGAGTCACAAAACTTATGTTTAACATTTTCTCTCACTAAGTAAATGCTAGTGTCATTAAGGCTCTTGATCAAGCACCACGTTGAGACATAAGCCATTTTGGATCGTAATTTTTCCGAGATCCATTTTGTTTTGTTTGTTGAACACGCTCATTGTTAGTAGAATAAAAAAACTAGTGTTCAGAAAAATTACAATCCAAAATGACGTATGTCTCAACTTGTACTCTAATAATAGTTCTCTAGTTTTGTTTGTGATTCAGTTCCCTTCATCTGCCCTACACATTGAAGAACTAACGACACTTGTGCTTACTTAGTGGGATAATTTGTCCCAACTACAAAATGATGATAATTTTATTACATTGGCTTTATGGGAGTGCGTTAACTTGTCTAAGTAGTTTATATAACCTCTATCCATCCAGTGAGAGTTGATCCGTGTTATGAAATGTAACCCGCAATTACTTACAATTTTATATGCATTATTTACATACTATTTTTCAGTTGTAAGAGTGGGCAGGATTTATGAAAATAATGGAACTCGAATCCTTTTTTGGGGCTGAAAAGGATACATGATTTGTAACTCAAATCAATTTGAAAAAGCAATATGATTCGTGATTTGAATCATATTAAGAAACAGGATTCATGATTCGAATCACTTATTTATAAACATTGGAACACAAAAATACAAATCCTATTTCTTTTGGAAAAAATTCTTAAGAAATTTTTAAAAAATTTGGTACTTATAGGTGAAAAAAATTCTTGAATTTAATTTTACAAAATTAAACAGCCTCTTCAGAGAACTTTTACTTCTCAAATTCCTAAATAAAACTGTTTTTTATCAAAAAGTACAAGAATGTTCGGAACTTTTTTCCCATATCAAGGTCTTACAGAATTATTTAATGTTTCAGACTTTCAGGATTCGTGATTCGTTAAAAAATAATTCGTGCGAATCGCTTTTAATGAGAAGAACTGAAAATATTTGGAATTTGTGATTCGAATCAATTCTTATTGAGTATGGTTTGTTACTTGTGATTTGGATAACTTTTTTGATGATTTTCCCCACTCTTGATTACTCGAGCTTAGATTGCAGAAAATAATGGTTGGGCTACAAAAATCTTAGATTTTACAAATCCTTATCATTTATCAGATTTCATTTTCAATTCCCTACTTTACGAATCTTGAATATCTTTCCGGAGTACGTAGGTAACATCAATATATTGTTTTATTTTTATTTTATTGATTTTGATCTGACGAAAATTTGATTGATGCAAAAAATATCAATTCATTAGTAACAAATAAAATTCAAAACAGATTTAAAACAGATGCAAATTTATTTCAACGAAGGACACAACTCGAATTTTGTAGGATGTACCTACGTTTCACATATTGTTATTTAAATAAAGAAATGGTATGTTGAAAAAAAAATTGTAACTCTTTTTAAATATGTGCTCAACTACAAATCTTAATTCCTTCTTTAAACTAATGGTAGTATCTTAGTGTCCAATGTTTGGTTAATGAAATTCCTTAATTCAAAACGTGAAAGGAGAACATTATTTAAAAATGAACTTCAATAAAATGTTTTTCTCACTGAATCCTAATTCCCAGTATCCTATTGAATCTTATTATAAGAACAGAAAATAGAAATTAGAACTGATAAAGACTTGTAAAATTCTTATTTTTCTAGCCCCAACCATTATTTTCTCAAATCTAAACCCCGGGGAAATATTCACAAACGTAACTTTAATCTCCCTTCACTTAAACTTCACTACAAAATGAATTTTGGCACAATTTTGTATTTAAGAGTATGGTAACATATTATTTTTACTTTGGAACTCTCATAAGAGATACAATGTTCCCACATTTTTAAGTACGAAAAAGGGGAAAAAACTTTTTTAATGTAAAATTTATAAGCGAAGGGAGGTTAAAGTGACGTTTGCGAATATGGGCCTCAGGGCCAAATGCAAAACATTTCCTTATTATTTTTTTCCCTTAAAAAATTCCTTCAGGAAGGTTTTTAAGGAAATTTTCTAAATTTGTTATTCTAAAAAGTTACCTTAAATATTTTAAGGAGGAATATGTAAGGAAAATTTTAAGGTACATTAGACAGTACCTTAAGGATGAAAATATTCCTTAAAAGTATAAAATTCTCCTTTATTATCTTGTTGTTTCACAGTTTACTGTTGTGCTGGTTTATTGAATTTGGTTTTTACTTTTTATTCAAAGACAATGTATTTAATAGATCTGTTAGATCTGGAAGATATCATTTATCAAATCCCACAGAGAAATCTTCGTGATCATTTGAATCCTCTTGTTTTTTTATGAAAATGAATTTTACAGATGTTTCCGGTAAGCCAAAATGCTCTACTAGAATTTTATTAGGTTGGCATTTTTACAATTGTACAGAAGTATAATATTGATTTTTTCTAACTGTTTAAATTTGAAAAGCATCAAATAATAGAAATTGTTTTACCATTGGTACAAGATTTTCTATCACCCAATGGTAACAACAGCTGCCCAGTAAGTCCTATGCTACAGCTTCTATGTGCTCTTCGGTTTTACAGTTCAGGAAATTTTCAAGTAAGTTTCTATTTTGAAAGTAACTGATAAAATAATAGATGTATTTCAGCAAGATTTTATGAAATACTTGTAATTTGTTCACAGGCAGTAAATGGTGATTTAGCAGGCATACATCAGACTACAATCAGTAGACTAGTGAAAAAGGTGTCTGTTGGTATATGTAGGCATATAGTTGACTATATCAAATTCCCTGATAACCTAAGGCAGGGAAAAGGGATTTTTTTGCTGTAAAACAATTTCCAGGTGTGGTGGGATGCATTGATTGCACCCACATACCAATTCAGTGCCCTGGCAATTTGTGGGCCCAATTATGAAGTATACAATTTGGTTATACATTGGCCAGGATCTGTCCATGACAGTGAATTTTTGATAATTCTGGTGTTAAGTTGAAATTTGAAGAACAAACATTGCAAGGTAATTTGAAAAACTATTGAGAATCTCATAATCATGTTTGTTTTTCATCAATTCAATTTTCTTACATGTATTTAATTAATTGTTCTATGATTATTATTGGGTGATAGTGGATATCCCCAAACAAGGTATTTGTTTACTTCAGTTTTGAATCCAACAACCCCTGCAGAAATGAGGTACAACAGAGCCCATATTGCTATTTTTAATTATGTGGAAAGGTATTAATATTAGTTTGATGATTATTGTCAACATAATTATTTTTCAAATTCAAATTTTATTGTATGGTGTTTTTATCTTCACAAAAATAAGACATTTGGAATTTTGAAGCCCTGTTTGATAAGTTGTAGGAAAATTGATCTCTCCTCATTGCCAAAATTCTTCCTTTTCCTAAAATTTATGAGAGGCATTAAACATAAAAAACGAACATTTTTGGAATATAGCTATGTGTAGTACTTACTGTTGAGAAGTCATTTTAATTCGACAGCTTACAGAACAAATTACTAGGCACAGTACTTTTACTATACATATTTTATAATAACATTTACACATTTGTTACAAAACTATTGTTAATTATCATTAATAGTTTAATTTGAAATACTATCACTGATAATTTAACAAATTTCTATTGGTTCAATTTGGTTTGTATACTTGACAACGTAGCATTTATTTAATTCCCTAAAACCAGATAAGGAGATCTTTAGCATTTCAACTTAAGGTACTTTAAATTAAAGGGAAGTTTTTGCATACCACTCTTCCTTAATTTTACATCTTAAACATAAGGAAATTTTGGGTAAGGGAAATTATAAGGAAATGTTTTGAATTTGGCCCTCAGTCTCTTGATTACCACAGGTGAAGATGTAATATTTGGCAACGTTATTTTAAGGCGCGGGGATCATCTTTCGTTGAATGGACTACATATTACTCTTTTTTTTTCATTTCTTGATTTAGACCGATTTATTTTTTAATGAAAATGCTCCGAATAAATATTAGGAACCCACGCTACTAATCAATTAACAGGTCATACTTAGGGTATACCTTGATAACTGTTTGTTACAGGCTATATTATGCTCGTAGAAGTGACAGTCATTTTGAGCGAGTTCCATACCCCCTCGCCAACAATCAAAATGCAAATATAATCTAGGTACACTTAGGCTACGGCGTTTGTAATTAGTCGCAGATATTACTGTACAAACGTTTCAGTTAACTACCATATTTCACGCCAGACATTGAAAAGAGGGATTAGCGAAACTGTCTGTTTAGTGTATTAAAACGAGAGCAAAACGTAAAAATTACAACTTTTTTCGTGTGCTGCTGGGTAGCCTATATAGGTACATTATAGTTTATTTGAAAGTTCAGAAACTTGGCCGAATTTTAAAGTAATTACAAAAGTTAATTTCACTTCCTGCCACGGGAAAAGTTTTTTAACAAGCCCCGTCCTGTTGGCTCGCCTATCATTTCCCAATGCCAGCCCCTCGGTTTCGTTTCCACGCCGCTCCCAACTCTCGTTTCCTATTTTGACGCGAGTTAAATGGCAACGTTAACGTTCACCCTTCGCGGGACCCCAACACATCTTCGTCACTTGCCTGCAACCACCAGTCGGCAATTAAGTTTTCATTAATGCGATATTGCCGCCGCGCAGTTGGGTAGAGAAAAATAAAATAAAAAAATAACAGAAAAAAGGAGGCGTTCTTTTGGATTTTTTGTGCTGCCCGCACCTCGCCGTATGACCCTACGTGCGTACGATGCTCTTACCTTTTTTTTTCTCATCGTGTTCTCAATCTCGTCTATTTCTTTATACTCGTTGCTGTGCATATTTTATAGATACTATAAACATATATAGTATACGTATATACGTCTGCGTAAATAAAAAGTTTAATTCGCTATTAACAAGTTGTCGTATAAATTGGAAACGGCGAACGAAGACGACGACGTTCCTGGTACTGGCTGTTATGGCAATTGAATTCGTTTGGCCGTGAAGAAAGAAATGAAGGGTGGTTCTGGCGGCTGCGGTGTTGGTGGAAGACGATGTAAAGGGTGGTAGGAAAATTGTTCGCGTGGTTTTCCTCGTACACCTCTCCGTCGGGGCGAGTTCTTTGGGTGGCCGACTTTTCAAAAAACGAGGAATGCGGTTTGTGTTTTACACACAGTATAATATATGTACATATATATGCCATGTATAGGTAGGCTGTAACTATAGTATATATATATAGGTATAAAAAGGTATATAAGTACTATTGTGAAATAACTGGAAAACGGTTACAGTCTGTGTGAAAGAATCTAGGCTACTTTTTTCTTCTTTTTTCTTCTTTTCTTTTGCACCCTTTCGAACATCTCCAGCCCCGTTTCTTTGTATTTCTTAATCGATACTCCACTCCAGACGGAGACGCTATTATTATGAAAAATAAACGTCAGCGATTAAATTGTCGAAATACCGACGCGCGAACCATTTATACCGACGAAGGGTAAGATGGGTGTGAGATTGTGGGCAGAGAGGGAGAGCTTTGAGGTACGGGCAAATAAAGGGAGTTTTTTTTTTTCTTTTTTGATTTCTCTCGTTTCGAAGTATTAGGCTGTAGGTAAGTTATGTTGAACGCCGTCTCTGTGTCAGTCTCAGTCGCTATGGTGACCTCTCAAAAAATCGGTAACGTGTCGAGAAAATTAATTTTTCGAACGCGTGCTTTTATCTGACCAACTTCTGTACATGTGTTGGTATATAGGTACCAAATAATTGACCTGTGCTATCGGCCGTTGTTCATCTGAAAGGTCGATACGGCGAATGTACCTCACCTTTGTGTAGATTTTCGACCGATACCGGAGCAGTTAAACGTATATGTGAGAAGAGAAAATTATGAATACAGTAGCGTATCTCAGGGAAAGGATAAGGTGATTTATATCAATCCTTTTAGTTTCCGCTTTTTCTTCTTCTCCTTTTTTTTTAAAACAAATTTTAGATAAGTATTAAAGTTCACCTTATGATGGAAAATTGACTGAGAGCTAGATGGTTTTCTTTCATTACAGTGTCAAAAGAAACATAATGACATCTGAAGTTCAAGAAATTGTTTCGACTTTGAAAATGACTTTTGAAGAACTTAGGTAATTTTCAGCAGAACTTGTTGCACTAGAATTTTTTGAAGTTTAAAATTGTGTGTCAATTAAAATATTTCATACCTTGCAAAACCCATCAGATAACTTTGGGGTTAATAATAATACATATTATCGCAGAGTATTAAAAATATAATAGAGAATCCATGTGAAAGGAGAAACGGTATCACTTTCACAATTAAGATGTCCGCTATTGTTTTTTTATCTACGAAATTCGAGTTGATTGTGATATCTAAATTAATTGTTATATTCATTCATTTATTCATTTAATTAAATTATTTGAAAAAAAAAAAATTGTGATTATTTCCCTAAAGGGTAAGGAAATTCGAATTTGATAACGAAGGAGTGGAGACAAATAGCTTAGCATGTAGTGCAATTTTTGTTACAGCTTTTAAATGAAGGTCGGTCCTCTGTTATATTTAATACTCTGTGCATATTACTAGGGAGTACATAATGCAGTTAGGTACACAGTGATAATTCATACAGACTTAAATACATGTGCCAGAATTATCAATTAACTAATCGATGTATTGATGTGATATTATAAAGAACAAAATTATTTCCAGTTAGACTTAAATATACGCGTAGCCAAATATATCTGTAAAATTGTTCATGTGATATTGTTACAAAAGACTAGAGTCTTGTGAAAGGAAGTTTTTTCAGCAGGTTACATATATGACGTCATGTTTGAGGTTCAATCGGAATGGGAGTGTCAAAGATTCGTCTATTTTTTTGTTGAATGTATTAAATAATAGCTGTATTTGTCATATTAGCTTGTGGCCCAGTGGATAAGTACATGTGCTAACATGCTACAGGTTGTGTGTTGGAACCTTAGGTATTCTTTTGAATTTTTTTATTTTATTTTTTTTCGTTTTTTTATATCATTTTTCACAGCTTACTTAACTTGCAACACACTAGCATACATCCTTATCCACTGTGCCACAAACCAATTTGAAAATCAAGTTATAATTTCATGTGTTCAACCAAACAATAGACAAACTTCAAACATGACGTCATAACATGTAAACCTGCTGGAAAAACTTCCTTCTGCAAGACGCTCGTTGAGCCAAATATATCTGTAAAACTGGTCATGTGATAGTGTTACAAAAGTGGCAATTTTATATTAAGGCTTGTCACTTACATCACAAACCTTATCCGTAATTTCACTGGGTGGTTACATATTCATGAAAATCCTTGAAAAGCAGGGAAGTATAGACATTTTTGAGACCAATTATCTTAAATCAAGAGGTGACTACTTGTTTAACATAAATGAAATTACAGAGGAAGCTTCAAGGAATAAAATAAGACAAAAATGAGAAATTTTTAGTTCTTTAAAGCTGAGAAAATGATTTAATTTAATGTTATCAGTGTACATTACCCTAAAGAAAACTAATAATAAGGCTCAAAAACACCAATTTGATTCACATTTTCAGGTTTTTCTTCAATTTTCTCGGCTTCTATGTGCTTAAATTTCTTGATCTTTGACTTATTTTATTCGTTGAAGCCACTTCTAAAATTTCCTTTATGTCAAATAATTAGATATCACTTGTTTTAAGATAATTACAACTAAAAATTTGAGTATTCACAATGTTTATTATGTGGTTTAGCCACCCAGAGAGATAATATGCTTTCAGTTGTGACGTCACGCAACATTGCCTTATATTCGTATATAATATATCGGGTATAAAATATGAGAAATATTGATCAGAAAACTGGTGATTGACTTCTGATTATTATTAAAGATATTTTTTTTGAATATTTTAATAAATTTTGATCGTTATTTTCTACAATACTTGTTGAATGAAAATCATATAAATATTTATATTTACTTAATTTAAAGTACATCTTAATATCTTTATAACATAATGTAAACCAATGTAAGTCAATTTCCGTTGAATTTTTTGAAAAAATATTTTTATCAAATTTCGAAAATTTTATTTCTCAGCAAAAATGCAGGTACTCTTTGAAGCAAATATTAAGCATAATTGAATGCTACTCAGAAAGCAACCGCTGAGAAAAAAGTCGGTGAAATTAATGTGAAGGCAGTTTTCTCATGTTTACCTGCAGCTTAGGAAGTAGTTTTAAAAATTTTATATTTTCAAAAACATTTTAAATGACTCCACTGCGCATTGTCAGTGCATTGATTTACAAGTACTTACGTAGATACCGATGGGAATTAGACTATATAAAAGAGTTGGCCAAAAGTTAAAAGCTAAAGTGTCTAGATTTTATAATTTTTTTTTTTTTTTTTTTTTTTCAATAACGTACCTACTATAGGTATCTAAGTATCAACCGACTTGACAAAAAACAAACGTTCAAAGACTGAAATGGTATAAATGCGGCATCCATAATTACAACCATGAAAATATTCATTCAATAAAAGTTACTCGAACAAAAATGGTAAATACGCAGTTACATTCAACTGTATAGGAATAACGAATAAGAAGTTTAAACGATGTGACAATTTTACCTGCCCCTACATTATTCGGGTCTTTTAGATGGCACAGCTTTCACATAAAAATGAAAATAACGTGACTGTCGCTGTGAAATTTATAACGGTGAAAGTGACTCGAGCAATCAACTGCAAGTACGACTGCTGTACTCTACGTCCTACAGACTATAATAGTCTATATTTACCGATTTGTATTTTCAATCGCTAATTTTACACGCCATCGTCTGATAACGTAATTCATGGAAATGCAGGACGACAGGATGGAGGAGAGCGGCCATCCTACGTTTGTACACCGAAAACCCAAAATCCAAGTTCTTCATGCAAGCATTAAAATAAAATTTACGACAGTTTAACGCCTCGAGCGTGCACCACACTTGGCTTTACAAGTTTGGGTCAACTTCTCTGCGTCTAGTTTACAAATTATGTGTACGTTTTCCACCGAGAGAGTGGTGTGCGTGCGTGCGTGCATGCGTGCGTGCATGCGTGCGTGCATGCGTGCGTGCGCGCGTATGTGTGTGTGTGTGTGTGTGAGCGTGAGATGTAAACCCACACAGTGCATGTGTAGTGGCTCGTGTGTTGTGTACGTGTGTTTTGCGCTGGGCTGGATGTTGTGGCGAATTTGTACCAACTCTTTGAAATTCAAATCTACCTGGTCGCTTTGATCGTTGGCACGGAAGCGCTCCGTACGCACGGATACCAAATTTTACGCTCAACGTTTAATCCGCCAAAAAACTCGGTTTCTAACGGCGCGCTGCGACCGAAATAAATTATGTCCGTTTTTGAAAGAAAACAAAAAAAAAAAAAAAAAATGAAGAAAAAAAAGAAGGAGAAAGAACAAAGAGGCAGACAGAGACGAACGGAAAAGTCCAAAAAAAGGGATGCTTCGATTTAAACCTGGCTGGATGCGTGTTTGAAAGTCAGAAGTTCTCGAAACATTGAAAAAAAAAAAGAAAGCAAAAAAACTAATTTAAAGAGAAAAATAACTATTTTAAAATTTCTTTAGCAAGATCCAAGGGAGCTGTTAAACTCGGTGATCCTTTACGTTTATCATAGTACCTATATACATTTAGGTTCATATTATGTTAATCAAGTTTGACCTATGACTGACCAAAATTTTTAAATTTTGCACCGACTTCAAAAATTTCAGCTGTCTGCATATTGCTGCAGAAATTTTAAAAAGGGTTAATATGTTTCTCTTTAACCGACATATAGTCGGTTCCTTTGGTGAAAATTAATTTATCAGGATATACGTTTTTATTAGGGTAAAAACGGTATGTGAAACCTAGCACGCACACAAAGACACTCACTCACGGTATGACGACCACAGCTTTATACAAACAGTTATAAAGTCTAAATTCTGTTTTACCGGCCTGAGTTAAATAAACGTCTATAAAAAAGGAGGAGGTTATATTATTTTTCAGTTAGCGATGGCAAATGCTCGAGCATTTCTTTGCGAATGCTGGGTATACTCGGGCATTTGCTCAGCATGTGCTCATCCTAAAAATGCTTAAAAATGTCAATTATTTTGTTTTAAAACAAGATAATGATAAAAAAAAATTTAAAAAAATTCTAGCCTAGCAAGTCACGCTAGAAAATGTAAAATAAATAACAAAATAAATAAATGAATAAATAAATAAGTACAAAAAAAAATCAAAAATATCCTGGACTAAAAACAATAGGTCTCATCCTTTATAGATACAAACAAGTGTATTAAATTTTATGACTATTGTTATGGAGCGACTACAATGTGATTTGTCCTGCGTTGAGAGAAACTCAACCCGAATGAAACGAATGATTTTATTTGCCTCAAAATGAGAAATTTTAATCATTAAAATTCACAAAAAAAATACACGAGAAATACTCGAACTTAGCTCTAATTTCCTTTCACTGTAGGCTAAAATAATATTATTAATATACATTAACTTTGACTATTTTCACAATGAGAAAATGAAATTGGCTTTTACGCCTTGACCAAAAATGAGTTAGACATAAGCCAGTGAGTTAGTAAAAAGAAGATCTTCTATCTAAAATACCCAGTAGGTAAGTCTGAAAGAGAGATCTTGTTCTGGCAACAGCCAGTAGGTAAATGTGAAGGAGAGATCTTGTTCCTGCAACAGCCAGTAGATAAGTGAATTCCCTCTCAAAATCAAGATTGCTTATTGGTTCCGATTTGGGGGTTTTGGCAGATGAAGTGTGGTGGCTTCCCTCATGGGAGTAAGCAAGGCTGTCAAAACCCTTAATTTAATGGGAGAATTTCCGCGAATTTTGGTGTTTTGGAGTGAATATTGAGCGGCTGAAACACACAGGGTGCCAGTGGATATATGTATATAAGAATATGTATTCACATTCTTAAAATAACCACAGTTTCTGTCTGTGTTTCGCACTCGCTGATATAGTGAGTTGCAGAGATCTCTCATATATATATATATTAGATTTGTATTATATTCATCTATTGATGGATTTTAAGTATGGAAAGATGAAAGATGTGTCTACATGATTCTTCATTATTTTCTAAAGAGCTTACAAATCCATCAATAGATGCCAAGCTAGTGGGATGATCTTGAGGAAGACGGAATGCTAATTAGTAAACTATCAGCTCAGTTCTTTCCCTAGTGTGGCTCCCCCTCGAAGAATGGGGATATAAGAATATGTATTCACATTCTTAAAATAACCACAGTTTCTGTCTGTGTTTCGCACTCGCTGATATAGTGAGTTGCAGAGATCTCTCATATATATATATTAGATTTGTATTATATTCATCTATTGATGGATTTTAAGTATGGAAAGATGAAAGATGTGTCTACATGATTCTTCATTATTTTCTAAAGAACTTACATGTACTTATGTATTTTGGATTACAATAAATTCCATAAGAAATGTACTTGATATTCGACTGATCGAATCTTAAATAGTTTTTATGTACTATTTTTCTACGTTTACCTATATTTGTATTATTAGAAGAATATAGGAAAAACGTGGAAAAACAGAAGGTGTTCTGGTTAGTACAGTAGTTGAAAGTATATTCGCCTCAAAGTGTCAACCTTGACATGTTGTAAAATGTACATTTTATTATTCTTAATTTGCCATATATTTAGGTGAAATCAATTTAGGGGTATAAGGGATGGCAGGTGCCTATATGTATTTTTTGAGAGTAGCGAGAATGCGTTTGGAATCAGTTAGTGGTCCAAAATACGTACGAAGACGTTTCAAAATGGCGGGTAAAGTGAGATAAATTTAGTACATAACATTATTGGATGAAAATTTCAACCTGTACCGCATTACCCAGAAATGTGTATATATAAATAATTATGTATATAACTAATTATAAATACACATAGAAGTTAATACGTGTATGCATATGAATTTCAGCTGATGGTGACAGATTTTCCTGGGGTCATGAAACAAAAAACAAACCTTCTCTCAACCCTTGGGTCTGATTAACAAATCAATTTTAATAGGCAGATTTTCTTCGAAAACCTATATAACAGTGAGCTATTGCAATCAAGAAGGAAGAGCAAGAAATGGAAAAAACATTGTTTGACATTTTAGAATTATTTTGAAACTGACATTTATTTGCGGTGAACAACTTAATTATTTTCAATTTTCCATCCATAAAGGCTAAAAATAATGACGGGAAATATTGAAAAAAAAAAGAAAATTATCGATATTATCATACTTCAGGAAGGAAGTATCGATAGTATGAATATTAAGCTACCTTTGAGCTACAAAAAAGACAACAACTTTAACACTCTAGAGCCACGTTGCATTTCACTTCAAGAGAAATTTATATAAAACTTTATGTGTGCGAAATTTTAAGGGTAATAATTTTCTTTCAGTACTTTTTCCCCATAAAATTGATATTTATCAAAATGTTTGTAAAAAACAGATTTTTGTAATATATTGAGAAGTTGGAAAAGAGATTTGTGAAAAACAATTTTTGCTGACAATTATGTTCAACTACAACTCTCTGTTTTTTGTTCTATTAAGAATATACATAAAGTTTTACTTTTTTTTTTTTTTTTTAATTACATTTTGGCTAAAATTTGAAATAGTAATTTGTGATACAAGTTTATAAATTAGGTGATTTTGATTTGAGGTGATTTTTGCAGTACAAGCCAAAGGCGAGTGATGCAAATCGCACAACATGTGTGTCACACACAATATTTGCAACACACCATTCCCTAAAAAACGAAAAAGGGTGAGTTCCCCTGAGGCTGTACTCATGAATGATTGATGTGTATACATAGAAATAAAATTACCAACTTCCAACTCCGAGCTATATTCCTGCAAAACCTAAGTTAATAGTGTGATTGTGTGCGTGTGCAACATCATGTAACACCACAAATGAGAGTTACTAAGACTCACACTTATTCATATCTGAAAACTTTAGTTTTTGTTTAGCCCCTACAGTAGACCAAGTGTTAAGATGTTTACACATCAAAAATTATGATAAATTAAATATTATCGTAATTGGCAAATATGTAAGCGTAAACTATCACCTGCTCTTCAATCAGACTTTGTGGGGCAATGAGTATGCCAGCTTGCTATCACAGATATCGGTGGCTCGTTATTCCCGTCGCAGAAACCTTTATGAAAAAAAAAATTATAATAATAATAATAAAATTGAAGAAAATGATAACATAGACCACCTATGTGCTTCTAAGGACCAGTGTATAAAGTGAAGCATGCGCCCAAGACAATGTGTAAAGTAAAAGACCATACATCGGTACTAAATAGTTCTAAAATTTCCTGCTTTATACATCGTCGTGGTGCGTATAAAAATGTAGTTTATCAGCAAGGTGTTGCAAAAATATACTTCTAATTATTAATATTTTTCTCAATATGAATTCATTTCGTAATAGGCCCAAGTCCGGATGCTTTTAAATCTTCTTTGAGTATTTATCTGCACCATTGAAGCAAAACTTTTTGGTTATTTTCAAAGAAAATTTCTTTTTAAAAGGCACACCCTATTAATTATAGGCTTGGATGATTTTTATAATAACTTGAAGCAAAATATGGCAAGCTACACGAATTAATGCGACGTTATTCTTTGTTTTGTTTGTTTGCAGCAACCGGTGGAGGTGTAATAAACATATCCTGTTAAGTTGTATATTTGCTAGTGCCGGCCTCTTGGCTAAGGAGACTGGCTTGACAGTGTTGTTAGTGAATTTACTGTACGATGTGTACATATCGTGGATGTACATTCGAAAGTGAGTATTCTTCGAGATTACTTACAATTATTTTTTGATAGAAAATCATACGAATTAGAACCTTAATTACGTAGTTTAGCCTATTTTCTCTTTCTTGGTATCTTTCCCATGGTAATTAAGATCCTGATACCCGAGTACGAACCAGAAGGAAGAGCAACGAAATCGTCATCTTCGCAAGTTCATTCACTTTTTTGCTCTCTTCAAAGATGTGGGCTATTTAGTTTTAGTTTCTTCCTTCCCATTCATAAATTGTCGATATCTAATTTTACTGACGATACTGTACTGATAAGCAAAAATCGATTATTCTAAATAATTGATTAACCGATTCGTAAAAAATTCGTAAATCGATTATTATATTTGTCGACTCACCTCAAATATGGTCGATTATTTCATAGGTAATCGATTACTGTGAAAAATTAAGCCATCAATTTTTTCTAATTAGTTGCCCATTAATCAGGAGTCAAGAGCCATGTTGGTATTATTATCATAATTATAGATCAGTGAAAAACCTCTAAAACATCACACGAGGAATTTTAGAAATAATCTATTGTTTTACAAAATCGATTACCTGATCAATTTTTTCCAATTAATCACCCATCGATAGACGAGACTGTTGGACTTCACCTACTTCGCAACCATCTCTCATTATACCGAAAAAAAATGTATAATTTTTTCTCCTTTTTTATTGTGATGCAACACGAATGTGCCGTTAGCAGAACTGAAAATCTCACAATTTTACTATCGATCACCTACTTTACACGTGTAGTGCCAACTATTTTTCATAATACTTAGCCTACCCGAAAGCGATGAAAGTGATGTAAGTGCGTAAAGTAAATGATTTTGATAAGAATGTGATGCAGTCCACACGAATAGCAATCATCAAATTCGCAAGAGTGCCACACATTATTTTTTGCAACACCTACAAGTGGCGGATCCAGGAAATAATAGGGAAATTACCCCCAAAAACCAAAAATAAAAATAAAAATACAAAAATATAAAAGAAAAATGAATATAACAACGTAGAATCCACATAAAAACCGTCAAAAATTTGTTGAAGAGCAAATAAAAAAAAAAGAGCTCGACGGCATAGAAATTTTTGTCATTTCCCCTCTCCCAAAATGACGCTCTGGATCCATCATTGAGACCTACCCGAAAACGTAGCATCAATAATGAAAAAAATTTAGGTAAAATTAAAAATTGAAACGTGTGAAAAAGTCCCAAACGTTTAGGTAAGCCGGCGCCAAATCTTATTTTTTTGCATCGTTTTAAAATCCGCTAATTTTCAAACAGTCAGGGTGGACAAAAAATAATTATGCAAAAATAACGATTTCAGACCCAAGAAAAGGTTATTTTGTCTGCTATCCAATTATCAAAATATAAATTCCATCTTTGTGAATAACAAATTTGTCATAAAGTCAATTCAGATGAATTCGTTTCTCTTCTTGTCACTGAAATTCAAATGAACGTTATTATTCTGCAGTTAAACTCCTCCAATTTTTCGAGACTGCAGATACCGACCGAAGCAAGAAAATTGGATTTTAAATTACAAAACACTTGTAGGCCTACCTTTATTAAAACATAAAAAATGAAATACGTACAAACGAAAAAAAATTACAGTCGTTTGGTATGAAATGAGGGCAAGAAAGAAAGGAAGAAAACGATACTAAATAAAAAACAAATAAAAAAGTAAAATAGACCATGAAAAGGAGTTTTCCTGGAAAAATACGAGAATGAAAAGAACTTCAATATTGGGAATTACAGCTAAAGAATGTCTTAAAGAATTTGGGAAGACGAGATGTTGAAATTGAACATGCAAAAATATTTCAGCAATATCATTTTTCTTTTGACAGGCAATTTATTCTATCGCGTGTTTTTATTTTCTCACTCCTTCGAAATGGGGTTGTTTGTTACTAAATGTTTTCCTTGTACACAGAGTGTCGGTAGACCTATACAAGGTGTAACCGAAACGGTCGGTAAACTATTATCAACCATCAAAACTCAACAAAACTATGAAAACTCGTAATTTAGGTAACGTGTATATAGTCATATCCTTTATTTGGTGAATTGGTGGCGTTCTTCACCTGCCTATTAGTTTGTCATTTTTCGTAAATTATGTCAAAATTGATAAAAACAATGTCAAAGGATGAACATCTCCTGCCATTAGTCATTACTGATTGAACAATTCCATTATTTATTCCTATTTATAAAATTTGACATAGATATCATATTTTTCACACATACGTACGCATAGGCGTTGACCTGGTCTTTTTTGGGGGCTGACCCTTCAATAATTATTTAAATTTTAGTAGATACATACTTAATAAATGCGTAGATAGGTCCGTCGCAAAAAGAGGTCCACAAATTCTCAGCGGTCTCTTCAGACCTCCCCCCCAAACAAAAAATCACCAAAATCAATAAAAAAAAAAAACACAATTTTTATTGATCGAGCCTTTTTTTTTCTTTACTAAGAGGGTTAAGACTTTCAGGACTTCCTTCACCCTTGTTACTTATATACGTTTTTTCATGTTGGACAATTAAAAATTCGCTGTCTAGGTTGAATGTGAACCAAAATATTTTTAAATTTTCAGTTTTCCTTCCCCCGCCTACAATAATTTTACGTCGGCACCACTGCATTTACGCCGATTTTCATATTATGTTCTAAATTATTCATTCTCACCTCAACGATTTCACCAAATCGAATCGCTGAATCTAAAAGCCATATGTTTAAAGGTTGGTAATTTCTTCACATCGACGCATGCAATTTTCTTTTTTCTTTCTATAGTCAGGCCATAGTGAAACGGCCATACCTAATGTTTTTGTTTTCACTTATTTTGTTTATTTTTTGTTTCTTTCTTTATGGGTCCATCCCTCGATAAACGATACCAAAACGCTGACAAGAGTGATGGAAAAGTGTGGAAGTGCGGAAAAAAAAAAAGGAGTCGGTAGCGAAATGAAATTTATTTCCTTTGCGTGAATATTTTCATTACGAGCACGACTTAAACATCACTATTCACGCGTGAATCGACCCACAAACTTTACAAATAATCTTACCAAAAAAAAAAAAAAAAACAAAGAAAGAAAAGATAGAAAAAGAAAACCAAAACGAAGGAATATGCTAAATCGTCCGATAAAGTACAATTTTCCTCTAAATTACACAAAAATCACTTTAAAAGCGTACGAGCACGAAAAGATCAAATGTCAATAAGACTGAAAAAAAGAATAGACTCTGCGGTGGATGGCAGAGAAAGGAAAGAGTTGCAGAAAAAGTGAAAGAAAAATAGAGTTCGAGAAATGAGAAAAGAAAACATTTTGAAGAAAAAAGAATAAATGAAAAAATGACGAAAAAAAAAAAAAATCAATTCCTACGTGTTTTAAAAATTTCAAAAAAAAAAATAAAAAAGGTCAAAAAAATTATTTTTGTTTAATTTTACATTAGGTGCGGTATATACGCCTTTAGGTGAAACGAGTTTGAAAATTTTTTATTGTTTCTTGGTTTTTTTCTTTCATCTTTTCATTCTACGATTTTTTCTTTTTTTTTTTTTTTTGGAAGAGGACCTTTTTTTTCTCAAAAAAAGTAACCGCCACCTCACTTTAGGCGAATAATAACTTAAACACTGACGGAATATCAAATCCGCGAAAAGGTTACAAGAATTTTCCATTAGTTTAACAGTTTACGACAGTATTAATACGAAATTTCGATGTTACTTTTCTACCGCCCATTGACGTTCTCAATGAGAGAAAATTTTATTTCTCTTTTTCAGTCTTTCGGCTATTAAAAAAAATATATATATATAGGTATATAGGGTATAAATGTCATTCACAACGGTGTTCAAAAGTGCTGAGAGAAAATATTTATACCCGAACTCTTTTAGTAGGCTTTCTTTTTTATTTAGCTGAAAATTTGGATGAGAAAAAACTCCTACTGATAAATTCAAAACTGACATATTTTGAGAGTCATCTGATGAATTTTCCTTATTGTAAGCATACTTAGATTCCCTCACAGGTTAAATCAAACGCATAGTACTTCAGAGGCTTCGAAAATGTGGTATCTAAAAGAAGAGATCTAAACTTGAAAGTTAATCGATATTTTGATTTTAAAATTATAAAAGTGTACGTGTAATGAAAATTATTACAATGATGGTAATATGCTAAGACCACGGCAATAAATTGTAATAATCATGAAGAAGTAGTATAATTAAGGACGTAGGAATAAGTAAGCTGATTAGCAGTTACAGAGATGAAGCTAGGATAAATCTTCCGGGAAGAGGCTGAACGTTGGTTATTAATTAGTCAAATTGAAAATAAGCAGAACTCATTATAAATTGTCAAACTTTTTAAATATCATTAATCAAATAAAGAAATTTTCTGAATGGAAATGTATGGATATATTTTCCTTACCCGAGTAGAAGAAAAACTTATTTTGTGTTATTGTTTTGAAGTGAAACTTCAATGAATAATATTAAAAAAATATTGCCAGGGTAAATGTATTAAACGTGGGGTATATAAATTAAAAATTTGATAAAAATTCAAAAATTCACTCTGACCTGAAAATTATGATAGAATCGGGAACAAAGGTACTTTATGTTTATGCTTCGAATGTTAAAAAGTTAATGGAACCAATTTTTGATTTTATTTGAGTTAGTTTGTCACACGACTCAAAATTAAGACTACACAAAATTGGTTTCTAAAATGGGGTACCATGGTTCCTAATATGCGGTACCTGTAACTTTCATCGAAACATTGAGATTAGAGTTGGAAATAGTAATTAATATATTACCTACGAAGGGAGGAAGAAAAGTGAGCAATTATGGTGTGGTAATCGCATGTGTTAATAATTATTCACCCCAAACCGACATGCGTATGATATATTTTTTGCAACATTTGTTCTGAAAGTGCAAAATTTTTTCTGAATTTAAATATGCAGCGGAAATAATGAGTTTCATTATTCACTTTCAATATTTTGCGCTGTGAAAACAAAAAGATAATCAGTTACTTTTAACGCAAGTGATGGGAAGAATCTATTAATCTACGTTTCAGAAATCAAAAATGTGGTTTATGACGTTTTGATTCCATTATCTATAGTAAATAAGTACAATCTGGAGATTTGTCAGCTGGATGTGAAAACTGCGTTTTTACATGGAGAAGTAACCACCCCAATATACATGGAGATTCCTGAAGGAGTGGAGATAAATCCTTCGGAGTGGGCAAACAAAATCTGAAAATTAAATAAATCAATCTACGGTTTAAGAACAAGTCCAAAAAGTTGGAATCCTTTTTACGGCAAAAATGAATAAAATTGGCTTGGTCAGTGATGTTAAAGACCCCTGTCTGTTCAAATGGAGAAAAGGAGATAAATTTTTCATACTTCTGGCGTATGTCGATGACATATTATTAGCCGGAAACTGCTTGGAGTTAATTAAACAACTTAAGGAGAATTTACGAAAAATATTTAAATATTCAGATATGGGAACACCCAAAGAATATTTAAGTATTGAAATAGAAAGAAATTGGAGTATTAATAAATTGGAGTTGAAACAATCTCGTTTTATTAACAAATTATTGAGGAGATTTAAAATGGAAGACTGTAAGCCTTGCAAAACTCCAATGGTGACAAGGCAAGTTAAACGGAGAAATGAAAATAATTATGAACAGACAGAGGAATCACAAATTGGAGAAAAATTTCCGTTCAGAGAAGCTGTCGGATGTTTATTATATCTGACTGGAGGAACAAGACCAGATATAGCATTGGCGGTAAACCTAATGAGTTGATGTCAATCAAACCCTATACAGGAGAACATACAGGAGTTAAAAATAATTTTTAGTTACCTTAAACATACGGAGAATTTAGGATTAACTTATCTTGGAGAAGGTGATAACTTAGAAGGTTACTCGGATGCAAGTTGGGGAGATTGCCCAGTAACTGGAACTTCAACAGCTGGATACGCTGTTAAACTATTCAGAGACATGATTGCATGGAAATGTTACAAACAACGGTGCGTAACCACTTCCACTTGTGCGACTGAATTCATAGCCATGAGTGAATTAGCCAAGGAGATAGAAACTCAAGCTGAAATAACGGAGAAAATAATAGGAGTATCTTACTTACCAGCGACAATTTATTGTGATAGCAAATCTGCTATCGAAGGAGCTCAGATGGTAGGAGCACCAGGCTTAAAATATCTACACACGAGATACCATTACGTGAGACAAGCTCAACAAGATGGTAAAGTAAATTTAGTTAATGTTGTGTCAGAAGATCAGGAGGCTGACATATTCACTAAACCTTTGTCAATAGAAGTATTTGAAAAATTAGTACGGAGAATATTAAACATTAAGGACAACACCGACCACTAAAATTTGGAGTTTTATGATTTGAATGTTACTGGAGTAATAGTAATATAAAATAATTTATTTATAGATAATCAGTAGACACGAAAGCAGTAGATCAGAGATGAAACAAAGATAAGTTAACTACCTCAAAAACCAACGATCTTGTCAAAATTAAGTCATTATTATTTAAGTACTACCTACCCATTTGTAAATATGTTTGTGTTCGGGAGGAGTGATTATTATTCATTTATTATTATTATCATTATTTGTGTGTTATTGAATTGTTTTGTTTTTTGTTTTTGTATTTTTATTAATTATATGAATTCTATTATTTTGTACAAATTTTATACTTTATTTCAAAAAACAATAACAAATCATTTAACTAGTCTTATGGTGGCTTAAGGCTAATTAAGCGATAATAACAAAAATGATACTCACAAATTTAAATATTTTCTTTGGCAATGCTTCGAAGTTTTACCTTGTGGAGTAAAAGGGTTTCTTCGAATAGGAGTAACAATTGGAAAAATAGAGGTTTTTCTTGAGTATAAGTTTTCCTCTAAAGGAGATTTAAAACGGAGATAGGTGTACAGAGAATAGAGATTGGAGAAATTTAAGTTGAGGTTTTTTTTACTGTTTATACGGTTTTTCCTCAACAACAGGAGTAAATATTCTTTCGATGAAGAATTGGAGTTTTTCCATAATAATGGTTTTCTCCGAATAGTTCTTTTACCGCACCAACTCAAGAATTCAATGGACCAACTGCGTCACTCAACCAAGGAGGGAGTGTTGGGGTTACACTGAAGCCCCCAATCTCCAATACTACTAAACTTATACTTGACTATTGAGTACCCTTTAATAAAATTTTATACTTAGCCTAGATCCAGTTTTGTTCATTTTTATTCCATTTTCAATTTTTCCACCGAATTACATACACCTTCCAATAGTGGACAAAATGCTCGATCCCATCCGTGTTTGTCATTGGCAGGTTCCACTGTATCTACTTGTTTACTATTCTTAATTTTTCCTACTCCAGAAATTTTTGTTAATCTTCTGACTTATTTTCTTCCATTTATATTCAGTTCATTAGCTGTGATCTTTTTTAGGCTACACACTCTTTAAAATTCTTTTTAAAATTATATAACTAATTAAGTATTAAATAGTTTTATTAAATTAATTATTTTATTTTATTTCTAAAATGTGTCTCGTGTCTGGTTACTGATAGGAAGAAAGGAGAGTCACAATAATAAGTTAAGTAAAAATGAATTTTATAAAATACACTTTTATAAGACATGTAAAATTCTCCCCACTAAAGACTCATGTCCAAAGCTCCAAAATAAACTTGACAAAAAAAAAGCTGTTTCTGAGGAGAATCAAACTCGACAACCTATAAATTCAGGGACTCGTCGCAGCCACTATACCCTAGTGATGGTTGGAAACATACAAAGAAACTTGAGTTTAAAAATAAAAACATATTAATAATGGATAACTGATAACAACCAAACTCAATTTCAGTGCCCCCCCCCCGATGTTAGTGCAAGAACTATTTCACATTTTGTTGCCTTAGTTACTACCTACAATAAAAATGTGTATAAAAAGGAGGATGAAAAAAATTTCCACTTGCCTCTATTTATTTTTGTTTTTAATGTTTTTGTGAGGACGTTTCCCTCACCTCCTCCATACAGGACTTGGCCCTGCATCAAAAGACGGGTTGCTAATCAAAGTCTGCGACCCAAATTATTAGTGCATAGCACTTGAAACAAAAATATATCGTCTGTATGCACTCATAGAAATGACGCACCTCTACGTTTGCCTGTAAATGGCAAATGGGAACGTGGGCACATAATTAGTATGTACTCACTGATACAGTGCATGTTGCAATCTATGTATGGTACTGCAGTACCTATGGACAGTTGCCCTCAGTATTCAGTATGCTTTGTGTACAGTTCAATAAACCAGCTTGCTACTGATACCAAAAAAAGATTTGGTTGCCCTACACGCAAATCACAAATTGGTTCCATGAACCAAGTGTAGGTACAGCTACCTACACTAAAGAGCCAAAGTTTTGAAAAAAATCTAATTATTAAAATTGGTCTCATGAAATGACCCAGGAGCAGGGGTGGGAACACTTTTTATTTCATGAACCAAGGTAACTTTTGGCACCAAAAGCTGTATAGGTATAGGTAGGTATGATTTACATCAGTAGTTCTCCAACTGTGGCACCGTTAGTACTAGTTATATGGTGGTTGTGAAGGTAGTCAGTATTAATATCTAATCAAACATTTTATTTTCCCTTAATTTGAGGAATGTATGTGATAAATTGACAGATAAGTGTTGGATCACAATACTGGCCTACTTAGAAATTTTTAGATGGTTCACAATTGAGTTTTACAAGATGGAAAGATGCAAACACTTTTGTTATTCCATTTTAATCAATTTTTTTTTTTCCAGAACACTTCTTGAAATGAAATGGAATGAAGAATCAGCGCTGTTCTGTAAACGAATGTTCACTATCAGTATTGCTGTAAGTTTTACAATAACTATAGCCTCATATTATCATAATTATAGGTACTTATTATGTCTAGCTTTATTATTTTTGACCTTTGGTGTAGACAACTTCACAACTGTTGTTAAAAGTTGTGAGATTGTTTGTTTTGTTTGCACACTCTCCTGGTATCACGAAAGTTATTGTTTATGCCCATGCTTGAAAGAATAATTGTAGGCTAATATTATCACAGTTTCTTATGCTAACATTCGAGTTGGTATAAAAGTTGTATTGGAAAGTGAAATGAGTGTTTAAGGTGATAAATTGCAATAAGATATCGAGGTTAAAGAAAAATTATTTTTTGTGCCACTAACATCACTGACAACTATTTTGAAACATGATGATTGATATCTATTTACGACTAATCACAATCGTCTATAATTTACATCATTTGGAAAACCGACAAAAAATCATGAAAAAGGCAGCAATTTTGAGTAGACTGTAAAAAGTGTATAGAAATTGATAATCAGGCCCCAAATAGACGTGAAATCGATTTAAGTAATGTTTAGATAAATTTTCAGTTCCCAAAAAATATAGTTTTTACTTCTTCATTAATTTTTTTCAAGTCAATTTTACGTTATCTTTGGCTACGCTTACACAAAAAACAGCCAGCAACAACAACTTCAAACTAGTGTAAATTTGTGGTCAACATCAAACAGCGTACGAACAAAATATTTTATTTCTGCTGCTTGCTGTTGGCTATGTAAGCGTACCCTAGGTCTAAGAACTAACAAAATTGGGAGTAACTCATTAGCACACAATTACCTATAAAAGAAATCATTTGGGCAAAAACCGACACACATTGAAGGATCATAAAATAGGAAGGATAATTATAGTACTTACTCTTCTGCGCATATTTTCCTTTTCACTTTTAAAGTATTAGGACTTTTTGTAACATGAACAGGTATGAATAAAAATGTGCTATAAGGATATGAGTGTAGATGAGGAATACTGAGCAGCTGATCTTGTGTGGCACATGCATCCTATTTTATCAGATGAAGTAAATTCAAAGCAAATACACCATTCAAATTACTAAGGAAGAAGACGTATGAATACATATCATAACTATTGTACAATACATATTTTTTTCAAATGTACGCAAAACAGTTCGACGTTTTTCAAAAAGAGTGTATAGGTATTTCATTATGTGCAAATCAGTTCTCATCTTTCAGGTAATTTCTTCAACTTTTTCACAAAAAAAATGTGAAACAAAAATAAAAAAAGGCGTGAGTTCTGCTGGGCTATATTCACGAAAGATTGATGAGTGACGATAATAGTCTGGTTGTGAGCATGCGCATTGTGCATGCACACAATCCACACACATACATGTCATATAACACATATAAGCAAGAGTTAAAATTGTAAGACTTACGAGTTACGCAAATTTAACAATCATAATTCTCATTTAGCCCCCCCCCCCATTTACCAAGGGCTAAGATATTTATACATCAAAAATTGCTGGAGAAAAGCAAGTTACCTGTTATGGTTGAAGTATCTGTTCTGAATTACATTAATTTAGGTTGTATTTTAATTATTTAATAGTATTAACTCTAAGGCTTCACTCGCAGTTATGTAACAAATAGGTAGGAAAGTTACATTTAACTGAGAATTGTGTGCTAAAGTTCATAATATATTGGAGGTTGTGAGGAGAGGAGCAGTGGACACATGTTTATGGCTATTTTGCCTATTTTATTAGAATTTTAGCGATACTGAGAATGATTATAGGCATAAGCTGAACCAGCAGTTTTAGATCATTCTCATTTGTGGATCAAAATTTTAAAGTTGCTGTACTCTAGTAATGATTTACAATATGGTGTAATCTTCTCACAATAAATATTTCATATTTTTTAATTTAGAATTTTTTGTTGGTTTTTTGTTTTATCTGAATAATTATACATGATTTTGGCAACATTCTCAACATTAAAATAAATAAAAAACCTTTCCTCTTTCACCTCAAGATTCTTCAACGGCTATTGGGAGTAAAAAGCTGAAACTGATGCTGTTGAAAAGATGAGAAAATTTTCTCAAATTTAGATCTTAATTCATTTTTTCATCATCAGTTATTCAAAAATAAACTATAAAAAAATTGTAAAATAAAGAAAAAAGTGGAGTGTTCTGTTCTTGTATTTTCTTTCCCCATTAACTTGCAATTACTTCATTCTAGGTGAAAACTGATGATGGAAATGAATTGGTTACTGAAACATAAGAGGGGTCACTGCTGCAAATTTTTTTCTACCATCATCAATTTTGAAATAAACAATAATTTAAAAAACGATAAATTTCTTATTAATATGTATTTTTTTTGGCTTATTTCTGAAAAACTGATGGGGGTAAAGAAAAAATATTTCAAAAATAATTTGGGAAAATTTTATCTTCTTTCCAATAGTACCAATTCCGGCTTTTTAGCTCAAATAATAGATAAGATATCGTGGTGTGAGAGAGAAACAGTTTTTTTTTTTTCAAAATTAAAATGTTGTGAATGTTGCAAAAATCGCGGATAGATAGACAAAAATTGGTTTTGAATTATTTTTGTTATAATATAGATAGAAAAAGAAGAAGATAGAAAATATTTTATGTTCCAAATTGTATATGTAAATTGTTAAAATGAGCCTTCTGGGGAAGTATTGCAGCGCTAGAGTTTTTTATTGTTACATTTTTGACTACTTACCTACATTAATTTTTTAAATTGTAGTTTACTATTGATCCTTATACTGTGTTTTGTATAGCTCATATTCTACTTTCTTCCCTTTTGTTCAAGTTTCCAAATCATAATTATATTGATGAGAAAATTCAGCTATTGAATATTTCCTAATGTATTTTATTATTAAGCCGTCCTTTAAAGATGTATTTGAGAGTCCTCTTGTTTGCTTCTATAATTTCAACTAATAACCTTTGTAATTTCAGTCAGTTTCGTTTATTGGCGCATAGTAGGAATACTCTTCATTCTTTGCACAAAACCTTATTATTTAACATGTCTATTTCTTTTGAAGTTTTTAAAAAAAAATATAAAAAAAATAAAACATTACACTCCACTGATTGTATAAAGTGTTAAAGAAAACGCGATGAATCCTGCTGCTTCAGGTCATGTTTTATAAGTGATATATTATTCCTTTCTCTTGTGTGAAAGTATATACGTTTTGGATAAGTAGCATTTAAGAAATAAAAATCATAATCGGTACTTTTAACACGAACTGAGTGACAATAATACGCTAGTTCTTGCTATACCAAGCTAAACAAAATAGGTATGTACCTACCTATTGATGCGTGATTAACCATAACATTATGTTTGCGTTATATGAGGGTGTGGATTACAACTTCATCAGTTTTTATATATTTTGCAGATAATTATACTGATCACACTTCGACTGGCCATACTCCAAGGAACGTTACCAAAATTCTCAAATCAAGACAATCCGGCTGCTTTCCATTCACTTCCTAGTGTTCGGTAAGTGAAAAAATATGTAACTTGCATTCTATACGTATACTTTACATTCGTGATTTAATGCACGTGTGAAAGGTTAGAAATATGTATTGGAACTGTACTCATTTTCGTGCTTTGACGTGTACTCGATCCTATTTACGAAGAAAATAGTCTGCATAGAACAGCTGAATGGTGATATGAAGTGAAATTTTCGAACGAGTAATAATTTGATCTGTAAGCAGAGTAAGTATATTATGTAGTGAAGGTTTGAAGTTCAGCCATTTTTTTTTTCAGCACTAAAAAATATTCATTTTTCGTTGTAGTAGTTGCGTTCATAGATATCGATGTGATGGTATTTTGCACATCAAAATCATTAAATCTTTTCGTAGTTGGATACAAAGGACGACGAAACGAGCGATTGCCTCCCTCATTCCTAAAAAAAAAAAAAAAAAGAAAGAAAAAAGAGATAAATCGACCTGAAGACCTTTTTTTTTCACTTTGATTTGACTACATCACCCCCCTAAAATTCAGAATTTCTCTAATTAAATTTACTGTATCCATATCTATATCCATCTTTTGATTACGAAGATATTACTATAAATTCATAAATTTTAGCCAGATTACTCATCATCTATTCATTATAGTCTTTTCCTATTCATCGCCAAAACCAAAGTAAGATCTGAAATTTTTCAAATTTTTTCTCCAGATAGGTACTGACATATAGGTAAAAATGGACAAAATCACAAATTTTTGAATTCGAATCATGGATCACGTGTAAGATCAAAAATTTGTTTTAAATCTCTGATCACGAATATGGACTTGAAATACGATTCGAATCGTGGATCACGGATCCCTGCTTGAAAAATGATTCGAATAAATTTATTCAAATCACGGATCATGGATCCTGAGCTCTGATCCTGAGCCTTGATCCTGAGCTTTAATCCTGAGTATAAGAAGGATTCGAATCACTAATGATCCAGATCACATCCATCCCTACGTGTAGGCAACAGAAGGTTAGAATCACGAAAATTTATTAGTCGAAAAACAACTCAATAAGATGTATTACCTTCTCCGTTTTTTCAATCTTGGAAAACCAAACTCCCTCACGTTTAAAGTTTTTAATCTTCAAACATATTAGGTACCTACCCACCTTCCCTTAATTTCTCTTTTTAAATCAAACTCACAGTGGCAATAACCTCAAAATACGAATTGATTCATCTCATGTAACAAGTGGTATATTTTTAATAAAATGTTCGATTTTATAAATCGAATCTCTTTTACTCGCCAAGTCCGTAATATTAACTTTTCTTATCGTCTGAAGAAAACCTCTAATTCAACGTTTCTTAGTTTAAATATATTATCGAATATTCTCTTAGTTATTGACCTAAATATCAAAATTATAAAAAATCGAAAATTCGAAAAAATTATTCAATCCCTTTTCCATTTGAAGTCTTTGTCGAGTTTTCTAAAACTTAAAAAAATCTTTTTAAGAAGAAAGATTCATCAATTTCATTTTCTTTTTTCTTTTTTTACATTTTTAAACAGGGAATCTCTTATTGAAATCTCTATAACATTTGTTTTCTTAATTTTCCAACGATTAAAGTTGAATTTCTATTGGCACCTATATTGTATATTCGTGTAGTCATTGGCGCATTTAGGAGTCTACCAAGGTGCCAATAGTCACATGTTTGATTTCCAAAGAACTTCAAAAGTTCATAATAATTCAGCTAATTATTATTAATATAATATTATCGAAATCTAAATAAAAAGCGAAAAAATATTGTTGTTCTACCAGCTTCTGACGCAATCGTCAAAAATGTCTAAATACGTCTCTGTTTAGAGTGAAATAGGTACTGAACAAAAGTAATTTTATTACAGAATTGAAAAATTTTCATTTATATCCTCGCCAACGAAAACGTGTAGCAAAATATAAGCCCAAAAATTGGGTCAAAACTTGCAACTGGACAAATTCCGTAAATGTCTGCGTATGAAAATAAGGCACATCTTCCTACTGAAGGGTGGCCGATGAGTGTTCGGCAAAGTCACCTTCACTTCGACTGCATACCTCATTAAACATTTGTATAGGCAATTTTCTTTTCAGCTGTTGTTTCGATTCGTTTTGTTTGAACGGTAAATTAAAAATATCGAGGTAAATCATGTTTACGTATTTTCGAAAGGTGAACGTTTCCCAGCAGACCAACTTTGGAACAACCAACGCATTCTTCCTAAACTTTCAGGCCTCACTCACGCCACATTCGAACGTAATCCTTAATTATATTGTATACCTATATGGTAGCAGCTGTAAACCTCACTAAAACACCTTCGACCTTTCACTAGTTCAACATCTAACCAACTCCGTCACATCACTCCGACTTTTATCGACAATACAAAAATTATGATTTCGCATCTTCGCGCTGTGAAACGGCGTCGTTGTTGACCCTAATAAAGTGATCGTTTTTTTTTTTTTGCGAACTAATTTCGAGTATCTGCTGAAAGAATGTGGCGGTGTTCGACTTTTGGTCGAGGCGAACCGAAAGAATATTCGTCCACGACGAGGGGGCATGCTGTGAAAAACGTTGGTGAAAGAGAAAGCCGAAGTAGAGAAGCAGTGGCAGAGGCAGAAGCATTGAGACGTACAAAACAATAAGAGGAAATGAACTCGACGACCCTTATCCCTTAATCGGTGGAATGACGTTAATAAAGAGAATGTGTTCGTCACTACAGAAAAAACAGGAATGTATGTGCAAAAAAAAAAAAAAAAAAAGTTGGAAAAAAATACGAAAGAAAAAAGAAAAGTTGGAAAAAAATACGAAAGCGGTGTTTTTCAAAGGGCATTATGAGATGTGTGTAGCTGCGAATGTAGATTGGAGGAAAAAAATTGGAATTTGGAGGAGTTGTTTTACACAAAAGCTGGTGGTGTTGCACAAACTCTAGTGACGAGGTCTCTCATGTACCTATATACGATTTTTTACATCGCACGACGCTGTTTTGTCCCAATTATCTTCACGTGAATTTTTTTTACCTCTTCTACCGATGCTGGAAAGGCTTCGTCGGTAGTTGAACGTGAAAATCACAGTTTTCCATTTTTTATGAGAAAATGAACAATGAATATTTTTTTCGATACGTTCGTAGCAGAGCCTCTAACCAAAGGGCTCACTCGATCGATTGGCTATTTTTGAGAAAAATCTAAGAAAGTAAGAAATTGGGTCGTGAATATAACTTTTTGCGAAACTATAAGGTCATTTATCTTTCAATATTCTCAATAGTTTTATGAAAAATGTTATAAATTAAACAGAGTCTAATTTTGAGTAGTTTAAATGAATTTGAACTTCAGGGAAAAATTCGCATTTTCTTCATTTTATATTGCAAAACAAAATTTACAAGCTTAATTTATTTCATTCTTACCAATTGTATATCTGAGCAAGGAAACTATGAAAGATAAGAGTGATAAAATGCACGTTCAATTACAGTTACGAAATATTTCATAGGTCTTTACGTGACATGGAAAAGATTTTTCTTCATTTCATATCGGGTAGCATCATTTGTAAGCTTAATTTTTTTTTTTCTACTCATTATACGCAGGTGTGGATCCGCAGCCGAAGGTAGTTCTCCTACAAATGCCAACGAAAGAACACAAATGAAAGAAAACAAAACTCTGGCGCAGCAAACAACGCTAAAGAACTTAGGTTTTCCTAACCAAAAACACTAAATAAATAATTGAATGTTTGATGAAATGGAATTATATAAAACGTCGTAAATAACTGCTTGCCGATTAGAATAAAGCGATGACATTTTTTTTCCTTCTAGAATAAATATAATATCTTCTCTTTTTAGCAACAATTTAAGATTTTTAAAATCATTTTCACACGAAAAGTTTTAAGTTGGTTAACAGTTACAAAAGTGTATAAAGTTGGTGATTTTGATCCGAGTGTGAATTTTGTAGCAAGAGCCAAAGGCGAGTGATGCAAATCATGAGAGTATCAATCACCCACTATACATATACTCGTGTGTCACATACTATTTTCTGCAACACACCCACCCTCTAAAAAATAAAAACAAAAAAAAATTTAGATATATAAATATTTTTGCTACTGGAAAACATAAACCCAAACTATCCCTCTATATTTAGCATGACCTTATGGCATAGTAATTAAATTACTAGATCGTCAACGGTGAGGTTAGAAGTTCGAATCTTCGCAGCAGAGGAAACTTTTATGAAAAAATAAAATAAAAATAAATAAATAAAAATATAATCAAAGAAGACGACATAAGATATGTGCAGTAAGCTGCAGGACCAGGGTATAAAATGATGCATGCGCCCAAGTGGATGTATAAAGTAAAGACTGATGTACCATATAAAGTTAATACTTTATACATTGGTCCTAAATGGCTCTAAAATCGCCTGCTTTATACGTTTTCAAGTTGTGTATAAAAATGAAGTTTATGAACAAGTGTTGCAAAAAAATGTTATTTGTAATACAAATGTACAAAGTAGGAGATTTTGATCTGAGTGTGTTCTTTACAGCAGGAGCCAAAGGCGAGTGATGCAAATCACACAAGTATCAATTACCTAATGTACGCACATGCATCACACAATATTTTTTACAACACCTGCCTTTAGAAAAATAGAAAAAGGAAAATAAATATTTTTTCAAATGGGAAATATTATACAAGGGCAAACTATCTCCATCCTTTTAACGAAACTTTGTGACGTAGTGTCTACTACACTGGCATGCAAATTTTGAGGTCAGATATTTAAATTTTCAAAACAAAGAAACTTTTACAAAAAACAAATTTAAAAAAAAAAATAAAGAAAATTACAATGTATGCAAGTTGCAATTGTAAGGCCAGTGTATAAAATGACGCATGTGTCTAAATCGATGTATAAAATAAATACTTTATACATCAGTCTTAAGTGATTCTTAAATTGCCTGCTTTATACATCATCAAGGTGCGTATAAAAATGGAGTTTATAAACAGGTGTTGTGAAAAACATATTATGCAATTTATTGAAATATAATATAATTTGATGAAATTTAATACAATAAAAAAATTAAAATATTAAAATTATTTGGAAGAAAAGATGGGTAAATATTACATTTAAGATGAAGTGTCAAGGAAATTCATAATAAAGTGAAAGTATGAAGTATATTACGAAGTTATAAAACTTGTACACAAGTTATTAAATGATTACTTGGCAAATTAGACGAAAGCAAGCCTGCTTTCCACTTGCTCCTTTGGTTCATATCACTCTATATACTTTTCTTAGCAAAAGTTTAATATTTTTTCAAATCTTCACTATGCATGAACTGTGATGTTGATTAAAACTAAATTTGGCAGAATGATGGAATATAATATTATATTTATTGTACGTTTCAAATTTCATGACTATTGGTTGAAAATTATGTATTTTAGATCCATTGAAGCCCCAAAACTACAAAATAATAGGATTTAATAGACAAACCATAAGGCCAATCTAGACCAAAAACAATAACATTCTTCTTTGTTTAGATCCAAATAAGGGAACCAAATTTCAAGACTCTCTGATTAAAATTGCGACCTGTACCATGTTCAACAGAAATATGTATATATATGAATATGAATTTCTTCCAATGGTGGCAAAAGTTTTCTGAGGTCATGAGACTACCCTCATCCCCGAGTCTTAATGCACAATCAATTTTAATATATAGATTTTCTTCGAGACCCTATATAAAAGTAGAACTTCAAAAAAATAAAAAATTCGTTAGAAAGAGAAAAAAAAATTTTTTTTAATTTTTCCAGCAAGATCTAGGTCTAGGGACTGGAATTATTGAAGTCAGTGCTAATTAAAAAGTTTTCTCATAAAATTGGAAAGAATTGACAAAGGTATAAAGACTACTTGGAAAAGGAAAAGAGCGCTGACTCCAGAAATTCCAATCCCCAGACCTACATCTTGCTGGAGAAATTTTAAAATAATTATTTTTCTCTTTTTAGTACATTTTTTTTTGTTATTTTAAGTCAATTTTATTTTTCAAAAAAAAAAATTATCAATCATTTTTTGTTTCTAGCGTTAATGGCAATACTACTTTGAAACTTAATTTTTTTTTATTTATAATATAACTCCAAAACAACTTTATCAATTCCAAAAAAATTAATTGGAACCACTGTAGTATACTTAATATTTTGGTCTGGACACTTGATGAAAATATACTGTGGTGGGTTTTCACCAGGTCTCATATATTTTTTAAAGGTTGATAGATTTCTCCTCTTTCTTATTTCGATAAGAAAGCGGACAAAATTTATTAACCAGATGATTTCTCCTACATCTTATTCAACTGTAGTTAAAATTACTCTTATTCAAATTTTTGAATACGACACATGTTCTTATATTCAACATTTGATGTCTCGAGTTTCTTCTGTTCATAATATGTTCAATGATTTTATTTATTCCTTTGTTTTCTATTATAATCTAATAACTGCTCAACAATTCTGATTTTATTGTATGTAATTAATTGTATGTATATATTCTTTTATTATTTTAATATAATTATGCAGGTTATTGATTATAAACATGACTAGTTTTATTTGTGTCATATCTTGTTAAGAAGGGAATGAGGGCTATCAACAGGAGGAAAGTATGATTCTATCAAACCGGTAATTTCAATAATGAGGTAAACCAAGTAAACAAATAGCCTGTTTCCAGTTCTAAATTGAGATTTAAAACAGACTGTAAAAATTTGGATGTTTTGGTGATACAAATCCAACTCATGGCTGGCTATCCATTCTCTGCATTATTTATACAAAATTGGACTCTGGTAAGTTACATCATCCTGACCTTATGTTTTATTATTGGTGAGTTTTGAGTGTGATTTTGTGTATGTTTTTTGGTCTTGCTTGTGGTGACATGAGGTCACCCCATCTGGCATACCACACCACCATAGGATCATCCTCTATCATTTTTAAAAAAGTTTATCAAAATTAGCGGCCAGGTTGAAAAATTGTGCTGGAACAAATATAAAAAAAAAAAAAGTATATATCGATCGAATTGATAATTTAACCTTCTCTTTTTTTATAAGTTTTTATTCTACTCAGTACTGCGATTTTAAAATATACCAATACTGCAACCAACCTTCCACAACAAAAATGCTTATTTCGCATGAAGCTAAAGCCAAAAAGAAAAGCCTTCTTTCAAAAAACCTGTCTTAAACCTAAACTTATTTTAAATCTGTGTAAGATAGTGAACACAGTTTTTGACAATCGATAAGATTTTAACCTTCAAAGTTGAAACAAGCTTTTGTTTTTATCAGAGAAGATTTTAACAGCTTTGAAACATTTTCAAAAACGAATTATGACGAAGTATTTTTGAAAGTGGGCAATTCATATAACCTGTCTGTAAGGCTATCTGGCTGCCTTTCCTCATCACCTTAGAACGTAAATTAGCCGAAGTCAAACAATGCTTTTTTTCAGGAGAGTGTAAAGAACGTTCAGAATGTTGATATATTTCAATTATTTGCAATGGAATGCGGAACCAATTACAGTATATTAAGAAGAGGAATCAATTAAAAACATTCTTCAAAAAAAACTGAAATTTTATAATTTTCTTCCTAATTAACGGACATTAGATATAGTATTGAACAGAATATTATCTTCCGGATGTATCTTAAGTTCCACATAAGTTACTTTAGCACTGAGCACTGAATAAAAACGTTGGTGTAAAAGTAGCTCATTTTGGAATTGATATAGTTTTCACCGATAAATTAATCAAAAAAAAGTAGAGCCAGCTTATTTCTGCGCGAACTAATTCTTTCAAGCCAGAAAATAAAATAGCTTAACTTGCACTTGAGACAGTTTCGCACAAATACCTAAGTTATAAAAAAGTGGAGTTAAGTTACATTCTCCACGAACAAATTCTTTCACACCTTCACATGAAACGGTACGAATTTAATGTTTAATTCAATTTCGAAGCAATACGGACTTGAGATAGCTTTACTAAACGATAGAGGGTAGCACAAGGAGAATTTTGATATGGATAACGCAAAAATGGCATTTTTGGACTTAGCTAGTTTCGTTCTAAGGTGACGTCCTCATAAACCAAATAGTGCGCAGAAGATGTGACAGCGAAGGTTCCTTTATACCGGTCGTTTCAATAAACAAATCAGCCCTACCGTGCCCGTCGGCTGTTAATTGAACGACGAAAATGCCTCACAACTGAATCAAGCAATAATAAATAGCCTATGTAAGTACATACTGTACAATATATCCAGTCTGGTCTCAAAACTAGGCAGTTAACTGTGCGATGTATTCGTTCTCGTATCGATGAATTTCTTGCAGGCGCACGAAGCGAATTTCATCAATACGTCTTTGCCTCAAATGCAGAAAACATTAGCTCCGTACTTATTTTATTATTCTATGAAAGAAAAAACGTTTGCAAAAAATGTAATCGAAAACAGAAACGTTATAGTTGAAACAGTGTCATTACTCTTTTCGAGAAATTTCATAATATATACAGCAGTCATCATCAGAATAATATAAGGAATCCTCGGTGCTCGCAGTCGGAATTAGCTATCGTCCGAACGATTATTTTCTTCCATTAAAATATTTATGTATTTATTTTTGGCTCATTTAACTTGAAACGGAGTTATCTTCGGAGGTTTCCATTTTAAAATGAATTCTTTTTTCGTTATATTACATAAAGGTTTCGTACAGACTGTGGTACCGTCTCACCCATAAACGAGTAATAAATGCTGGTTTCAATTGTGGCACGTACTCGAATTCGTATCCTCGATATTACGATCTCTACTTTTTCTCCACGTTATAATAATACTTACCTAAAATGTTATTCTTTGCTCTTTTCATTTTACGTCGTTTCTCTTATTGTGTTACTTGCCCTGTAATACCGTAATTATCGTTTACTCGATTCGGTTCCCAACCCTGAGGTACAAAAACGTACAAATGTTCATTGTCAGGCTCATCTGTTTCTGGGTTTATGAAAATTCATGATGCGCACTCGCTAAAGCTATATAATATAGTGTTCGCCTTCTTCCTTTCTACCTTTTCTTTTTTCAAATATTTCTAATTAAAACTCGCTATAGTTGATTCAGTCGACGTAAAACGCTTCCCAAACCAGATTGTGGTCGAAAGTGGTGTCTTTATGATACATTCTTAAGGGATCTTTGACTATATAGTAATGGACCAGTAAAGCTCCATAAGACCAATGTACTTTTTAATGTCAAGACATGCCGGCGAAAAAGTAGGTAACCTTAGCGTACCTTCTTCATGTTTTCGACATTTTGCTTGAATTCACAATCTTAGAATACATCTGATAAAGACATCCCCCAAATTCACAAGGATAGCTAACATAAACACAAAGCAAAGTACATCAAAAGGTACGCTTTGGTTGTCTATTTAGCGCCAGCATATCCAACCAGAATCATATTTCTTTACTGGTCCAAAACTATACCTACTGTATAGTCAAAGTAAAAGGTAGATTGAAAAAAATAAAATTTGGAATTTTGCACTCCACAACCTCACCTCGTGGTCTCAAAATGGAGTTCAACCACTCAACTCATTTTGTTGATTTACGCACTCACGTTGATTGAAATTAAAGGTCCAGAATAAATGCCTTGGAGCTGAGGAGCACTGTTTATTTGCACTCATTGCTAAACTACGTGCCAAGGAACTCAGCCACTCTCCATCTAATCTGGTCCAGTCACTTCTTCCCTTATCGGGGACTTCAACTTTCAGCTCTCTATTCTCCTTGAGTACAGAACTCCACCTTTAGGCTTCCTGACATTGCAGACTATCCCTCAAGTGAAGCTTAATGCGCTAAATTTAAGAGTTTATGTGACCAATCTCTGACAAATTTTTTAGGTAAGTTTTGGGAAAATTTTTACAGAATAAGACCTGGAATGTATTTTACACTAAAAAATGAAAATACATTTATTGATAGTAAAAAATATTATTAGCATAATATAGCTAGACACTATTATTCATTGTTTTTGTGGTATGCTAAATGGGGTGACCTCGTGTCACCACAACCAAATCCATAAAACAAAACACAAAATCACATCTAAAACTTAACCCAAGTGAAACATATGTAGATGATGGAATAACATACTGGAGTCCAATTTAATGCAGTTTGCAGTGATGGATAGCCAGCCATAAGGTTGGATTTGTATCACCAAAACCTCCGTATTTTTACCTTGTTTTTGAAATTAAAAACAGTACTGGAAACAGACTATCTGTTTAAATGATTTACCTCATCATCAAAACTACTATTCTAAAAGAATCATGATTTCCCCCTGATGATTGCCCTCAGTACCTTCCTAACTTGACATAGTACAAATAAAACTTATCATGTTTATAATCAAAGACCAGCGCGTATTAAAACATAAGAATATATACATATATAACTAAAACATACCATATACCTCATACAGGAAACACAGTCAGTCTATTGGAAACAAAATTATAAGGGAAATATTGAGAAATCAAATCCAAATGTTGAAACAGAACTCAAGATATCAAATGTAAAAAAGCAGGAACATGTTTTGAAGACAGTAAAATGAAGAGTAATTCACCTACATTCAGATAACTTGAAGTAAGCTATAACTTACCAGAATGTAGAGGAAATTAACCGGTTGATAAATTTGACTTCTTTCTTATCAAGATGAGAAAGAGCAGAAATTTATCAATGTCTGAAAAATGTACGAGATCTGGTGAAAACCCACCGTAGTAGGTTTTCATCGGGTAACTGGACAGAAATATCAAGTATACTACATTTTTTGTCACAATAGTGTTGAATTATATTTTTAGAAATTAATGTTGCTCCATCATAATAATTATTTTGATGTTTTTAGCGTTTCTTTCTTTGTAAATTTTGTAAATTTTTATCTTGTTTTTTTTTTTTTTTTTTCATTTTTTTGTGTTACAATAAATAAACTTTATGGAAGGTGCTTTTATCCTAGCTGTTAATCCATAGAAAATGTTTTTCTTCAATTCAAAGTTGGTTTTTCACAATTTTAAACTGTAGGAACCGCCATACTTTGCCTAATACAAAATACATTTGCCAGTTATAATTGGTGGTAAGATGCCCGTGCGGTCAAGTTTACCGCTTTTAGTTGGCAAATATGTAGGTCCCAGGTTTGATTCCTCAAATCAACAAAACCTATATAAACATTTAGAATAATTAATTTTTTTAATTTTTTTTTTGAGGAGGAGGCTGGAGGTTGAAAGATAGAGATATTGAGATGAATTAAATCCTTGGGGTCTAATTGCTCTTAAATTTTTATGCACTTTGCTTCTTTTATTTGTAAATGACTGTTCTTTCATCATCGAAAATTAAGTATTGGATGGATAAATAATAAGGTGGTGCCTAAAAATTAAAGAAATGAGAATGAGTTCACTAAAATTTGTAACTCTGATTCGAACATGACATCACACTAAAATCGGTTGCATAATTCTGAAATATCTACTTTTTTGAAGTTTCTTGTTTACGGATAAGAAGTAGTAGGTACATATAAAAACTAATTCAGAATTAAAACTTTGCGGTCGCCTAAAGTATTGTTATAGTTCGTATTAAAATCCAGAATACCTGTATCACAGCAGAGGGGAATCTGAAAAAGAACAGAACTTAATGAGGGAAGGAGGCCCTAAAAATATTTCTTTTTTTTCTAAAATAAAATTTCCGGTTTTTCTTAAGATTATAAATTTTTGAATTTTTTCCAAGAGGAAGGACGTGACTAAGTTTTTAGGTGGCTCAGACTCTCGTTCACCAATTAACTTCTCCTTATTCTCACATGTCAAGTTTTCCACAGGAAAGACCACGTCCTATGGAATTCTGATATTTCACCCATGAAATTATTGAAGTATGAATGTTTGCAACATCAACAAGTCCAGCCAAACCTGCTACTGTTTTTGTTGTTCACCTTTTCTGTCTTCTCATTCTTTTCTTCCGCTTTACATCCCCTCTGATTTTACCTAATTGCCCACATACCGAATTCGTGAACTGTTTATAATAAACCAACGAAATAAAAGCTTTCAAAGAAAGCTTACAATTCGTTCCCTTAAAGCATTGTAATTTCATTTACACAAACTTTACTTTATTTGTCTTCGTTTTCAATTAGTCTTAAAAGCAGTCTCGCTTTCTGATGTTAAAGTTTACTCTAGTAAAGTAAACAAATTACTCTATATAACTGTTCTGTAAATACATTTTTGTATTTAACATTTTCGTCAGTTGTACCAATTTTTTGTAAAAATAAAAAAAAACCATTGTGCTTTTATTCTACTTCAGTTGTACCTTTAACTATCGCTACACATACGTATTAATTATAAAAAGAGTTAGAAGTGCCGAATTGCCCCTATTTAAATTACCGTTAACTGAGAATATGATCAATGGTCAAGACAGTGAAAAAACTAATTCAAAATTCAAACTCAATGTTTCAAAAATCACGTTGATTTGTGAAAACACCAAAATGTAACAATTATCCCCCCAAAAAATTACATAAAAAATGTAATAGGAGTGGGAGCTTGAACACAGCGCATGTAGCCACTGAGCTTTAGCCCATTAAGTCACGGAGTAACTTCCCAGACCACCAGTTTTCAATACCCTATTACACATAAGTGTAAAAAACATATAATAACGAAAATAAAAACGTTTTGAGTAAACTGGTCGGAGACGCTTGTCTTAAAGCGTTAGCACGTTACGACATATTGTACTTAAATGCAACGAGAGTTCATATAGTCATGTGGAGATGAATAATTACCAAAGACAAATTCATGAAAACTTACATCACAAGTACCAACCTAGACTTACCTTCATATTTTTGATTCCTAAATTGACTTCTGTTCACCATTATTAATTTTACAATGCAAGACGATTGATTATATAGTTATTACAGGAGAACGAATGTAAAAGTACCTTATGGAATTCATAAAAAAATAATTTTCATTTAACTTGAATTTGGTTTCTATGGTTGTGGTTTCACCGCAGAAACGTAAATCAGAGATGATTTTTGTTGTTTTTTAAAGCTTACCGGCAAAAAGTTCGTATATAGTATAACTGCCAGATTAGTTTTATTCGTTTTCTTTTTAATCAATGTCACTACTATCCGATGAAGTTAAACTCGTTGGGATGCGCAAAAAATTGAATAGGCTATCTCCTTTATCGTCTATAAAACAAGAAATATATCCCCTCTCACTTTATCTAACTTTCAAAGCCAAAGTTCACCTTTTCGTCCAGACCTGTGTAATTCCTCCGGTTAGAGCAACTATCGTTCGCGTACTTAAGTACGTCTTACGGACGGATTAAACTTTTCTTTCCTTTTCAGCCGCCATTAAAGGGTGAAATCCTCTTCATTAATATTTTTGTTTTCAATTATCGCCAGAAAACTTAGGGGCGTAGGTATTAGTTTCGGGTAAAGTTAGTAAGAACGAAAGAAAATATGACGTAAAATGCAGGTTTTTTCGAAGGCTACTTACTGTAAGTTCATAAATTGGTCGACGAAAAAATTGAAAGAAAAAAAATTATTTTCGTTCGTAAATATTACACGCTTATAGGATGGAAAGTGGAACGAATAGATGGGGAGGGCGGAGCGTAATAATACACTCTTACACGCAAACGCCTTAATCAATTTTTAGAAAATTTTCCAAATTCGAAATTTACGCGAAAAATTAAACGTTTTGCGATTGAAAATTCAATTTAAATGCTGGTACGGTATACGAACTTACTTATCCCCCCAGTGGCGTATAATTTAATTTCATGATATCGAGAATGAAGCATCCGCTACATAATAAACTCGATATTCCCCCAACGAATTACCAGAAGAAGTAGCAACAAAAAACAAGATAGTGAAAAGTGAGAAAGAAAAAACTTCGAAAGAGAGAAGAAAAAAAAAATACGAAAAAAGAAAAGTACCTACCTACCTACAGAAAAAAAAAAAAAAAAAAAAAACAATAATTTTTTTTCCTTTTTTCCACTTTCTTTTACGCACACCGATGGAAGAAACAAAAAATTAATGTAATTTTCTGTGCAGAGAACTCGTTTAAATTGGTGAGGTCAAACGAAAAAGTGGCAAAAAAGGTACGTTGAAGTACTTATATTATACCAAAAACCATGTATCGAATGTTCTCTCTCACTGCTGAAGTTAGGTTGTATAGTAACCTCAGGAGATAAGATACGGTTTGGTCGTGCTTAGCCTACCTATTAGATACTGTTTTGGGTTTAAATACCTTGCTATGCCTAATGTAGTGAAAGAATTGCGTTTTAAAATGGTGCGTCTATTGTTTTGAAAATGGCTGAAGTGGTGGGAGGGATTAAAATGAGTGAGATGGAGAAAAAATCTCGAACATTTTTTCGAATAAGTTTTTAGGATTTAGGCGTTGTTTTGGATTTTGTTTCGTACAAATAAAAGTACTTGCCAGCCAGCATTTGATGATTTAAAATTTTTAGGACAAATTTAGTCTACAGACGTGTGTTCGACACGACAGACATAGACGTGTATATTATACAGGGTGTCCCAGTTTCTCTTCCTATATCCCAAATGTATGATAGAACTCGTTTAGACAAAAAACAATGTTCTTTTCGTATAATTATGCTCTCGCTTCAAAATTGCCCGACTTATGGGCCATTGAAAAAAGACGGAAGGTCAAGTTTAAGGCAAATTAAAAGTTAAAAAAAAAAAAAATTCATTTAAGTTCTGCTTATTTACCTTGATCGAATAGTCATCATTGTACTCGTGTTTGAAACAGGAGAAAACGTATGTGTGTAATACAAGTTAGTTCTATAAAGATATTCGTCATGTTCCCACAGAACTGCCTTTAAACGTGCGCTATGCAACTTTTATTACACACATATGTTTTTTTCTTGTTTCTAACATTTGAGAGCAATTTTGGCTCGATCAAAGTGGATAAATATGCAGGAGTTACAAAAGTTTTTTTTTTATTCTGAAATTTTTCTTTTCATCTTTTTACACTTGCCTATAACTCGACCAAAACTTTTTTTTTTTCTGAATGAGTATAGGAAGAGAAACCGAGACACCCTGTGTAACCTAGACAGTATCAAAGTGGGTTCAAAGATCCAAAATGGTTACTTAATTTCGCCTGACACTATTGGCGTATTGTTTCAAAAAATACTAGTAGGTTATATGGATGAAAAGTTTTTGAGGGCATGTGTTTGCTGAACCATCCATAGTGCGGAAAATTTTATGATGTTGAAAATATTCCCTTTTAAATTTTTTATCCATACGATTCATGCAGAATATATCTCGGAAAATTAATTGAAGTCCGTAAAACTGAGTGTATTTTTCCTTAAAAAAAAGGCCAATAGCGTCAGGTGCAAATTAGCAATGTACATGGAAGAGTTTTTTCGAAGTTGGCCGTCTAGGTATATAGTATATTATTATTATATTATGTCTATGGATACGTTAATTCTACTGTCTGAAAGACGGTAATCTCACCTTGGTATTATGAGTTCTGGCATTTGATGGAAGTAGGAAATCAAAAAATTGTAAAAAACAAAATTCTTTCTAAATAAATTTCTTTTCAAAAATAGTGTTTAAAATAATAGGTATACCGTGATATTAATATAGGTAACCGAAAATTCCTGGCAAATAATTTATCACAGAAGAGAGTCACACTCTCAATACTGTAGAAATAATTAAAATATAAACATGTTTAGTTTATTTTCCACACTATAGGGGCACGAGTTAGATCTAAAAAAAAACAAACAGATTTAAAAAAATGGTTTTTCTTTTGTACTTAATTGAATTTTCAGCGAAAAATAATTCTCAGACTTATATTCATTTTTCCCCTGATTGACCGGATAGATCTCCAAAATTTTATTTTTATTTTATTAGTTGTATTTAGATCATGAAAAAAAAAATTTTTTTTTTTAAATATTTACTATAGGAAGAGGAATAATTTATATGATTTTTAGTAATTATCAAAAGACGTGCGAAAAATGAGTAGATACATCGTACATGTAATGAAATAAATCATCAATGGTGCACACGTCATTCAAATCTAAAACCCTATTGGTTTAAAATTAATTATTGTCAGCATATATGTTGTAAAAAAGTGCGTCCCAAATTTCAACTATATCTTCGACAGTTCTTTAGGAAAAGGAATTTGAAAAATAATAATTTTACATTCCAATAGCCGATTTCTCCCTTCCGTCGCTCACAAAAATAGACACTTATTCGAGAAAATCAGCAGTTACCAAGTTTTTACCTGCATATAATTAGATAGGGGTGAACTTTCAAAGTAATATACCGCATGTTCCATCCCTTGCCCACTTGTCGCTGTGAAAGCTGTGGACTACTTTCCCGCAAATTAGTTTTTCCTGCATAATCTACATTGATAATAATTTTATAATGAAAATGGTTCTGTAAAACAATATTTTTTCTATTGAATTTTCTACTAAAAATCAAACTCGTTAATAATTTTCACGTACAACATAATTATGCTACATTGAAAAAATGTTAATCCAAATCTTCCGTGTCACTTTTAGCAGATTTTTTTGTTGGTACGTTGACTTAACATTAATTTTTAATAAATGCTTATTGTAGTTCGATACGCAAACTTAAATTAAAAGGTAAAATTTATAATTTTAATTTTATGGTTATTTAGTACATTGAAAGTAAAAATTTATTGTGACCATTGACGGATCCAGAAAGTCATTTTGAGAGAATGACAAAATTTTTGGAGAGTTGAGCTTTTTTTTTTTTGCTCTTCAACTTATTTTTTTACAGTTTTCGTCTCAATTCTGCAGTCGTATTTCATTTTTTCCTTTCATTTTTTTTTATTAGTTTTTATTTTTGGCATTTGCGAGAAATTTCTCCATTTTTCTCCTGAATCCGCCGCTAATTTTAACTTTTTTTTTTTTTTTTTCAATAGAAAATTGAGTACCAAATGAATATAATTTTTACTAAATGATGGCTATATCTATATGATGAAATAAGTAACCACGAAAATATGCATAAGCGAAAAACTAATTTAGGGTTACATTTCCCATTTAAGGGTTAAGACTTTTACTACGTTATTTTATTTTGTAAATTGATCCCCTAACATATTATTTTATGAAACAAAATTTTGTCGAATGAAGAGTTTTAAGAACAAGGGTTATGTTTGTTGAGTCTATTTTCAAAAACTTTTTTCTTCGTTCCGGTAATCATACTCTTAAAAGGTTTGTTTCATTCAATAGTTAAGTTCAGATAATTCATTTGGACAGTTTAGCTTCGACTTGAAGAAGTTGTGGAGGAGAAGAGAAATTGAAATTTCCAAATCAAATATTTCCCATATTCGACTTATTGCACTCAACAGGTATCTGCTTGAACTTTCATTTATCCTATATAGGTACTTATTGGTTGTCTTGATTTCAAGTACCTAGATAAGATGAGTTCTAAAAACAATGCTCTTATAATTATTAAGTACCTACATTGTTGATGAAACATAAATTTGCTCGAAATTATATAGATGTCCCTCTGAATATATTTGAAGTCTGACTTTAGCTAGAAAATTTTGATTAAAATTCTCTTCTTTCGATATTTTTAAAGATAATTTATTTCTTAAAAAGTGGTTTAGCTATATATTCTTTTTTAGAAATGCTACCTCCCGAAAAATAAATGCGTAGAACATTCTAACTTCTTCTTCTTCATCGCTCACTTCATAAGATTCCATTGTTCATTAATTGTAATAAATTTCATCAAATTAATTTCAAGTTCGAAATTGAACCAAATATATAATTTTCCAAAGTTTGGTACGACAAAGTTTGTACCATGTAACTATACTCTAGCTCATTTCACGACAGAAAATAGTAGCGTACTATAGCCAGATTTATCATATGTTTCATGAAATAAGATAAATAATCGACGAATAAAAGAGCATCAAACGTTTTACTGCAATTATGTGTATTTATTAAGAGTAATAATAGGTATATACATTAAGAGATTATAAAATCGCATAGATCTACTCATCATTCAAGTATAAGGAAACTACATTTATTTCGAAATGTTCGACGCGGCTAGAAACATTGAATTTTTCCTTTGAATCACTATAGATTAGCTTTTTCGAATATCCAGTCGTAAAAATCTTTAAAGGAATAAAAAATATTAAAAAAATAAGACATAAATTAGTTGTGTTATGTACCGAGGCCAATATAAGGATCTTTACTACCAAGTATGCGTATGGAGGTGATATGAGAGGAGCGGCCATATTGTGTTATTGGCAAATTTTTTTTTTATGATAATTTGTTTGAACGTACATAGACAAGGCCGGTTTTAAGGGGAGAATTTAGGGTATAATCCCCCCAGCGCTAAAAGAAAAGGTCAATTTAATACACAATTTTTCGGTTTTGTAAAATTTACATCGATAAAATACGTAAAAAAGTGTTAACCCCTCTTAAAAATATTATGAATATTATAAAGTGTGATTAAATTGCCCCCCTCCCAAAAACAAATCCTAAAACAGGGCCTGTAAATAGGTATAGTCATAATAATTTTGCAGTGCATACCTGGTAGTAAAGAGCCCTAGCACTTCATTTACATTAACCTAAACTTAACTTATATTAATTAATATATATCTACACTCATTACCTACATCATAAGAGGAATAACATTAAATGGTTGTTTGTTTATTATCACTTTCATGCAATACCTGGTAGGAGAGGGCCGTGGGCCCGTCACACACTTCAGCTAAACTACGTTCTAAACATATTAAGTAGCTCAGCATCTGCAATTCACACAGTAGGTACAGCATTTTCACCTAATTTTAAAAATTCGGGGTCTCACTTAGGCCTTTGGCAGTTATAATGGGTCACTCTTGTATTAATACGAATTTTGAAGTAACAAATTTAACCTTCATCATTATATTTTAATGGATAGGTATTAAGTGTAACAGATAACTTCAGAAAATGTTGAAAGATCGGTGATGTGAGCTTTGTATATTAATACAATTCCAGTAGGTAATAGTTTAACTTCGCGGAGAAATAAATAACCCAAATATAATATTATTATGTAATTAATAATATAATTTGAGAAAAATGAGTATATTGTTCTAAATAGTTACCTACTCAGTAATTTGGGAAATATTATTCGAATGTTGTTTGAATTTTTGATACCTACCATACCTAATTATAGAGCTAAATTATAGAAATTCTTAGATAAAAAAATTAAAATTTGACTTCATAATTTATTGATACTTTCTTTTGATATTGGTGGTGGAAGAGCATCAGTAATACGGTAGTATGGGAGTTTTCAAAAAAGAGGAATTCCAATATTTTCGTTTTTTAGAGAAAGGAAGATATGGGAGATATAGTGATACCGACATGACAATATTATTAGAGAGTGGTGGATGAAGATAAAATGTGAAAATTTCTTGAATTACGTTCAACCCATAAAGATCTAGGTAGTAGTATGAAAATATATGGTGTCAGACTGAAGATGGTGGTTTGGTTTTGCTAACCTATACCCCATTGCGAGGTTGATTCATTGCCTACACTATTGGTTTTTCTAACCAGCATTAACAAAAGACCGACTCACCATTGGATTTGCTTCCTCGATTCAGTCATTAGAGCAAGGTATTTCTCTAGCTTCTTAAATAACGGGTGTATTAAGGGCATTAGTCCAGAACAGTTACCTACTTGCAGCTGACAATGTTGGCATAATGTTACAAAAAAATACTCGCAATTATAAAGATAAAAATTTGTTTTTGGAATTTATTTGCCAAACCATCCATTGTATGAAAATTTTTGTAGGTGTTGAAAATATTTCCCTTTAAATTTTGTACCAGTAGCACGCACACATTGAGGCATACTGTTGTCGCCATCAATTGATGCCATGGGGAAATGAATACGATTCTGTATTTGGGGGGGGGGGGTGAAAATTAAGTTAGGTTCCTGTTGGCCAGCTGTTCGATTCCCTATACTGGCAGGATACTTTAACTGGTGACCACAACGTCATATGAGAAAGATAACAGTGCCATCTCACAGACACATCCACCATTATGTGTAGTTTACTCATTTGCCACTCCGCTATGTGATGGCATTAAGCACCAGTGATTGTGATTATGAGTATTGGTTTTAAGCAGGTATGTTTGGAGGGTTAGCATCCACTGCTCCTTTACATTCACCTATTCATTGGCTTACTCCGCCCACATAGATCTGGTGCACTGGTGGGGGAGTAGTGTGGCCCATACATATAACACCCCATACTCCTATCACCACCAACCAACGTTGTTGCCCAGTGAATACATGTATTTTGGTGGTGCTGTTTGAGTTAGGTTCCTACCAGTTGGTGGTTGATTCCCCATATAGGCTAAATTCCTAAACTACCCAGGGGCGTGCCTAGCTTTTTTTGCCACCCTGTGCAACCAAACTTTTTGATGCCCAAACACGTATTTTTTTTGCCAGTTAAATCAGAATGATAATATTCACGATATATTAGACAACGACGATATATTATATATTTTTTTTGTCAGTATGGCGCTCTTGCATTCTGTCACCCTGTGCAAATGCACAGATCGCACGTACCTAGTTACAGCCCTGAAATTACCTTTAAAATTTTATACCCAATAAATCCCAAAAATTAAACAGTCACATGTGTTTATTGTAAAAAAATGCCAGTAGTGTCAGGAGCAAATAAGGCTATCCTCATAAAAATGTTTTATTAGACGTTAATCATCTAGGTATTAGTACAGCTATATATAATTAGGTCAATGGAAATGACCAGGTCATAAGGCAGCATGGTTTCAATAAAAATTATAAGAACATTTACTTATCTACATTAAAGTCCGCTTATCTAGGTACCTTAATAGTTTTTTTTTTTTTTTAGAGATAAAAATTATAGGAGCTTGTTGTCCCACTTTCCTAAACAAAAAATCTAAGTTAACAAACGTGTTTGGAGGGTCTGCCCAAAATAAATTTTTATTTTTGATATTGTAGGTTTTGTTGGTTTGGGGAATCGAATCTGGAACCTACATATTAGCCAGCTAAAAACTATGAACTTAACTATACGGCCATCTCACCGCCAACTATAACTGGCGAATGTATTTTATACCGAGCAAGGTATGGCAGTTCTCACAATATTGTGTCACAATTTAACTGCAATCTAAGCTGATAAGTATCAATGTACCTAGCTAAAATCTTATTTTAGTTTCACTTGATACTTCACATTTCTATTATTGGCCCCACCAGTCAGTTTATCATTCGCTGATTTACTTTATCGGAGTTTAGCCAAATATGGTTAATTTGTTAGTCTGTTCTAAGTGTATCTACCATAATGCAATAAAATATAAAAATTAATTAACCTATGCTTACCGTATTTTATTGGCGATGGATTAGCCTCTGATGCATGGTCTGAACTCAATAAAGCCAGCAAAAAAAAATACAGTGCTGCACGAAGAATCGTTAAAACTTCTATCGATTTCATTTTTCTTTTAAATTTGGAATATTTTTGTATTACCTATTTCTTCAACGACGCCGCTATTCAGTCTATTTTCCTGAAAATTTGTGTAATCTTTTTTATTTATGACTGCGAAAATATTTGTACGCTACTGCAGCTAAGTTTAACTTAAAATAAGTAGGTACCTAGCTAAATTTGACGTTTATGATAAGATCAATTTATAACAGTTGTTGCAATGCTTTGTATTCGCGATTCACGTCAAAATTCGAAAGAATATAGATTGTTAAAATTTATTGTTGCGTTTATCTAGCTATTGGTTGATGTGTTTAGTAACGAACGTAAGTTATACCAATAAGTATATAAGTTACTTATAGCCATACTTGTAACACTTATTTTTGCTCATCAAAATACTTATGACGATCGTAACGTAAAAATACGTTTGAAATTTCTCGTTTAACGTTTATTGGTTGCATTACAAGGTGTTCACTTTATAACTGCGCCGTAGGAAAATATACTAAACATAATTGTGTAGTATAATGCATGTTTTCCAAATACTTATACAGTATATGCGTTCTGTTCATCAATAATTTTATTCACAATATATAGAGACCGAGATGTGAAGAGAAATTCTTCCACTTACCGCATTTCAGCACCACCTCCATAAATGAGTTTTCATTAGTTTTTGTGTAAGATACAGACTATGTACTTGTAGTCTATATCAGTTGTGGTGGGTCTGAAATGCAGTGAGGAGGAGAATCTCACTTCATATGTCTGTCTATTGTATTGTGAATAAAATTATTGGTGAACTGAACTAATATACTGCATTCAGTATTTATGCATTACACTGCATGTGTTTACTACGTGTTTTAAAGGAATTTTCAGAAAAATAAATGCATTCAATGGTGATTTATGCAAAAACTATGCGACTGACTAGAAAATTAGTTGAATATTTTTTTATAGATTCTTTAGATTTCTTTCAATTTTGTTTGAACAATTTTTCATTTAAATGAAAATTAAGTCATATAAACACGGAAAACGGCTTCGCACCACCATTTTAACTCTTATGAGGGGAAACTGGACTCCTTCGCATTGGGACTTTCAGGTGGTTGTTAACGATGGTGAAGCTGATATATACATATATACTATCAAAATTCATTTTTCTTCCAATTATTTCCTTTTTAAATTTCATTTGCCTTTACTAAAACTTAAAATGAACACCCTATATACATTTTGTTTGACAGTCAGTTTTTCGTCGAGTCACAATGTCACTGTAATATGCGGAAAAACACTGTAAAACTGATAGTGTACCGACTTGCAAACAAAAAAAAAAAAAAACTGATAAAAACACGCGTGATTTTAAAATTATCGGTTCTTTGTATTCACGAACACTTCATTGTAGTGTTGTTGGTCAAAACGCAAAGGTATTTAATGTAAATTCCTTAATGTGGAAACAGTGTTCGTAATAGCGGAAATATATCGAACAAAAATGTACCGGAAAATTGTCATCTGAAGGAAACATGTCACACATTCGTAATACCGCCTGGCTTCAAAATAGAATTTTCTACTACCTACTTATTAATAAGATAAAATCATTTCATAAACAGTTTTTAAAGTTTCTTTTATTTTCGTTACAGTGGCAGGTACATGAAAAGTAGTTAGATCGAAATTTAGTTTATAATTCTAAAAAGTCGTTGAGTCTATAACATGAGTCAATATTTTTGCGTTTTTTATCAATGACCGATTCGTATTTACAGCCCAGTTCTATTAGACGTTTCAAAATGTAAGAAATTTGACGAATTTGAAACCTGGCATCGCTGTTGAAGTCTACTTTTCAGTATACCTACTGTAATACCTCAGAAGCAGGTACTCGTGCCTCCAGTGAGGGCTTTTTGTTATTGGGGGGCTAAACGAGATTAAAGTTATTAAAATATGTTAAAATCCTACCGCATAATTTTTATATAATTCTAAGATGCAAGTAAGTAACATAGGTAGGTAGGCTACTGAGCAGTACGTTTTACCATGGGATAAAAAACTGATGTAAAAATTAATCATTGTTATGAAAGAGAATGAATAGGCCATGGCTTTAATCAGTGGTTGATTTCTGTCGGCTGTTGCTGATTAATTCTGCGCTATATTCAAAAATACCGCGAGGAAAAAACGGAGTTCGTTTCATTTAATTCTTCACAACTTGATTCGAATTCATGTGATCATCTAGGAACTTGGTTTATACTGAAGAAACAAGAAGAAACGGTTCAAGTGAATGCAGATTGAGTCAAGTACTGTATGTCTGTGTTAATAGGGAAGGATATTGTGAAGAACGCTCGAATTCATGCGCTTTCTTCTCTTTTTTCCATTTACCTTTCCCAAGTAATGAAACCGAAAATGCAAGAAACCTCCGAATTATCGAACACAACTTCTATTCAGAAATTTGAATAAAAATGGAAATGATGTAGAGTAATAGGGACAAAATACAAAAAAAAATTTAAGTCAACAAATCTGAAAACGTCACAGAAAAAGAAACGAGCGATCAAAACCAAAACAACTCACCAAAATGAAAGGATAGAAAGTGGTATTCATTCAATTAAATCTAGATAAAATCACGACCACTGACCTGCATAAATTTATATTGGAACTGAGAAACTAAAAGTAGTATATGCTGATTTCGTGGCTCATATTTCTCTTTTCATTCGTTTTTGTAACATGTACATAAAAATTCTGACTTTTTGAGGCGTGTACGGCGTGCGGAAAGTAGCTAATTTCACAACTATTCAGTTTTCACCCACTTTTCACACGCCTTTTTGGATTATCTTAATTTTTCGCACGTCTTCTTGGTTCCTTATCAACTTTCCGCACACTTTACTGGTTCCTCATTCACTTTTTCACAAGCTTTCTTAAAAGGAATACTCAAATTTTGTTTATTTAGTTTTAATTTGTATTCATACTAATAAATTAAAATTCACAAATTAGCATGATTGGTGGTAAGACCGCCATTTACAAACTAGGCTAGAAGAACTACCTATAATTAAATAAAGTTTGGTAGTTTGCATAATTTGCATTTGCAACAAAGCTGAATTTATCTTTACTCATTTAAAGCTGTTTTATATGGTCAAAGAGTGCTGCATTTAGTTTTCTTGCAGGTCAAGTTCTTTAGAAATTTTTTCTCAGTTCCACTTTTATGAATTTAGTGTGGTTTCAGTTCTGTGAACTTGAAAAAGTCAGTGAAAAACTGAACAGTTTTTCTTCTCAATAAGAAGAACATAATTATGACATGGACGCACTCATATTTTTCGGAACATAAAAACTTTTTATCAGAACCTAATCACCAATTCGGGTCAGGTTAATCCACCCTTTTGGAGAAAAAATGTTCTTTCAAGTTCTAACTTGGTTCGTTGGATAACGTTTGAAGTTTTAGTGGCGTACTGTTCCAAACTGAACGGTCTTCTCCCTAATAAGTTATAGTGTCACACTTCTCGCAATATCGAACAGATTTCTTTTTTAATTTCTCAAATCCATGCACTTCCTGTACTTGTTGCAAAAAATATAATGTCTAAAAAGTGCGGAAAGGCAATTTCTCATTCGTGCAAATTTTCTAGCACTTACCTACTTACGACTCATGCAAACTTCACACTCGTTAAGAAATTGCTTTCTTTTCCACACTGGTTAGACAACGTACTATTTTACAACCACAATTTGTTAAGTTATGTAAAACAAGAATAATTTAGGTTGATGGATGCCATTTTTACCTTGATTTTATGGTTGAAACTTTTCAACTGCTGATTTCCCCTATATATTGGCAATAAGTAGATAATGAAAAGTAATTTTAAATAAGTCCTATCTCAGTTAGTATATATGCTACTCTTCGACTTCGAAACTAAAATAATTTTTCATTTATCCAATCTGCATGCATTTAAATTCCAATAATTTTTATGGAGCAGAATTATATTGGGCCAACAAATGCCGTTGGCACGTCTTATCGATAAAAATCAGTGAAATAAAAAAAAAAAAACACAACTGACATAAATCTGTCCGGTGATAGTTCAAACGAAATATGGTTAGAAAAAAGGAAAACAAAAGGTGGAAAATTTCTGGAATTCCTTCCTACCCGATCGACTAAGGCGACTAGCGAGAAAGGATAATTTATGTAAAACCATAGACTTTCGCTGAATCTCTCTCCCATTGTGTAATGTGAACTCCTTCGCTCGAATATAGGAAACTGAAATCAATAAGTACCGACCAAACAACTTTTGTTGGTAGAAAATGAACTTGACTATAATTTTCAAAATTCGTGTCTATGCGATTTCGAGCTTTTCCTCTTTCTCTTTTGTATTTTGAAATGTGCGAATGTGAATGGGTTGTAGTACGTAGGAGACGGAGATTCCAAAAATAGTAGACTGCTACCCTTTTTCACTTTCAAAAAAAAAAAAAAAAAGAAAAAAAAGAAAGGAGGTAGAAGTGTTTGTTAAACTGAAAAAAAAAAGTTACTAAATCTCGTATTCTCTCTTTTTTCTTTTTTATAAGACGTGCTATGCTGTCCTTATTTTTGTTAAAGATTGAGAAAAAAAAAAAAATAGCGGAACTACCTGCAATAATGAGACAAAAAAATCTCTTGTATCTCTGTCAGAACTTCTTTTTTTAATTTAATGTAAACCGGAAAAGTTTCCATCGAAGAACATGAAAATTGAAAAAGAAATACTTGCGTAACTAAGTTTGAAAATTGTTATCGCAGTGAAACATTTCTTACAATGGTCTATATCGGTGCTGAGGCTATTTTTTTTTCAAGTCTGCCTGCACTTTCGAAAATAAAATTTTAAGTAATTCTTTCTTTTTTTAAATGTGGAAAATCATTTTCAAATACTCGTTGCTTCATTTTATAAGTTTGAGGTAGGCCTATAATAATACCTTTAGGTACAAAAATCAGCTACCCTTCTTATTTCATTTAATGTCCTCAACACTTTTCCTTCCCATTTTTTATGTTTTAATTCGCCGTCTATGCGAAAGAGGATTTAAAATTGAAGCCCACCAAACAAAAAAAAATATAAATAAAATTGAAGAATAAATCGACTGTTTTATTACATTTATGATTTTTTTTTAAGTATCATTACATTTCTTGAGGAAACTCCAGCTGGGACGATTACTGTATTGTGTCCCATGTCGTAAAGTGTTACACTTACAATATTTCAAAAACCACTTCAGCTCCATACAAAAAATTTGGTGTGAATATAAACCGATATGTATCATACTATTTTATTGATCAACTTTAAATCAATATTACTCACCTCCCCATGTCAGTAAAATTATAAAAAAAAGTTTATAAGTGATCAGAAGTTACAATTTTTTAATTACGCTTTTTCTTATTTGCAGCTTCAAATTTCATTCGAGGAAAGTAACATAATTCATCAAAAGAAAGCCCTTTTAAAGGAAAATCTAATAATATTATAAGTTTAAGAAATATTTTATTTTTGGATGATTGAAATTGGTCTGATTGGCAAAATGAGAGCGTGTTGTAAAGTATTTCACATTGAGCTGTTGTAAACAGTTTCTAGAGAAAAGATACCCTCAAAATAAAATTTTTGATAAAAACTGGAGGAGGAAACAAATTTACATTTCTGTTGGTGGCCAGTATGGCACGGATCCCAAAAGAATTAATTTTATGAGTTTGGGCTCAGAAAATTTCCTTCATTACTGTGTCATAATTGTTCTTTGATTTGAATCAGTTTGAAAAAATTGATAACATTTATATTCAAATAAAATCAAACTGAAGGAGTAATGCCTTATATGTTGGGACACTTTTTTATATGATGTGATAGTTTTTTATATTTTTGGAAAATTATTTATCTGTTGTCACATTTTACAACAATACTGTGACATTCTACAACCACTGTTCAAATGCGTGAAATTTTTGACGTGTAAACATCTTTGCACCCAGTCAATGGTAAGGGCTAAACGAAAATTATGATCGTCAGATTTGTGCAAATGTAACTCTTACAATTGTAACTCTCATTTGTGTGTGTTATATAGGTTTATGGTTGTGTGCGCAACGCATTGCACCCACACACACACATATAACCACATTATTATTATGTTTACATATCAATCTTTCACGAGTATGCTCAAGCGAGACTCATTCCTTTTTATTTTCAGTTCCTTTATTTCAGCATGTAAGGGTCTTTCAGTTTTAAATTTATTCTCATTTTGTAGTTTTTTGAATGCTATACCCAATGGTGTGAAAAGTGAAACACTTGAATAAAAACTTCAGAAAATAAGGCAAAAAGAATTTTGGTGTGACATAATATAACACTTACCCCTACCTACCATTAATTTTGTTCATGACAATAATTTGGATAATTTTTGTGATTTGTTTCATTATGGAATCTCAGCTTATTCTTTTTTGTTATACATGATCGGAAAGACAATGTTTACACTTACATTTTGTAATCCAAAAGCAGTACTTTTCATCGACCAAAGTATAACCTCAATGTAAAGAGTAATGCTGCCTCCATGTAAAATATTTTACATGGAGGTTACAAGGTGACAAGGTTAACTTTCTGATGCAACATTAATCTATGAGACTGTTATCAAAATGACGAACTCCAACTTACTGTTTATATGTTTCTTTTTATTTCAATAATATAAAAAAAAAAGTCACCGAACCTCTCACCCTATCGAAATTATAAATGAAAATAATGTTAAAAAAAAACACCCTAAGAGGGAATTTCAACCTACAATCTTTGGCATGTCAGATTACCCTCTCTACACATAGCACCACAGTTGCTGATGATGAAAGTTATGTGTTCACCTAGGTATTTGATCATTTTAAAACTATTTCACTCATCATTAACCATATTTATGAGACATTTATGAGACGTTCTGCCACTTTTTGATCATTAATTATAAAAATTATCTTCCTCAATAAGATTTAAAAGTGAGTTTACATGACTAGAGAACTGCTCACTCACTGCACTCGTTTCGCAAACATTCCTCTGCCTATAAACACTCATTTTTGAACCTTGGAGTGTAATATACTATTCATCACACTACAATTGGAAATATTTGATTTCTTATTAAAATACTCTTTCCATAATATTCATGTTTTTGGGTGTACCTACTCTATTAAGTATATAACTCTAAGCTTGTGAAAAATGTCCAAATGTCTCGTTGTCACCTGCTACTTACTTTCACTTTTTCCAGTCTCCGAAGAGAACATAAATGCTCTTCTTATCATTTCGAAAATTTCCTCACTATAACTTGGCTAAAATAATATTCGTTATTGTCTTATTACTGTATTATATAGGTACCTACTTGCCAGTCATTTTAAATTCAGTATAAAAGCCCAGCCGTACCAATATTTACTTTGTGGGATGAAGAGAGTTTAACACTGAAAAAACGTGTGCAAGGAATCAAAGTTAAACCAAACTCTTTCAGGACTGAAATATGATGTAAAACTAAGCCTAAATTTTGGTTTGTTTACTTGTTTAAAAGAAAAAAAGAACAAAAAGTGATTGTATCATAGTACGCGCTACAGAAGTGAAAATCTGTGTATGTGTCTGCGTGTAGATCTGTACACGACTCGCAAATTGCTAAATCCAAAAATAAATTGTAGATTTGTTCAGAGCCTATACGACAATATACTATACAGTGAACGGAGTTATTTTTAAATGTTTCAGTTGTTGGATTTAACTACTTATCGGGGGCCACAGAAGGCCAAACAAAAGTTTTAATCTAAAAATTAATTGGAAATTTGAGTTTAGTGCATGAAGAAACATATTCCACTAGGTATCACTCAATAATTTATGGATAGTCGATTCTAACGCCCTTTTTAAGGCTACAGAGGGCTTAAGAAATTGTGTAATCCAAAAATAAACTGAAAATTTGAGCTAGGCTCTTCGAGTAAGACGAGTAGGTACTTGTAAAGTGAACATAAATGCACACACACACACATATCCAGCCAATGAATGGAGTATCTTGAAATATTACGTCGAATATTTTGATTATTCTCCATATAAATGTGTGGATAAATTAGCTGTATTCTTGGATGAAACAGATGCGATGAGCATTCGAAAAATCTAAATTTGTTAACGTGTTTTTACGAACGTCTTCAGTGTTTTTGCAACGTGTTCGCAAAGGAACGAGAAAAATACAGCCATTAAATTTGTGAAAAATTAGCCTATTAAGGCTTCTTTTATCCATTAACAAAAAACAATGAATTTTCAAGAAATTACCACCTGAGGCTGAGGTGTTAATGTGCGCATTTAAATCGGACTCGGGAGAGCTGAAAGCTGAAATAAATTAATTAGCGCACCTAGTATAGCGCTACACAAAAGAATACCGATTTCAAAATCCTTTGGTTGAGAGTAGGTTCAAAATTTAAAAAAAAAAAAATAGAATGTTCTTTTCTTAAGAATTGAAAATTTAAGTAGCTTACATTACTTCTTCATCCTCAAAATAATGAATTTAATTATTTCGGGAGGCGTAGGTAGAAATTTTGAACTTTCTTTTCGGTGATTTTTAAGGTACGTAGGCCTACCCAACTTATAATTAGCATATTAAACAATAGAGAAATTAAACAGATGGAGATCATTTTAAAATTGTGTGGGAGTCAATGTTTACAAAAAACAGTTGTGGTGTAAAAACTATTTCTTCAATGAATAATTGAATAGTATATTATTGTCTAATTAGTACGAAAAATAGGCAATTTTGCGAGACAAAAATTGCCCTTGTGCTCTTGTTAGGGATTATATTTTTTACAAAATGTAAAAGGAATGCCGGGGAGAGGGTAGAAACAAATGAAAAAACGAAGAGAAAGCATGAGAGAATTAAAAACGTGGAAAAATCCAAGAAAAAAGTGAAAGATGGAGAGAAATGTGAATAACAATTTACAATAAATATAGGAAATATACAAAATAACAAGCATTCACCTTCCCCATAAGAAAACTATTGTTGTGGCAATGAATTTCAAGAATTTTTATTAATTTTAAAGTGAAAAAATAAAATTAACAGAAAACCAATAATATGAAAATTGAAGACCTCCTACTAACTATAACTCTTCTAGTATAGTTGGTAAGGTGCTGGCTTTTCCACCCAGAGGTTATGGATTCGAATTCCCATCAGGGTAATGTAAATTTTTTAGAAAAACAAATCTAATAAATAATAAGTAAATTAATTTTTTCTGATTTTAAGCAGGCGTTGCAGCAAAGTCTTCAAATTCTCTACAGGTCCGCCAAGTTCCTAGGCGCACTATCAAACTGTAGTAATAATTTGAAATTTCAAGTTATAATTGAAACTCATTGTTTCGGCTTTGTAAATCAGTTGGTAACAATTCATTTTACGCGTGAAAATTAAGCAATAATCACTTACTTTTAAAGCAGGTGTTGCAAAAAATAGGTTGCCCCACTGCTTTGAAATAAACCACTTTACATATTCTCGATTTTCCTCAAAAATTGAGCATTTCGTGCACACGTTAGTATTACAGAAATTAATTTTTATCAACACATACGCAAAAAATGAGTTTTACATGCATGGAATTTTTGGCCTGTGAAGTAGACGATAATTTTACAATCTCTCGCGCATGCAAATCCTGTGCAAGAGTGTGTAAAGTACTTTACCCACTCTTGCGCATCCTAATCCTACGCGACAGGGTGTAAAATATTCGAACATATAATCATTTTGATATTATTATTTAGTCATTTCGTGAAAAACTATTCGTCAATTTGCCAATTCAATCAAACACAACATTTCAATGTTCAAAAAAAAAAGTCTGCAATGAATTCTAAACCTCTAATGAAGTTAGAAAGCTGAGGTTTGTAATGATCAAAAGCGTATAAAATTTTAAAAGTTTCCACATAATTTTCTAATTATCTGTAGCAGCTTGACCACAAATAAACGAAAAAAATGTAAATTAATGGGAGATTTGCCATATTTTGAAATCTAGAAACTTCTCCTCTTTCCTTCGATGATTCCTCAGTCGCTGTTTAGGCTAGAAAGCTGAAAAGAGGAGAAAATTCACCTGATCTTAGTTTTAGTTTAATTATTTAATCATCTTTAACAATTTCAAAAAAAAAAACAAACGAAAAAAAGGCAAATTGATGGAAAAATTTTTTTTGAAATCCAGAAATTTCTCTTCTTTCACTCAATGATCCCTAGTCCCTGTTTAAGCTAAAAATCTGGGATTAGTACTGCTAGAAAGAGGAAAAAATTTACTTGAAATCTTATTCCTTATAACTTGTTAATTATTCTTATTTTAACTCGTGTCAAGTTTACAGCATTCGTCTTCGGCTCGTCTGCAAATTCTTCACACTTTGTATTAAAAAAAATAGCCCACATTACGCACTTGTCACATAATATACTATTTATTCAATGTTGTTTCATAAGTACTATGTTAGTATTTTAATTGTGATTTTATTATGTAAAAATTTAAATAATACATACTGTGGCGATGTTTGGTGCAGTGACCATCGAGTACTACACACTCGCCCATCAAGTATATAGTGGGCCAGTGTACACATATGCATGAACATACCTTTTGACAATAGCGATTAGTACGTCGTCTTACTAGCTTAATTTAATAGGGTATGACCACTCACACAACATGCTGTGTGTAGTGGTGATCATGTTACAGTCTGCACGTGTTCTCACACATACATTAAAATTTTTTTGATAAACATCATTACAAAGTACTTGAAATCTAGAAAGTAAAAAATTTTTTCATAAAAAAAGAAATAACTTGAAAAATACATTGCCTAAGATAATACATTAATTATTGATGGGCTAAAAGGACGAAAGTAAGGCCCATATTCACAAATGTTACTTTAACCTCTCTTTTCTTAAATTTCACTTAAAAATAACATTTTATTTTCACATTAGAACTCTCATAAGAGATACAATGTTCCCATATTTTTCAGTACGAAATTGTGCAAAAAACCTTTTTATAGTGAAATTTAAGTGAAGGGAGGTTAAAGTGACGTTTGTGAATATGGGCCTAACTCTTTTGAAATTTATTCAGAAAAATCTGGGGACCGAAATTATTGAAGTCGGCTTTCTTTACCGCTATCTATCATATAAGTACGCTTTTATCCTACGTCAATTTCCTCTAATTTCATCACAATCTTTTTAACTTGCACCAGTCTTTAAGAAATTTTAAAAGGGTTACCGAATTTTTCTCTTTTTTAGCCCATTTTTATAATTGTTTTTTAGAAGTTGGGTTTTATTTTGATGAAAAAATTTTTTTATTACTTCTTCTTTTTCTCGTACCGACCTGCCGTAGTGTTATCGGAAATTTGCATTTAAACAAACAGTTTTTATAAGATAACTAGAAAACTATGTCATCGATTCTGAAACAAATAATATGGCACCACCAGGCAATGACCTTCTATCAATTAAAAAAAATTTCATCGAAATCGGTCCATAGTTCTACAGAAATTCGCCAACAAACATACTTATATACGGTTCAAATTGAGAAACCCCTCCCTTTTTTTAAGTCAGTTAAAAATGTGGGAAAATAAAAAACCCATCTCCTGCATTAGGTTAGCAGTAATTTGATATTGATGGGTTTCCTGCTGTCTTGTTTGTAAGGTCGAAGCAAAACAAAAATGTTTACTTACCTATTTTTATGTAGGTTTTTGCCCGACGTTAAGGAGATGGAAACATCGTTTATTCGTAATGAACTATTGTTAATTTTCATGTTGTTTTTTCCTCAGCAACTGATTTCAACGTAAAATTTCTTCATGAGACTAGATAAAATACGGAAATGAAAACCATCCTTCCAAATTTGGAAGTTAAAGGGCAGTTTAAATTTTTTATTGATTTTTGCCAATAGGATGAAACTCAAAAATCAAAAATTTTCACGACGAAATTTAATATTCTCTCCCTTCGATTTGTGGTCAGCAGGATGTCAGATGTGATCAATTTTATCTTCGATTTTGTAAAATTTATAAAATAGGTAGGTACTTCGATACTTAAGGTGTACGTTATATTATGTAGAAGTGAAATATATACCTACCATTGGGAGAAATGGTCGAATAATAAGGCACTTATATATTATTGTAGTATTCTCAGAAAAGGTAATGGAATACTTGTCAGGTATTCGATGCTATTGATTCAATTTAGTTACACGTGTTTAGAACTTATTTGGTTAGTGGTTCGAATCAAGAGCTTCCCACGTTATCAAAATAGAATATATATGTGCATGCGGCCACAAAAAGCACATCCCTCCACGTCGAATGACCTTTACTTGCCATTTGCAGCACTCATACCATGTGCACGCATTCAACATCGACGCGCCTGGAATACGTAAAATGGCCATAAAGTTGTATTTTGTGGCGATTTCATGTCCAGAGAAATGAATGGAGGGGGTAGTCAATCTACTTTGAAACTCGTACATTAATTTAATTACAACTTGCAACAGACATGATATTTTCAGGAGGAATGAAAGAGAATAAGTATTTTATTCTTATCAAAATCGAATTCCGATAAAAATTAATTTACTTTTCTTTTTTTTACATTTTTTCCTTTTGAAAAACTCATGACGCGTGAACCAATCAAATAACGAAATAGCCGAGATGAAAAGTAAGAGAGAATGACGTTGCAAAATTGAACGTTTTTAATGAAAAAAATGATGAAAAATTTATGGACAATTTATTTCTCCAACTGCAAATAGTCGATTAGGGAAAAACTATTTATAAACGTAGATCCCAAATTTCATATTCAGATATTAAATTCATTGATCTGTGAATGCAATAAGCCTTTACCCAAATTGCGAATTTATTTTCAGTTAAAAGCCATATTATCATTCTGTGATAATAATGCTTTTTGATCGATTTTTTCATTATTTTTATGGGCCTCTATATGGAGTTGAAGAAATGCCTTGAAAAGAATGTTTTTGTCTTTGATCACCAGGCTAATATAACCTTTTAATGATAATTTTTTTGTATATTTTTATAAAAATAGATGATCCAGCCCCATAGCCAGAGGAACATGATTGTAGCTGAACCATAGAAAGCAAAATTTAAAAACTTCCATCGATTTGCATTGTTTACTCGAGAACTTACTACTCTTACTGCTGAAATAGAAGCAGTCATGAATTTTCCTCCCCTGTGTTTAAAAAATACCGATGATATTGATGACTACCTGACACCTGGTAATTTTCTGACTGAAACTCATCTACTAGTAACACCTAAAAAAGATAATATGCACAATAAACTGCTTGAAAGATGGCGATTGTTTGAAAATTTGAAAAATTTGTTTAGGAAAAATGGAGAAATAATTATCTTTATACTTTCCAAAAAATAAAAATCTTTGCAACAATGGTAAAATATAATCTGCTGGAAGTTATTGTTGAATTTTGAGGTTGAGTAGTACTACGGAAAACCTTTAGGTTGTGTAAAGGATTCTTCAAAAGAAGGCAGTCAACAGCTTTGCGTGTTTACCAGCTTCATACACAAGTACGAAAGAGTCTACCTCAGAAAACATTGGTTGAAGATTGGTGTTTACTGGCACCTTTTAAACTTGGCTCTGTACATGCGTATTCGCATAAATACATAAATATTTTGTATGTATTGGTGATCTAATTACATTGTACTTTCTTATCTACAAAGTACAATGAATGCACTTGTCAACATGACATAATTGTTGATAAGCCAATTTGTCACGGTCTGACAATTATGAATTACATACAGAATGTAATAAGTAATTTGTGCATGAATATGCGTTTAACGTGCACTAAATAAGCCAGCCTTTTAGCAGCAATTGTCATCGAGGGGTCTGAGCCCCTAAATACCTCACACCGGTATGTTCCTCCAAGTACCAAATGATGCCCAAAAATAAAACCATAATTTGGGATTCCTTTCAAGGCAGCCAATGTTTGAGAACAGTACCTAACATAATGTTTCTGTCTCCGTTTAGAAATACCAGTGTCTCCACTGAAACAGCATAAATTCTAAAGTTTTATTGAAAAATATGCAGTTAAATGTATCCCTATGGACATGAAAAACCTCACGTTGATCAAGAATTTTGAAATTTCTCACTCCACATGATTAGTGTTGTTGACTCTACAGAAATCCTACCCAAGAGATACTACATCGATGCATATACGCACTTTTACGAATGCTGAATTCAAAACATAATTATAATTGTATGATTTCACCTTTCAAAACTAAAAAAAAAAAAAAACACGACCATATTATAAGCTTATCTGAAAAATTGAGAAAAAATATAAATTTCAAACAATTTCATTATACAAGGACAAATAACGTAGCCTAAGCATATTGTTTTAGTATTCTAATTCAGAAGGTAGGCAGCTGGTAGGCACTCATATTCGTAGAAATTTACAAATAAATTTTCGAAAGTTAAAATATGAAAATTAATCATGAGCTTAGTTTAATGAATATAAATGAAAAATTAAATGTGTCTATGGCAGCGAATCATCAAACGCAAAAAAAAAAAAAAAAAAAACACGTCGAAAAGAAAAAACTAATAAAAATTTTTTCTGTAGGACGAACCATTTTCCTTTAACATTGTGTCCATTTTGAAGAAAAATCTGAAAATAAACGTTTAATTTTTACCCTATTTGTCTTCGCTAAATGTTACAAGAACTTGCAAGTAAAATTTTCACCTCTCACAAAAATATGACGCTCGTTTATACGCGATGTCGTTACCCGTTGTTTTCATTTAAATTGAAGCACTCCCAAAAGTAAAGTACCCAAGTATGAAAATTAATCGTTTCGTTTTCTTCATTGTCCTATTCTCAGGTGTTTCTGTGTGGTGCCAGTAGGCTCGTTGTTGGAACGAAAATAACGTATTTCCAACAGCTTGAGTGAATAAAGCCGATACTTGGCGCAACATTTGAAACAAAACATAAAAAACCAAGATGGGTGGGCAGAAATAAAATTTATTCCATTCAAAGAAATTTCAAATAATGGCGACTCATTGTTCTGAACTAGTTTCGGTTCAATCGATTAAAAGCTTCCCAACCTTCTCTCCCTCCTTTCTTCCATAAAAAAAGCTACAAAATGTTTCACAAAAAATTAAAATGCGTTCGAAATGAAAACAGTTCATCTGTACGAATAAAATTGAAGTTAGAAATCGATGGAAAGAAAGCTGTTATTGAGAAACTGGGCCTGAGTAAAACTTTATGGTTAATTCTTGTTGCATTGGCGCAGATTATTATGAGTACGTAGGCCGAAAGAAAAGAATTAAACTTTTACCGGAAAAAACGTGGAGGAAAATAAGTTGTTAGGAGTTTATCGAGCCGGTGAAGAAGTTTTACTTATCATATTTTTGCAAAGTTATGTTAAAAAAAAAAAAAAAAAAAAAAAAAAAGAAAGAAAGAAAGAAAACTTCATTTTTAAAATGATAAAAAATTTTCTCCAAACAGCGCATGCAGTTCAGGTTCATCCTGTATTTTTTTAAATTTTCAGGAGGGATTAAGTAGGTATGCATTTTTATTTATTTTGAAAAAAGTTTCTTTGTCTTCTTCATTCTCGAACTTTATACTTCGCTGCATTTATTTTCTTTCCTTAGATATTTTATCATTTGGTTATATTTCCTTTTTGGTTTCTCTCCACGATATTGTGTAACATTTCCGGATTTTACTGAGTAGGTTATAGGTACTCAAATAACCAGTAAATTAAAATTATTTTGAGAGCGAACCAACCGATACGAATATTTATATTTGCAATACATGCACAAAAACCACAACTTTATATTATGTATGTACCTATAGCAACCTTAAACCAACGAATTTTTGGCCTGTGCAGTAGATGTTAATTTTACACACTGTTAGGCAAGATTAAGACGCGCAAAAGAGTGCAAAATATTTTTTTCAACTCCTACTTTGAAAACAGACGTTTTTATGCCTCTTAACTGTGTGTGAAAAAGGACATTTCAACACTATTTTTTAACATCATTTTTCAAGTATGCGCACTTTGATCTTTTTTACATTATTAAATACTGTGACTTTCGTTTTTTTCGTACACACGCTCACTAAGTCTTATCAAACATTAAAATACACTTTAATATTGCCATTTTTTTTATAGACTTTTTTTTTTATAAATAAAAGTTTCTCAGCTCCGGGGGATCAAACTTCTAACCTCCACATGCAAAAGTTAGCAACTTAACCACCATGCTACAAATTCTGGTTTAAGGAGTTGTGATACTTTGCACTTATATATGTTCGCCAGTTACCAAAATATTTATTTTTCTCCATTCTTTTTGTTTGTTTTTTTGGAGAAAGGGGCATTGAAAACAATAGTATGTAACACTCGTGCAAAGTAGGTGATTGACACTCGTCTTCGGCTTGTGCTGTCAGGATTATACTCTATTACAATCACCTACTTTACACACTCGTATCACAAATAACGATTAATATGCCACTACAGACAGCCATATTTCAACAGCTGTTGAATATAAGGTATTTTGATATTTTTATTTACTTTAATTCGTGAAAAACTGTTAGTTAAGTTGCCATTTCAGTTTGACACAATTAACATTTTTATTTTGAAAAAAACCTCCCAAATGATTTCTCATTCTCTAATTGAGCTAGAGAGTTATGGTTTGTAATGCTTGAAAGAGGATAAAATTTACATTTCCATAAAATTTTAAAATTATTTCCAAGTACTGGACCACAAACAAACAAAAAAGATGCAAACTAATGGAAAATTTGCAGTTTCCTGGAATCTAGAAACCTCTCTTCGTTCACTCACTGATTTCTCAGTAGCTATATTTGAGCTAAAGAGTTTGAGATGATATTTCTGGAAAGAAAAGAAAATTTACTTGAATTTACTCTTCATACAATTTTTTATCCGTTTTCAACTATTTGAAAATAAACTGACTAAGAAACAGTAATTAATGGAAAATTGTCTGTTTTTTGAAATCCAGAAACCTTTTTTCTTTCATTCAGTGATTCTTCAGTCGCTATTAAGCTAGAAAGCCGGAATTAGCATTGCTAGACAAAGGAAAAAATTTACTTAAAACCACTTCCCTTATAAATTTTTAATCGTCATTACCTGTTTGAAAATAAAAACTCTCCATTTTTGTGTGTTTTTACATAACATTTTATAGATTCTTTGCGCACTGTGAATTTATTTTTTGGGGTGGAAGTTGTTGCAATGTTTTTTTTCCATTAGTTGTAAAAAGTATAATGTATAACAAGTGCTAATGGGATATTTTATCTTTTGTGAAGTTTGCATCACTGGCCTCCGGCTCATCTGCAAATTCTTTACGTACTTGTTACACAATATACTATTTAATTTTAATATCATGCTAAGCCGTATCACTGTATGTAGGTAAATAAAAATTAATATCTCAGTTTCAAGTAAACTGGGTGATAACTAAGTATTCCTCAGTAAGTTCGTATTCGCTTTGGTTTCATTCAATGTATTATGTGCTTAGGTACCCATACCTACCTACTTTGAAATTCAAAAAGCAATTCTTGTTCTTCAAAGAAGATGGATAAATTGCGTCATTTTTAAACATTTTATCATAAAATTAATGAAAACTAGCAAAAATTTTACTTCATCCTTGTCCTAAGGAAGGTTTTAAACGTTAGTACCGGTTTGAAGCTTCCCTAAGTGTAAATTGTTAGATTTTCCTATAAGTATATGCCTCATTTTCCTATTGATTGTAAACTGAAAAACCAAAAGAAAAAAGGCGAAAAACCATTAAAAAAAAACAACTCTATCTCTGTGTCCCTATAGTTCCCTCTCTCACTCTCTCTCTCACTGGGGTTTTCTCTTTGGAGGATTATAAGTCTGAAATCAAATTACTAGTTAGAGAAGGAGCCTGTGGGTGAACACTAATTTTAGTCCGAACTGTAATAATCAAACCTCTATTTATCGATATGTTTGTTACATTCACGATTGTTTGTTGAATTGTATAGACGTTGAGATTGACAGATTCGAAGATAGTATAACAAAAATAAAGTTGTTGACATGGTTACATCTCAGAAGTGTGTAATTGCAATAAAGAAAATATATAAAATAAAAAGTAATAGAAAGTGTTTAGAAATAGAGATGCATGAAGTTAGACAAATGAGCGGCAGAATGAGTATCAGTGTAGCCACGAGTATAAAACTATAAAAGTAATTGTGTAAGAAAGTTGAGTATTTGTAGGAGTGTGAAGAGAAGAGGATTGATGATCCCAACAAATTGTGGATGTGAATTGGCAGATAAGGGGTTCTAGCAAAGTATTGTTGGGTGTAAGTATTTTTTTGTTTATTCCTGCGTAATTTCTCACATGGGCACAGATTTTGATAATCTTTTTTTAAATAATAGAGAAGTATCCTGTAGTGATTTTATATTATTTTTTTTTTAGGATCGATAAGATAGTTTTAGGGGTAAATACCTTTAAAAAATTGTTTTAAAGAAAAACTACTACCATAACACTTACGTAGGTGAATAAATGAAATGAAAAAAGCATTAGAAAAAATTTAGCCAAGTTCAGAAAAAAAGAATAAAATTTCTCTAAAACTAGAAAAATAACCCTTTTTAAAATTTCTATAGCAAAATCTAAGCAATAGAATAAATTATTGAAGTTGGTGATGGTTAAAAAATTTTGTCATAAAATTACACAAAATTGACATATATATAGGTATAAGTCAATATGATAAATGTAGGGAGTGCCAACTCCAATATATCAGTCTTTAGATCTTGCTGGACTTCCAGAGAAATTTTAAAACGATTATTTTAGCATTGAAAATGCTTCTCAAGTCAGGTAGTAAAAAATTGTCGGTCACATAATTTTTACCAATATTTTATGCCTGAATTGTATGAGAAGGGGTAGACGATGGTAAAAAAAGTGGAAGCAGAAAATGGTAATGAAAAATAAAGTGGAGGTGGTAACATTGTTTTGTTGTTTATGGAACAAATACTAAATGAGAGAAAACAAAAAATGAACAAATTTTAATTTTTTTAAATTCTTATCCATTTTCAATTCCCTCTTCTTGTTACAAAGTGTGAAACCTGTGAATTTTTATTTTCTTAGCCATACCTTTTATTTATTTATTTTATTTAGTTTGGTAAATTATTAAACTATCCATAGTCCAGTTTTGATTGAATCATTGAGTTATACAATCAAAGCACAATTTTTATGAACAATGTAGGTCTCTCAGGAAGGGAGACACTCTTTCCAAAAAACATTTTCTGATATTTTTTTTTATACAATAAATGTATTTTCCAATACATTTCTTCTTCAAAATTTTATTTTTCCTCAAAATTATATATTTTCCGGAAATTTTCACATTGATATACCTATTGATTTGATATTTTCCAATGTTATGTTATGCTCAATAATCTTACGAATAAACCGATTTTGAAGTTCTATTTTCAGTAATTGTGCAGGATGAGCCTGTTTTGCCTCTTTCCTCTTAACACTAGTACTTTAACAACAACAACAACAACAACAACTTCTTCAATATTGGTTGTTGAAGAGCTTATAAGTTGGCTATATCCGAATCCTTTTTCATTATGATATTTTCGCACCATAAAAGGTTAAAGTTCGAGCTAAACATTCATTCATGCGCTTGCATCTCTATTATGATCACCCGAATCAGTTGAATGACTATAATACAAATACCCATAAACATGCAAATAGTTTCTTTTTCGGAGAGGAGTAATAAAATTAAATTTGTTTATAAAACAACGTCACAATTAAATGGGATTATTTTTAAAATGAACCAAATCAAGCATGAATATATTACCAAAAAGGTTTGTTTGAGGTAAGAAAATGATCTGGATTGACTCGATTTGATGAAGTATGACTTGCTAACACTTACAGCTCAGACGCAGAGCATTTTGCTAAATTGCTACCACAAACAAAACTTATTTTCAGTTTTTCACGTTTGACAGAATTTTCACTTCATAGGTAGATCAATTTTTCTTTCGACTTCGAGGAACTGTGCAGTCTCGAAAATTACGAATTTTTCATACTTTGAAACGTTTCGTAAGTTTTGTTTTCTCGTGACGTACGTGCGCTGATGATGAATGTTGTTCGTTCACATTTGTTGCTGTTACGCTTGTAGTATTTCACGTATTGCAGGAGAATGAGCGGTCAAATCGCGTGCACTCATCCTACAACGATGGCGCACGTATGCATTAAGAAACAACAGCTTTATTTCCACCATCAGCCGATGACAATGCCATAAAATTTCTCATAGACACGTGTCACATAGTGTAAAATTATTAATCCGAAAGTATTAAGACTAACAGCCTCCCCTCTCCCCACCCTTATCACACCAATGCCATATTATCCTTCATAAACGATAGGTACGTCAGTATATTTTGACATTATTCTACGTTTGCAAGTTTTGTCGTCTTGAAATTTTATTATTCGTCATTCAGCCTAACCCCCTTTAAGTGTTCACACGCCTTTTTTTTTTTTTTCCAAAATATATATGCTCATCGTCTCTCGGCTACAACATCCGAAAATTTTGGTCGTTAAAAATTTTTCTTCTTTGCCTACTAACATTCTGTATTTTACGACGGTAAAGGATTTTAATTTTATTACTTCCCTTCCACAGTAAACCGTTGAATGTATTATAAAATTTGAAATTATAATTTTTTTGCGCCTACTAAACAAAATAAAATAAAACAAAGAGCTAAAAGAAGAAAAAAAAAGTAGTAGACATCGTTATCTTCGTAAACAGACTATATAAAACAGAAATCGTCCAACGTCCGAAAATGGTATATATTTTCACATTTTTGAAAATAATAAAAAAAATATAAAGCTTAAAAAAAAAAGGTTTAATTACCATAAGGATTATTATATTGGACTATTTTTATTATCTAATCTGGAATAAATAAATACAAAAAAAAAAAAAAAAAGAAGAGAGAGAGAGAGAAAAAAAAGGTAAATTACAACAGTGAAAACATACTCACCATTGCTTCGGCTTCTCTATGACCCTCTGTTTTTTCCAGTGTATGTTTATTCAACCCCCTCCCATCTATCTCTATCAAGCTCTCTCTTTTTACTCTCATATTTCTGTATTCTTTAACAACATTCACTCTCGAGTTTTATTGTTTTATAGTTAGCTGTACCTAATGGCGGTTGAATAAACACTGGTGCCAGAAGTTTCATTCATAAAGGACGCATTAAATACCTCGACTATAATTAATTTTATTGCGACAATTTATACGAAATAAATTTTCGTTCTTTCGAAATTTTACGACGATTTTGGAGGGATTTAAATTTTATTTTAATGCTTTTTTGCGTATATTACCCCCTCCCCTTCTTGGCCTTTTTATACGAATGGTTAAGGTATACACGTTGCGAAAAAAGTATATATCCGAAATTTAATGTTAGTTTTCACGATTGTATTATTTTTTTTTATAAATAATAATGGGTACACCTATATATACGTCCCTTATTCTCGTGCACCTTTTTTGGCCATTTAGGAGACAGGGTTATGAGAAACACAATGGCGAATGTATAATATTATGATCTCTCGCTTCAGAAATAATTTATAATGACTATATTTCCTTCGACATACGCGCAAACAACCTTTTCCATCGCTGGAATTGGTGTCAACGAACCGTATTTTCCTGGTTAATTGATTCGCAGCATTGTTTGCCATTCTAATTACCTCATATATACGCGGGAAATGGTTGTATTTCGCATGTACATATTATTTAATGAGGTTACGCGTATTGTTTTGAAATGGTCATTCGTTAAAACAATTGAAACGCTTTCGCTTACCCAAAGGTCACTAAGTTTTCGAAAACTATACTCTCGAATGTAGTCGATTATTGTAGGTATTTTTATTTTTCCCCCTAACTATAAACTATAGCGTTTGGCTAATTCATTGTCTTGCACTAAATTAAAGGCCTAGTCTATTTGTAGCTCAAACTAAAAAAGGGCAACTGTTGTCAATGAAAAAAAATTATAATTCTTTTAAAATTTCTAGTATCTTGTCAGTCGAAATGAAAAAAAGCATTGTGTTAAATTAATAATTTTTTTCAAAAAATCGAACCGACTTCAAAAAAACACAAAACGAAATGAGCTAAATAGAAAAAAGTAATCATTTTAAAATTTCTCCAACTAGATTTTATAGGTCTAGAGACAAAAATCGTTGAAGTTGGCGCTCTTTTTCTTACCATTTAGGATTTATACGTCAATTTCGTCCAATTTTACGACCAAATTTTTTAATTAACGCCGACTTCAAGAATTCCAGTCTCTAGACCTACATCTTGCTGGAAAAATTTTAAAAGGATTATTTTTCTCTTTTTAGCGAATTTTTTACTGTGACTTTTTAAAGACGGTTTGATTTATTTTTTTTAATTATTAATTTCCCATAATGCTGTTTTATGTTTCAACTGAATTCCAGTAGATCTTACGGGAGAGAAATTTTAAAAGAATTTTTTTTTTTCATTTTTATACCATTTTTAATCGTTTTTTTTTTTTTTTTTTTTTTTTAAGTAGATAGGTTGAATTTTTTGATGAAAAAATTTATTTCAATGATGTTTCGTCTCCAGCATTAGCGGCAATATCACTTTGCAACCACATAACAGTCTTCTATTTAAATACAGGTAACTCAAAAATTATGTCATCGATTCTAAGAAAAATTTAATAGAACCATCGCGGGATTATCCTATATCATGTAAAAAAAATGTTTATCAATATCGGTGCCAAGGTTGAGAAGTTAGGCTGGAATAAACATAAAAACAATATAATATATGCATACGATCAAACTGATAATCTCCTCCTTTTTTGGAAGTCGATTAAAACTAATGAGAATTTTTTTCAAATGTCCTTATTGTTTATATCAAAACAGATTATTATCTAAGACTAAATTATTTTCATTCGTGATTCTATTCTCGGTGTTATTTTTTATGAATCTAAATCAACTAAAACAACGGGAGTTGTTTTTCCAAGAAAAATGAAGAAAAAAAATTGCTGGAAAAAATTTTATGTACTCGATATTGAAGAAACTACAAAAAGGATAGGTCTGAAATTTTTCGAAATGTATTATATGGGACAAGATGTGATAGTAGTTTAGTGCGTATTGGTTCTGTAGTTTCCGAGGAAAACTGAAGAACAAAAGAAAACAAACTGATGGGAAAAGGAAGCCACCTGTGTTGCTAGATGTATATTTTTCGTATTTACGGCGTAAGAGGTTTCGATCGTCTTTTATGCATTGTGTTACTTTTTTTGTTTTGGAATTGTAGATGAAAATTGGAAAACTTGGTTTTCTAGCGAAGTACTGCTGCGCCAGAGTTTTATTTATTTATTTATTTTTATTAAAATCATAGTGACCTATAACTTAGATACATTTTGTCAATGAGGAAGTGTTGGACATCAACGTGGTTTTGATGTACGTTTAACGTGTTTAAATTATTAAACAATAAAATATTAAAACACATTTACCGTACCATAAGAATATTTATTGAACTCGGAGAACCATCACAAGCAAGTTGTATTAGTAATACAGACAAAAGAGAAGTGTCCTGGTCAATCAAACCAATAGAAAAACGTAATATATAATCTGACGATGAATCAGTGTAGCCAACTATTTCATGTACAATAACTGAATAGTTCCAACAGGAAGCCACTCCACACAGAATAGTTTTGTGTTGTAAGCTTTTAAGCCGATTTACGGAACAATCTTCGGTCTATTACATGCAACCCTGACTTTTTGGTCCTAGAACTGATAGAAGTCATCTTAGCCAAAAATGGTACTTTCATACCTACCAAAATGAAAGCAGAAAATGTGATTTTTTTATTATGACATTGCATAAAAAAAGCATTATGGTATCAATCACACCCTAGAACGAAATTAACGTAAGTCCAAAAGTGCTATTTTTCGGGAGAGTTAAAAGAAAGTTCATAATGTTGATATTTTTCAGATATAATACGATGTTGAAGCACTTACAGTTTATTAATAATTCTATTATATTCCTCCAAATTAAGGAACTTACGATATAGTATCGAATAGAATTATTTTCTACAGATATCTTAAGTCCCATATAAGTTACTTTTGCACTGAGCATTGAATGAAAATGTTGGTGCAAAAGTAGCTTGTCTTAGACTTAAGCTAGTTTTACACTAATAAATTAATTTAGTTATTACTGCACGAACAAATTCTTTCACACTCTGATATGAGATAGTAGGCATTCAGTGCTTTATTTCAATTTCTAAGTAGAATGGATTTGAGATAGCTTTACTAAATGATAGAGGGCAGCACAATGAGAATTTTGATATGCATAACGCAAAAATGGCATTTTCGGATCTAAGCGAGCTTCGTTCTAATGCTTGTCTTATGTCTTTTTATTTCTTATTTTTTCACTTTTTCTGGTAAGTGAGAGACTAATGGAGAAAAAAAAAGGCGTGAATTCCGCTAAGGCATACTCATGAGGGATTGATGTGTAAACATAAAAAAGTATGGTTGTATGCATGAGCAACGTGTTGCACACACACACAGCTACACACCTACACATCATGTAACACACACAAACAATAATTACGAATGTAAGAGTTACAGTTATGCAAATCTGGCGATCGTAAATATCATTTGGCCCCTACGGTAAACACCGAGCGCTAAGATGTTTACACATTAAAAAAAAAGGAAAGATACGTACCTTAAGGTACAAGTAAGTGTTGAGATGAAGATTCATCCTGCTCGCGGATCTCTCCATAAAATACTCGCATACAACTGGGTTTGAGGGTACGATCGTAAATTTCTGGAAACAGTCTTTTCATCGAACTTGGCCTATGTCTGTTTGTTCAGCCCTTACACTCGTCTCCGCCATGAACATCCTAATTTACTTTTTAATTCTGGCCATTATTCGTTGGAAATCCGCTGATGAATTACCACAAAATCTCGTTTCCAGCTTGTTTTCTTGGCTACGAACTTCTTCTTCAATGTAGACCTGAAATTTAATTTAAAATCGATCTACTGAGCGAATGATTACATTGACACTCATTCAATAGACGGATAAGGTCGATGTAGCATATTTGTTTTTTCGTCTTCTATACTCCATTTCTGTCCATTCGAAGAACAAGACGTGAAATGTAAAGAACTCCCAGGGTGAATTTAATCTAATTCTAGCGCCACTTTTTCGAGAAAGATCGGCGCACACGTTTTTCTATTAATAAATTACAGGATTTCCAAGTGTTGTAATTTCGCAGTGAGACACACAGCCCAGCGAGACAGCAGCGAAAGAAACGAATGAAAGAGAACTAAGAGAAGACTACGTGTTGTCTGAATTAAAATATAAATAAAGAGGAAGGAAAAAGGCAAAGGAATTTCGCGAAAAGTGTGGAGAGAAGAAAAACGACGAAAAAAAAAAAAAAGAAGAAGAGTGAAAAAGAAAAAAAAGGGGGGTAAAGACGATAAAAGAAAATCCATTTTCTCGATACATTATTTATCATTGGACACAATTCTTAACTTTTGATATTAGCTTCGTATTACCGAAAGAATGTCGATAAATTTTCATTTTTCTCAACTTGTGCGTGTGTGCTTCTTTTTTTTTTTTTTTTTTTTTTTTTTACAGATTTTTAACGTACAGTTATTTGGCGGCATTTAATTTCTGGCTTCTTTTATTTCCATTCACGCTCAGTCACGACTGGCAAATGGGTTCCATTCCGTTGGTCACCAATTTGTTCGATTACCGAAACGTTTTTACATGCGTTTTTTTAGTATTCTGCTGCTGGACGTTGTACAGAATATTAACGGATTTCGAGGTGAGATATTTTTTTCAATTTAGTTTTCTATTCTCTTGTTGTGGCAGTTCTATGTCTATGGGACTCGAATAGTATTAACACTCGATTTGCATGAAATTCTATTATTCTCTCTGCATGATTTCGACGGTCTCTGCTCTATTTTTGGTCCTTAATTGTAAAAAAAAACGAACTCCGTTTCGATTTATTTCATCTCACTTTTTGCGAAGGTAGACTCGCTCGTTCGTGTACGACCTATTCGAAAGATTCTTTTTTTTTTTTTTTTTTTTTTTTTTTTTTCAGTAGTGGTTTACAAATGATGGATTTTAATCTGAGCTTCGATTATATTTTTTCTTCATCCCTATAAGCCATTTAGACCGTCGATTTTGGGCCTGTATTTAGTTCGACACAAAATCGTGAAAAAAATATCGGTAATTTTCAACTGATTTTAAAAAAGAACAAAACAATTTTACCATATCAAATTTTTATGTCGATTTTCAGTCGACAAAAATTTTCACTCTTTTCCGGTGGATTTTATGTTATTTTAGTCTAAAAATCGAAGTTAAAAAAGAACATACCCACCAATCGATATTTTGTCAGCTCAAAATTTAAAAAATACTAAAAACTGACCATACACAAATTAAGGAGTAAGGAATAATGTGCTTGAAACTCCTCCAATATGTATCATATCCTGAAATTTTTAAATAATTTATTTCTTCGCCAGTGATTCACCCCTCCGAATAAAGTGCCGCTTCTAGACTCTAGAGCAGTGATTCCATACTCGATTGAAGCTATGGACCTCTTTTGCAAATTTTCAACAGCCGTTGACTACTTTCGAGAAGGCTATTCATAGAAATGATAATAATCTACATCTAGTTTCTGTCTTTGCTCGATCCACCAATGGACCACCTAGAATCCCACCGGGGGCCACAAAATGGTAATCACTACTCTAGAAACTTTTTTAAACTTCAAACTCTATATATATAATAGAATGAGAAAAAGTTACAACTTTACCGGGTGCCAGATTTTTAATTTATCAAGTGGTCTACAACAACAAATATTATGTAAAAAAATATTTCAAAACACTGAAATATGAACAGTTGCATATGCATGAAGTGAAGGGGCTCCAAAGAAATGCGCCTTACTGGCTAGGTTCTTCAATTTGGAAGTTCCGCATATGTCAACATGACTCGGTTGTATCCATATTTCAGGTTTGGGCAACTACTCGTGAAGCACCCTGTATAGTAATCATGTCGATATTTATGACCAAGGTGCAGAACACCAATAAAAATCTGGGGATGAAAAATATTGGTTATTCTGTCCATTTTTTATAATACTTTGCTTAACTAACTACAGTAAAAAGTCACGTAGGGGGTCCATGTGGCATAGCAGTTTGGTATTTAGCTTTGCAGACCAACGATCCGAGATTCCAACACAAAATGGCGGTGTTTTTGGTTCGCTTCTAATGGTGCTCTAGTAGATAAATACGTGATTAAAAAATTCATGCTCGGTGAACTTTTAACCCCTTCTGGATTCCTACCATCCCCCCACCAACACTTCGACACGAAAATATATCGTCCAGGCGATAGGTAAAATGACCGCATAGACAGCTATTAATAACAGTTATCGAAAAACAAAAGGGTCAGTGATGTTATGATACAAAACTACTTACAATTAGTTATTTATGATACTAATGATACGAGTGCAACAAATAGCAATCATTTAATTCACCCGAGGGTCGTAAAATATTTTTTTCACACTCCCTCTTCACTTAAAAAACAGAATTGCGAAGAAAAAACTTTTTTTTTATCGAAATTTGTTTTTTTTCCAACAAATATGTTGAATGCGATATTACCTGTAATTCGTCTAAAAAAACCTGAATAAAAGAAAATTAGGTTTTGTGCGTTCAGGAAGACATTTGGGGTCAAAAAAGTGCATTTTTATTAAATAACTGGCCGTCAACCCTGTCTTAGCCAAGTTGTGAAAAAATGATGACTAAATCACAATTGGGGAAATCGAGAGTCTACGCTTATCAGCGCATTAACACCAGTCAGTAAAATTTCCAGGAAATCTTATCAGTAAAAACGTATTCGGTTAGAAAGAAGAAAAAAACAATACTCTTATTTCTTCGATATTTATACTCAAAATAACTATTCACTTGTAAAAATGATGCACAAAATAATTTTTGCACGTTCGTTAGGCGACATCTTTTGAGAGCAATGCTGTTTCCTTTTTTCTCTTCTCGCTACCTATAAGCTCGACAAATAAAATGCTCTCGTGAAGACAACATCCTGGGCTTGGCACCAGTAATAGCAGCTATACTAGCAGACCTTTATTTCCACGTATACTGGGCTCTCAATGTCGGTCGTCACAAAATGCGTACTTTACGTTTACAAACCACCTGAGTCCACCTGCTTATTTAAAACGTCGCTATTTTTCAAGCTTTTGTGCGTGCTGCCAGAGCTTGGAGAAAAAAAAAAAAAGAAAACGTGAAAACGGTAGGAAAAACTGTATTTAAGTGGCATTTCCCTTTTTTTCTCTTTCATTCTTTTTTCTTTCTCTCTTTCTTTCTTTACTTTTTTTTTTTTTTTTTTTTTTTTGTTATCTTATCCCTTCTTAACGTTCTGCTGACCCATTTTTTCCTGCTCTTTTTAGTGTAGCGTACCCATCAAGTGCTCAGTGAAAATCACGGTATCCTTGTACAGTTATGCGAAATGATAATTGATTTTTTTAAAGAATGAAAATAGGGTTGATGAAAAAAAAAACATGTAGAGAGGGATAGATAGGGAGAGAAAGAGAGAGAGAGAGAGAAGTGCGGGCAACTATGTAGTAATATGTCGTGTAAATCATATTTTTACGTTAGCGTATTAACACGGGCGATTAAACGTTCTCATAGCAGAGTTGTTTTTGGCTAGTTTTTTTTTTTTTTTTTTTTTTTTCATTCTTTCTTTCTTCCAGCTCGTGTATATATACAGCTACACACCCTTTTCTGGTAATCTTTTTGTTGTTATTTCGAAGCAATAAAGCAAATGTAATTACTTTTATAATGAAAACGAGTTTTTTAAGTGAGTAGAAAATCAAAAAAAAAAAAAAAAATTTAAATACTGCTAAGGATAGGTGACGCTAATTTTGGTCGATAACTTCGTCCTAAACATTAATTTTAGATTTTTTTTTTTTTTTTTCGTCAGATCTGATAAAATTTAACTGTTTGCAGAAAAAAAAAGGCATGAAACGATCGTACCTACTTAGGCTGACAGATCTAGAAAAAATATCAGCTTGACATCCCTGCAACTTCGGTCTTGAAAAATGATCCCGGTCGAATTCGTCGATCGAGAATTCGCTGGCATTTTGTCTGATTATCAAGACTCGATGGAATCGTTTAAATTAATGATGATGATGATGATAGATTATACAGGGTGTCTGGAAGTTAAACGATATAATTTCCAGGATCGATTTTCAAGGTTGAAAAAATAAAAAGTATATTTGGCAAAATGCTGGTAAATGCTTCCTTTCTTAGTTATAGCCTCTCGAGGTAGAGGTGGGTGAAATAAAAAATCTGCTGTTGGTTAACTTCTTCTATAATTGACAGAAATGAAGGAAATTAAAAGACACTGCATTTATGTGATTTATGTTTGCCAATTTTTGAGTGAGAATTTTACCAGAGGAATTTCATTGTTTTTTTGGCTCAAAAAATCGATTCTGGATGTTGCGCCGTTTAACTTCTGGACACCACGTATACGTTTGTCGAAAATTATGACATATTGATCTTATCTGTAACAACCACATTTTTATCCTCTCTTGAGCATCCCCTTTATCCGTTTCCTTTCGAAATTCAAAGAAAACTCTGCCCTGTTTTTAAAATTTATTGATTAATTTTAATGAAGATGCATTATTTAAAGAGCAGTAAACTCTTTTCATTCAATAAGTATCATCTAAATGACCTGGAATTTGAAAAGTAGTTTAAGAGGAATTAGGGCAGATTTCAACTTAGCTAAACAAGACAATCATTAGGCAAAGGAAGTAGGATAAAGATGTCTTCTTGTGATTTATTCTCTCGAAAATTCTTTGAAAATTCATCATAGTGAATAGAAAAAAGATTTGGCTGAGTGTGATGCATATAGAAATTGGCAATAAGATTAGGGATCAGTAAAATAGGAGCCTTGTCTAAGTCCCATTTCGTGCAATCAAAAAAAGTTTGTATAATAATTACACTCAAAGTGGTAATAGATATAGGTATAATATTTTGTAGACTGCTGTTAACAAAAAAATTATTGTAACCTCGGGGTATTTAAAAAAAAATTCCGTTAAAAAAACTGAGTCAGGTTAACAATATTTAACTGCTCCCAAAACAATGCGAATTAATTACTTCGTGATACTAGGCATTTAATACACGTGTATTAATCACAGAGCAGACATGTTATACAGTAAAGTGATTGTCAGTATCGTAGCTGACCTTTGGCATTCGTTAGCACTAATTTAATGGCACTGAAGCCTTAGAAGAAATATATTTAATTTAAAAAAATAAATAAATAAACGCTGAATTATTATTTATCTTTTGATTTATTAATTTATTTAAAATTTTAAAATTTTATTTTCTTCCTTTTTTTGTAAATAAGTATAATGTAAAATAATTTTGAAAATAAAATTTTTATTTAACTTTCTTATTTAAACCTTTTTGAGCATCGATGGTCAAAGGTTCAAATTATTGATATTTTTGTCTTTGATTGTCAGATTTTTAATGGCTGAACAAGCTTGGTCATGAGGCAGGAAATATTTTTTGAGTGTCAGTGATTTTTAGTCAGTTGTCATCGATTTTGTAAACCAAAATTCAATTTGAAATATCTATCAAAAAACAATGTAATCAGTCAGTTGAACATTTTTAATTAAAAATTGGAAAAAATCGAAATGAGCTTTAGAAAAAATTATTCATTTCCATGCAACCAATGTTTTTATTTTTTGCATCGAACATTGGTAAATTTAAAGGTTTTGAAACTATGTTCAATGATGAGCATCGATATTATTTTTAGTTTTGAATCTTGAGGCTTATTTCAGTTGGTCTTGTTACCTCACATCACTTCTGGTGAAAACAAAGATATGGAAGTACCCATCAATTGTCATTAGGCTGCAGAAATTTTTTTAAATCATTAACTTTTACTAAACGTGTTTATTAGAAGACTGAAAACGGACATTCAAAAAAACCTAATTTTCAGTAGGATTTTCTTCTGTTCCCCGGTAATATAATGAATTTAGAGCTAAAAATTTTGCTTTTTGGTTATTTATTGAGATGTAGGAACATTAATAAAATCATACATACTCTAATATTTCATAAAAATGTGACCTTCAGCAACTTCTTTTTTTCCTGTAATCTTCGTTTAACTATATTTACATTTATCAGGTACCTAAATTAAAAATGTACTTTTTCTACGTAAAACGCTTCAATCTCATCGGCTGATACTTTTATGTGGAATGGAGATTAGGTAGTTAAAAATGACGTCAAATATTTGGTGATTGGAAACACCCATCTACATCCATTATTCTAATAAACCATTTTTCCGGTAGACTTACCCGAGAAAAAAAAGAAGTCTAAACCCCAAATCTCATAAAAGTTAATCTACCAAATTATAGGATTACCACCGCTACATATAATAATATAAATAAATATAAATAAATCTGTAGGCAGAAAAAAAAGTTATAAATAAAAAATGGGGAGAAAATGAGCGCATCATTTTAAATAACATGAATCCGCCAGTTTTCGTTAAATGCACCATCCGTTGTCAGTTTTGCTTTCATTTTTTTCAAATACATCGACGTTTTCCATCCCCTTTTAGGCCAAACAAAAAAAATTTACGACTCTCATAAATCAGATGCTATCTGCCATCGTTATATAATAGCGTGTTTTGAATTCAATAATTCATTTTTCCGTATTTTAAAAAGCTCACCGACGTGAGATAACACCATAGACGTAAACGAGGAGATGGAAGGAGAAGGGGCTGAAATGTAAAAAAAAGAAGAAAAAATTTCGATACACGCGTACATGCTTTCCCTCATTACGACGTAAAAATTAATCATTGCTTAGGGGCAATCCCTCATCCAAAAAACAGAAAACCATTAACTCCACCTTAGGTATAGAGTACGTATATTCCATAGAATGTGTGCAACTGTCGGAAGCCTTCTGAAAAATTCGCTAAAATTCTTTCCTTAAAATACACTCGTATTTGCGGACGAATTTGAACACTTCTTTGTTCTTAGGTTCTTCAGTAACTCGGGGCAAGAGTACGTATTGAAGCAAGAGTAGGTACTATTAACAGTTTCTCTTCTCTGTTTTTTTTTGTCGGCTACACTGATGATGTCTAAAGAAAGAAACACACAAAAAAAAAGAAGCAGTATCAAAAATCATCAATTTCCATTCGTTAGTTTTTTTATTAGTGACGATCTGAAAATATTTTTTTATTCTTTTAAAAATTTTGATCTACCAGACTTGAGGTAACACGATGAAAATAATTTAAAACTTGATATTGAGGGGGGTGATTTGGAAAAATGGTTTGGTAACTAATGATTTTATGAATAATAATACATTCCGTAAGTTATAGTTAATTAGAAATTAACGAATGAAGTGAAAAAACCACACGAGGGGCAAGAGTATGCACTTTTGGATAGACTGTGATAAATATCAATTAAGGCATGAAAATTATTTAAATGCTCTACCAGGCAATTTTTACGGCTACGATTCTAAGAGGCATGAGAATTTCTTTTTTAGGCATTGATTCATAGACATTAAAATATTGATAAGTGAAGTACTACTAGGTTCCAATGAAAAATTAAATATGTTTGGTGCCATTCAATATATTGTAAAATCGATTGTAAAAAGATTTTATGCTGATACTTTTTGAATTGTGAGAATTTTTCTGACAAAAATGCGTCAATAGTATTTTTTCCCCAGGTACTTCCTTCTAAACACTCATAATTTAAAAACTATGATCCAAAACCTTTCTATGATCGATGTGATACAGTTAAAGGTTCATATTTTAAATTTTCATAATTTTTTTTCAAATATGACTCAAATCGACGGTCAGAGCATGCCAAACCTTAAGTGGGTACTCTTGCCCGGACTTACTCTTCTTTCGGCGTAAATTCACGAATGTTGAACGGAAAACTCCATTATTGTTGTAAAGATGAACGTTGAAAAGTTATTTTTGATAATCGTGATTTCAATGGTCGATTTAAACGCCTACGACGAACGGTGTATGTTGTCTTATAATTACATCATACTTTACAATTATTTCCTAATTTTCTATGTCATTCTAACCAAAATTTTTCACATTTCACATTCGATTTCGGTTACCGAAGAGGTAATGGCGTCATAATTATGGACTTTGAAATTTTAGGGGTAAGTTGAGGGGTTTGAGGGGCACCATGGTGAGGGGAAGAAAACACACTGGAAGACCCCTGTCCCCCGTGAGAGCACCAAAAATGGTCGATTACATACTCTGTTTACCAATTAGACATATTATTTACATGAGCCAGTGTTTTTCCGGCAAAGGGAAAAATTATTAATTGACTTTTGGAAAGTTCGCCTTGAAGAACTAAGGGAAATATGACGATCGGTGGCGAATCAAGAAAATCATTTTGGGTGGAAAATGACAAAATGTTGGAAGAGTTGAGTTTTTTTTGTATGCTTGTCAATTAATTTTTTTACAACTTATATCTCAATTCTGCGGTCGTATTTCAATTTTACCTTCATTTTTCTTTTTTTTTCTTTTTTTTTTCTTTTTTTTTCTTTTTTTTTGGCATTTGGGAAAATTTTTCCATTTACTCTCTGGAACCAACACTGATGACGATGTGAATCGATTACCTTTGCATTCGTAATATACTTATCAATATTTAAAGATATTTCAATCAACACCCAAACAAAAAAGTGGGTATAAAAACACAAAAAAAGACTAAATGTTAGCTTACGACGGATCAAACTCAAATCGTAAAGAACATTATTACTGAGCTAAAGTCCTCCTCCACTATTAAATGTACTACAATATTGTCCATCCACGAAGAATTTTAATTTTTCAAGATATAGGTAGCTAACTCTCAAGATAAGGAATGCTAAATTATCTTTCAAACAAATTTTGTGAAACAATATACCCACTTACCCACAATTTACTCTAATTACTTTTTTGTTCGCTCCCTCTCATAGCCAATTCTTATTTCGTTTTTTAGTCAATACTTAGGTATACTTTAGATATTACTCTCAAGTTTTTATCACTTCTTGCTGATCATATTGTAGTGGAGAGACGAAAACTAACCGCTGAATAGATTCATCTGGCTTTCAATCGTGTCTATCATCAATCTGTAAAACTAAATAATTTCACTATTCCCAGTCAGTTTTCCATTGATTTTTTCCGACTCCGTATTCGAAGACGCCAGTTTTCAGTTCCCTTGTGCGAATTGTCGAGGATTCCTGTCACTCAGACTTAGTGTTCCCCCGAGTCATGGTGTGCACATTTCTTATTTCATTTGAGATCGAAATTTTGTAAATTCACTGACGTTTACGTCGCTGTCAAATCACAAATAAGCCTCGAATACCATTATAGTCAATTAAAAAATTTATTTAAAGACAAACAAAAAACAAGACAACAGAGAAAAAATACTAACGAACTTTTCTTTTAAAATATAAATTAGTATACGATATCGGTATCACGAAATTAATTTACTTTTTCGTCGTCTTTTTGAGACAAAATCTGCCCTGATCCCTAATAAATTATGTTGTACTCGTATTTCAATAGCTTGCCATATTTTTTTACTTCTTTTTTTTTTGTTTTTCACTTTCCTCAATGTTTACACAAAATTTCGCCAGAGTCAGCACGTTGATGATTAATTAAAGCACGCATTAATTTTAAGTGTGATAAAAGAAAGCAAAAAAATGTCGACGTCTGTACCTACGAGCCATTATTCTGTATAATTATTTACAAAAATTGGTACCCACCTAACCTACCTGCCAATTTTCAGAAAAATAATATAATATTTTTTCTATTCTGTTTCTTTGTTTGTTTCTTTATTCTTTCAGCACCAACGTCATGCTCCAATTATTTTGGGATTTTTATTTTTAGTGACACCTTTTTTACCAGCATCGAACCTTTTGTTCACTGTTGGCTTTGTAGTCGCCGAACGTTTACTATACATACCAAGGTAAGAACATGATAATCATAATGTTTATTGTAATAACTTGTTAGTGTTATGCCATTCTGATTCAATTAATATCGATAACCTGGCCCATAAATAACACAAAGAACAAGAAAACCTCTTCAGTCTGGCACTCGTCATGCTCGACGATGTTTAGAATGCAGGTTTCATTCGTGGGGTACAACGAAACGTTCAAAGCGACATATATTCCCTTATCCAAAGTTCATAAAACTGGAAAAAAGAACGAAAAAAAGAAACACTTAAATATTATTTAATGCAGAAATAAATTTATGTGTTTATATTACCGTAATTACGTTAGGAAAAATTCGTCTGGACAATCTATTAAGTGAGGATTGTGAAGAGGGTTTCTGGTGAATCTATAGTATTTACTTCTACATAATTTTTTGAACAAATTATTTCTCTGATAATTTTATTTTTCCCTTTTCATTGTTGCTGAAGTTGCGAGAGAAACTATCATTAGTTACAATAATTTTTCAAAACTCTGCATCAAAGTAGAATTTTCAATTTCTAAGAAGAATGAACAAAAATTCTGAAATATCAGGCTCCAAACAGAAATACCATTGCAAGTGAAAAAACTAAAATTCTTTTCATAATTTTAATTAATTTTTCTGCAGTTGGCAACTTTGCACAATGACTACTCGTAGAATGTGAAAGAAAATACCAAACAACTCCTACACAGTACCTGAATATGTATTTTGATCCATACCTGTGTTTATGGGTAGAAAGGAGGGGAAGATAATACCGTATTCACCATTTCTACTCAAAAAGTCTCAGATGAGTCAAAACACTGCGAAAAAATATCCATATTCATCGATATCTAACAAACATCAATATTTATCGAAAAAGCATTGGTACATTTTTAAGTAAAAAAAGTAAAATAACTCCTTGCGCCGTAAATACGAAAAAGATACTTCAAGCGGCACAGGCGACTTGCTGTTCTCTTGAAAATTTTTTACTTTACATTTTTATCAGAAACTACTGAATCAATAAGCACATATAAAACTCCTACCAAATTTACTTCAACGTAAGAAATTTATTTCGTAAAAATTTTAGCCCCATTCCCTCTAAAGTTTCGTCAAAATTCTGAAAAAACCACTTATCCAGCAATTTCTTCTTTCCCAGTTTACTCGAAAACTACTGAACTAATGAACAACAAAACTCTGTTAGATTTACCCACCCATAAGAATGATGTATTGTGAAAATTTTGGTTCAGTTCTTTTCGAGGTTTCTTCAAAATTGATTTTTCCAGGAATTTTTTGTTCACATGTTTTCTCGGAAACTACCGAACCAATAAGCACTAAACTTCTTTCAAAATTTATCCTATAATAAGGACTACTTGTCCTGAAAATGTTAGCCCTATCCTTTTGTTGGTTTTCTTAAAACTGTGAACTCAAAGTGTTCACTTCTATCTAATTTGTGAAAATTTTAGCCCGATTTTTTCTATCTTATTCTCAAAAACTACTTTTTCAGGAAGTTTTTGTTTTTCAGTTTTCTCCATAACTAGGTTGAACCAATAGGCACCAAATTTCTTTCAAACCTATATCTACATGAGACCTATCTATGATGAAAATTTCAGTCTTATTTGTTTTGCAGTTTTTTCAAATCCAATATCACAAAATTTGGACGATACATATATATATACATATTATGCACATAATTATTACATAATTACCTACGTATGACATAAAAAAAAATTAGCTGAAAGTGGGAAAATAGTATCAATCGTTTTCTTTTTTCTTACGAAATGGAAAATTTTCACTATCCCCACCACTAACTCTTTTGTGAGGTCGATTTTAATACCCCGTTTGCAATCAACCTGGGTAAAAACTGTATGAAAACTGATGAAGTTTAAGTTTTTTCCAAGAATAATGAAGTAATAACATTATGAAGTGAAATCCTACTTTCAATAATCCACAAGTTTAATGATTTTCAACTCAAAGTTAACTATCGAAATGAATTTTAAATGCGTAGGTAACATGCTGTGATTACCCTTTTCTCTGCAGTTGGATGACCTTTTGATTTTTCTCATTCACTCCGCTTCGTGCTAAATTTTCCGTTTTTTGAATACTGATGACCCTGCCCTCCCCCCCCCAAAAAAAAGGTACCTATTTATGTAGAAAAATTGATTTTATTATTATTATTTTGGTCAATTGACACGTGCTATTTCGAAGGACTTTGATCCCAGATCTCTATCTGCAATAGTTTTGGCTGTGAAACGTTTTGAAGTTTATTCCATAAGCACTTATTTTTCCAAAATATTATTAACAAAAAACTTTAAACGTGTTTTTTTCGAAAACGGATTATACTCTTTCTTGGAGCAGCGTCACTGAACTGATATAACCTTCAAAACGTACTAACTTTTTAAACAAACAATCAGAAGACTTGTCGTTTATGTGTACCTATGTTTTCTGTTCTGCAGTATGGGATTTATACTACTGGTCGTGTACGGAGGCCAAATCTTATCGCATAAAGTTACGCTAAATTTTTCCAAAAGTTGGCCTGTGACCATCGGATTCTTCATATTGATCGTGTTGTACGTGTCGAAGACGGTGCAACGTAATCAGGACTGGAAGAGTAGAGAATCGTTAATAAAGTAAGTTTTTTATCTCATTTATTTTTGTTGTAGATACATATTTTTTATTTATTTATTTTTTCAGAGGTACATTATTCGCGATTTCTTTTTGTTTTTCATATTTTTTTCACAGGTGGGACGTGGAGTAGACTTAACCCTTGCAAACTTTGGCAAGGTTTTATCCGGATAATCCCTACGTTTTCTCTCTCTCTCTCTCTCTCTCTCTCTCTCTCTCTCTCTGTCTCTCTCTCTCTCTGTCTCTCTGTCTCTGTCTCTCTTTCTCTGTCTCTGTCTCTGTCTCTGTCTCTCTGTCTCTCTGTCTCTGTCTCTCTCTGTCTGTCTGTCTATCTATCTATCTGTCTGTCTCTCTCTCTCATTTTCTCTCTCACCCACCCCATTGAAAGTATAAGCGGTTTTTACTGTTATACCTTATATTATAAAATATATCTGAGGGAAAGTGAGTTGTAGAGAAGTGGGGTGGAAATACAGAAGTTATGGTTTCCCATCTGGCGTTAGTACGATCGTGAAAATAAAATATGATTTGGGAGAACGTTGCTCTATCCCTTGGAGAGTTTTTGGGAACTTCGGTTGGGTCGGCGAAATAAGTGTATTTAATAGAAATTACGAGTATTGTGGGCGAATTTCGTCTGCAGCCGCAAACTAGCGAACATCATTACCATTTTTGCGGCATTTTAATTCGCCGCTTTTAATACGATTCATGTTCCAGCGGTCTCGCAAGCCAAAATTTTCTCTTGGCTTGCTACGTATAGTGGGCGCAGTAATCATTGTGGAACTATCGAAAATGTTGAAATCTTCAGTGTCAAGATAGAGTCGTGCAGAAACCATAATGATGAAGTCCCTTAGGGAGGAGAATATTATGCTGACGAATGTCTGGTTGTGTTTTTTTTTTTTTTTCCTTTCAAAATGAAAAAGAAAAAAAAAGACTGCTTCACTAAAATTAAATCGAACAAATGCTTGAAAAAGCCGTGCATGAAGAAGTGTCTCTCATAAAATTTAAAACGGTAAAACTAAAGTACCTAGTCTCTGAGTTGGGTTTGTGTGTTGACGAATGAATAAAAGAGAGCTAACGTCACGATCACAGACATAAGACGAATATTATGGTTGAACAACCTTGAGAATTATGAACGAGACAGATTGGGGAGTTCTTCAGTTTATTTTGGATATTATCGTATTATAAGGCATATTCGGCGAATCATAGGTGTATGGTCCGGTAAAGAAATACGATGATTGTGGACTCTTCAAAAATGTTTGCCTTATTCTTCCACGAAGGGGAGCTACAGTTTGTGCCTATTTTAAGTTTTTAAAATTTTTCTGAATATCTGAGGTATACGTGTGATTTTACCTGTACAATGCAAGAATTCTAACTGATCTGGTTTTCACCTAATTTCAAGTGGTTCCTCAATTAGCTTGTATTTTTTTCCATTCGTTTGGACTGTATCCATTTACGGAGAGAAAAATACAAGCCAGTCAGAAACCCTTTGATCATCTGATCGTTTAAACTTCCATTTTTCTCATGTTTTGGTTCCCTAAGTGTGCGCACTTCATTTATGTTTTGCTTTTATTTTTTGTATACTATAGTATTGATTTCGAAATAAGTTCACGAGAACTTCATTGTTTATAGTCCTGTTGGACTTTGGCATGTTTAAAATTGAGGAAATTCCGTTGGTACCTATGTTATGATTTTTGTTTACATTAATACACTGGTTTCGTGTTTCATGTTTGTTTTTTTTTTTCTTGTTTTTACAAACATCTTTGACTAAGCGGTTTTTGTGGACATGTAGGGTGAAAATTCTGGAATTTCTCAATCTTAATGATGTTAGATTTTAAGAAGACAACATTAAGGGAAATCGGTTCTAGGCTTGTAAATGCACATTATTCATAGAATAAAATACGCAACAGTATTAAAAAATTGTACGCAACTTTAGCCCGCTATTTGGGTTGGATTTTGTATGTTATTGTTAAAATCCTAATAAAACAAAACTGTACTTTCGTCGTCCTGGAATTTTCATGTTTCACCTGTCTTATTAATTTCAGAAAATTGTTTGTAAAAATTTATGCAGCCAGCTAGGTTTTGTTCGCGACATGTACCTACCCACCCTAGTTGGCATACCACGTGGATAAATGATTTACAATAAAAATACGTCATTAAGAAAATAAGTGAACATATTACAAACAAAAAAGTTCTCATATATTTTTTTATTACTATCATAGGGACGGAGAAGCAGGATAGTTCGAAGTAACATTTTTTCAAAATCATAATAATCTGTAGGGATTATTTTCTTATTGGGAAACTAAAAATGAATTCGATCATTATGATCACCAAAGTGATTACTAATTAGCATATCAAGATTTTCTATCAGTATAAGTACCCACACTACGTATTCCTATAATTATAAACCATATTTTATGCTTGTACATACATGGTGCCCCTAATAATGGAAATGAACTGTCGGAAAAATGATGAAAAAGTTTTAATAGGGTAGGTATAATTTACAAGTCAGTATACCAGGTAGATATGTTCAAAAACCTCATTATACTAATTTCATCGCCACATTTTTATTAATAACCTATTCATTTTCAGTTTTCTAGTAAGAAAATAATACATCACCTAATTTATTATGATTTTGAAAGAAGTATCATTCTTTACCACCCTATAACTCAGCTTCTATGATAGACACGAAAAAAATGGGAAAGGTCATAGAGAATATTTTTATTTGTGTTATCATAGGTTATCATAGATTATCAAAGGTGTTTTTAGGGTGGTGTTGTATTTAGTGATGTTTAAAAGAGCAATTCTGCAAACTTCTGCGTAGCTCCTTGCTTTGTTGCATTAACGCATCGCCTATTATGGTTCGGGAACAACTAGAGTGTTAACGCTTACACTCACGCTCCCTGTCAAAAAATTTTGGTGCTGAGCATGAGAGGTGAGTATTTTTACTTGGCAATGCTCAGCGCTCAAAGCTTAGTGCTCAAGTTGTGCCCGAATCTCGTGATCCATGTTCAAATCTTCATTTTGATAAAAAAAAATTTTTTATTTTTCCTTATTATATTTTTGTTATATTTTCACGTTGAATCTTTCAGAGTGTATTAACCAAATTGTAGGTATATTAAATTTACCAAAAAAAAAAGAAACGGAAGTCTTATTTCTCTCATCTTATACACTTTTTCTGAAATCCTTTTTGACTGATCACAGACGTTTATAAAGAGTGCCTGAAAACTTTTTCATCTCAAATTATATCTGAATTCACTTTATAGTGAAGTACATTTATTGTATAGTTACCTTTTAGATATCAAGAAAAATGGATAACAATTAAGAGAGAGTGTACGTGTGTGAGTGAATGAGGCAACACTGTATGGTGTAATAACGATAGCTCGCTTACTAAAATCATTCTACATCTGCGCACAAATTTCAGCAGTTTTCCTTACTTCTTTCTTCACTACGTGGCTGAAAAATTCTCATTATTGTCTTCGACCTTTTTGACTCTCTCTTTTGAATAATATTCTGTGGCTATTCTTCCATGTGATATGAAAAGAAGGGTAAGAGAAAATTTAAGGTGTACCTAAATATAAACGAAAAGTTATTTAAGTATGTGTGTAAAAAAAGATACGCATATACAGTTAAAACAGGCAGAATACGGCACAAAAGTCTCGTACAGTACGGGATTTAAGCAGAAAATTTATTAAGTCAACAGTTTTGGAACAGTATCTCATGACATACAGCGTGAAATCTTCATTCCCATGAAAAAAAAACACGCCCGAATGATATGTACCCTATACTTACGACAAAAAAAAAAAAAAAAAAAAAAAAAAACAATGAAAAGACAGTGTTTGGGTGGAATTTTTCAAAAACTTCATATATGAGCTCCAAGGTCGTCGAAGGCATTTTTTCATCAACTACTTTAGGTGTGTTAAGTTTGTGTGAAATTTTAGGAACATAATATCGTTGTGGTAATTTTCGATTCGAATAAATAGGTGGGGTGTTCGTTATAACGTCATCTTCGTTCGATTTCTTTATTTTATACTCTTCGCACTAATTTAATAACATTCCCACACTCGTAGGGATCCACATTCATTCTACGCGGTAGATTTTGTATAATTACACCCCGAACGTACGTTTGTATTTGTGTTGATTACAGGGCTGGTATGAATGCAGTACCAAATAACGCTAAGATGCATTACAACTGGGCCAATTTCCTTCGTGAAAATGGACAAAGAGAGCTGTCAATGCAGCATTACAAAGAGGCGTTAAGGTAGGTCGTTATGTATTATTACCAACGTGGTTTGCGAAATTCCAATTTACAGTCGAATTCGAAATCTATCTCGCTCGGTTTCTTAATTAAGAGCTGCAAATTGCAAATTAGAAGGCTGAATTGATTTTCGACCGAACATGTTCGAGAGGGAGAATTTGTTCGCTGGTTTATTTTAATGATTGGAGAGGGAAAGTGGTGGTTGAAATGAATTTCACCACAGTGTCGTTGCTTATCGTATAAATAGGCCTATATTCTTAACCAATTACGAAAATTATTCTCTCGGAAAGATTTATTATTTTTAAGTTGCGATTCGATGAAATTTTTCAGAAATATCGTATTCATAATGAGGAGGTTTACATCTCTTTTCATCGGCAACGGGTGGGGAAAATAACAATCTTAAAACAGTAAAAAATAACAATAACGTGAAATGTCATTCTTGTATTGAAATATTTTTTGTAAGAGACGCGCTAAACGAACGATTTTTGTGTTATGTGAAGTGTAGTGTTGCACACGAGGCACCCAATTCTCGGGCATTATATGGCCAACCGAGCATGCGCACTTGTCACGAAAAATGCTACGTATAACAAGTTGGGTAAGGCAATTCTCACTTGTGTGAAGCAACATTCACCTTCAGCTTGAGCTGCAAACATCTGCACACTCTTTACGGAATTGCCTGTTTTCCACACTCGTTATACAATATGCTAATTTTATATTACCCTCCAAAAAATGAAGAAGTACGTAAATAAGAGGAAGATCCTGGCAGTCTGATACTCCCTTAGTCCTGGAAAAAAGCTTGATACAAAAAAAACGTTATTTTGTTGAAAAGGATGGTTGAATATATTATGTCGATCCCTCCCTCATGATCGAGCTATTTACTCCTTTTTCGAAAAATATACTTTTTTAATATATTATCTAAAGAGTACGTGAAGAAGTTAGTTACTAAACAGTGCCAAAAAATGTGAATTAGCACCTATTCATCATGAATTAATTCACTTGTGTAGGATCTGGGTATACCATAAGAACATTGTTTGCTTTTTAAAATGTAATTTTAAGATATTAATTCTACTAACACTAAGGACAAATTGCATGTTGTATGGATCGAAATTCTATTTGTTGAAAATATGTATTGCTTCTGTTTTCCGTGAAGGATTTGCAGCTATAGATAAAAAAATTCATTGACTAAATAAATCTCTGGTTTTACGTATTTGTATTGGTTTAACCGGTGTTAAATTTTTCAGAATTTATATAGGTCCTTGACAATTTCTCTAATCCTTTATTTTCCGATTTTATTCTCTTCGATTTTATGTTTTCTGACACCTTTATGAATTCGATTTTCCGTCACTTCCACGTAGTCTAAATCCTTCTGTTTTCTGACACCTTTATGAATTCGATTTTCCGTCACCTTCACCTATCTGCTCATCCATTTGAAGCAGTATAAAGATTCTTTAAAGAGACAAAATCATGGTACCAGCCAAATTCTTTGATTTGGTGGGTACCAGTCGGTTTCTTTGAAGTTAATTTGGTACTGACCACTCCCTTTTCTCATCAATGATAATTTCGTTTCTTCAAGCATTTTTTGACAGAAAGAATGTCAATAATTTCTTTTGTCGTCGAATTTGTCTCTCCTTTCCTCATTTTATTTTCAACCCTTTTGAGTACACAAACTCATTTTTCTAAATTTAAGATCTTCTTTCCATTTTTACTTCTTCTAGCACAGTTCCCAGTTTTACTTTATTTTCTGCTATATAGCTGCACCTACATGTGTGTTGGATTTTGTCATCATAGCATTGTGGTAAAATTTTTTTGAAAAAATTATCCTCAGTTCAATCCAATCAATAATGTTATTTTTTGTAAACAATTTATTGTGCTCTCTTGGAATAAAATGAAAATGTTGAAAAAGCCTAAAATTATGGAATTCAATAATCATTTGAAAAAATTTAGTGGAAGAGCCTATCAGATTGACGAATTTAGCAGCTTCATATTTGTGGTCAAAGTTCTTGTTATATTCATTTGAGATTTTCATTTCTTGAATAATCTTTGCTAAATTTTGGGCTTCCACTCTCGTAAATTTTTCAAATCAGAAGTAGAAAGTGAAAATATTTAATTCTTTTTGGAATAAAAGTATTTTGGCTAAGATAAAAATTCGTTTCCTCCAAACTAAAGTGCTCTAAAAATGATGTCAACCCACTTGAAAGTATTTGTTTGTGATTCTCTTGTATTAGATAAAAATTCCACGAAGCAAACATAGTTAGTCTTTGGCTAAAATCACTGTGAAATTCTCCCAGAAAATTTGTTCATTTTGCTGCTGTTTTTTTGTTAGTATCTACAAAAATTTTTGTTCTACTACTGGTCAACTGTCTTATCAAACTAGTCGATTGGTCAGTGAGTTTCTCTTAATAATGCAAATTTTCATGGGTCCACATTTGCAATCTCAAAAGCTCCACTCAATCCCATTAAAATTACTACATTGATGGAAAAAGTTGTGTGGGGACAGTATTCGTATGAAATATAGGGGCTTGTCCCCTCAATGATAGTCACTGCTGAAAGGCTGGCTTATATTTGTCTCTATGTTGTTAAACAAATAAACACATATATGTTTGTATGTTCTTATCTGTATGTATATACAGGTAAGATACATTGTTTGGACTATGACAAGTCACCTGATAAAGATCTCAGTGATGCAACTCCCCGATACCAAACGCGCTGCGTTGTTTTTTATCACTATACAAAATAGGAGACGTAATATTATGACATAATATCATATGTATATGTACATAAGTGTGTCTGTGTGCATGTGCCAATTTCCTTATATAAACTCATAAAACTGGCTACAAAATTGCCAGTGTTTGCCTAAAATTTGGCTCTCCCATATATTTGTTGATGATGTGGCAGAACACACAAAGCTGTTGACTACTTTCTATTTGTGAATACTCCTCACAACATGGTATTCCACATGTTGTAAGAATTTGCTTATTTGTAAATTTACATTTGTTTAATATTCAAGGTATATGTCGTTTTTACTAAAATAATGGTGAATAAATTTATTCTAATAATTTTTTGGTCGGGTCTGATTTTGTAAATATGCACTAATTTTCTAAAATTAGGTTGAAACCAATGAAATATGGAGCTGAATTTGGTGATGAGGTGGTTATAGGCGAAATTATTGTTGTTTTAAAAAAATCGGTTGGAGGAAAACACACGCGAGCCAAGATCGGAGGATCTGCGTCCACGATTCCTGGCTTATCTGGACAAATAAATTCGTTTTTTGTTTTCAGGAATTCGTAATTCGGGAAACTGGTGAGAGGGGAAAATGTGTGATAGAGTACTTGTTGATAAGTTTTCCTTGGATTGGTTGAGTATCACCCTCCTTGCATATCACACTTGTAGCATGCCAAGCATGTACACTTTTGATTTCGCTGTCTTTTTGCAGCAAGTTATACATTAACTTGTAAACGTTCAAAAAAAGTAGCTACTTTTTTTTGTTCTTTCTTTCCTTCTTCGTACATCTTTTTGCCGGTTGGTAATACGCAAAATAGTGTGAAATATACTTACTGTTCTCACTTATATCACAAATAACTAGTGTATTATATATCACCTGAAAAATTAACAGTTTTAGGCATACGTATTGTGCCAGAGTGAAAACGTAATAATTTGCGTTTTGCATCATCAACTAGGCTACGCTCGCGCACTTAATTTCACCTATTTTACACATTACTTTTTACAAATCTTTTATTCGTACAAAAAAGCAGTCTACTGTGTTTCTGTGTGTGTTCCTCCTCGTTCATCTTTTTCGTTTAATCGGTCATAAATTCGTTCGCCTTAAATTCGTTATATAGAGAAGAAAATTAGTTCAACTTCAATACTACGTATAAGTCAAGTTGAGTTGATGTGAATCCTCAAATATTCAGGTTACTGCCAACTAGAAAATCAAATAAAACTTCTTTTCATTAAAAAATAGACTCTTAAACGGACTTTAATCCGAAAGACTAGGTGAAACATATAGTATTTTGTAAAAAACAAAAAATGTGAAACTGGTTCTCTTAAAAGGCTGCTTTATTTATTAAGGTGGAATTCGAAATCAAATTAAGCTCTCAAACAGCCAACTCGTTGACTAGGTATTGATGAACATATTTTTTTTAACAACACCTATAATCGTCATATCATGTTTGTAATACATGTTCCCTGAGGCCCATATTCACAAACGTCACTTTAACCTCTCTTCGCTTAAATTTCACTTTAAGAAAGTTTTTTGCACAATTTCGTACTTGAAAATGTGGGAACATTGTATCTCTTATGAGAGTTCCAATGTGAAAATAAAATGTTACGCCAATCTTAAACATAAAATTGTGCCAAAAGTCATTTTTAAGTGAAGTTTAAGTGAAGGGAGGTTAAAGAGTGACTTATGTGAATATGTGCCCGAGACTTTTCATTTCCTTCGCAGCAAAACAGTAGAGTATTTCAACTGGTTTATTTGAGGAAAGCAATTTATAAAACTTTTATCATTTTGCAAAACTCGCAAAAAATTAAAACTCTTGGGTTGAACTGAGTTCTCACTCTATACAGAATTTATCGAGAACCTAGAACACGGAAAATGCACTTCTTTTATGTAGAATACGTCAAGTAATCGCGGCAAAGGTTAAATATTAGACCTTTGTAAAGAAATTTTCTTCAAAATTCGTAGAAGGAAGGACGCTGGGAACGAGGTAAACCTCCGAAATTCGATAGTGGATTTATTTTTCCATTTTCGAAAATTGAGGTTCTTTTTGTTACCACAAATAGATTTTTTTTTCTTATTATGTTTGTTTCAGCATGATTTCACAATTTCTGATCCATGAACCTTTTTTTTAAATCATAGAGAATGATCTCGTGATAGTTCCATTAAATATTTTTTAGAATCGATGCGGTAGTTTTAAAGTTACCTTTAAATGAAAAAAATTCTAGTTTTAAAGTAAAGAAACGAAGATAGATTGAAAGAAATTTTTCAAAAAATAAAATCGACTTCAATAAAAAATTCTCCAAAAAGTGAAAAATTACCCTTCTAAAATTTCTTAAGTAAGATATAGGTCTAGGGACTGAAATCATTGAAGTCGGCGTTAATTAAGTAGTTCTGTCATAAAATTAGACGGAATTGACGAAGGTATAAACCCTACATGGTAAAGGAAACTTGCTGGAGAAATTTTATAAAAATTATTTTTCACTTTTTAGTGCATTTTGTATTTTTTTTTTTTTAAGTCGGTTTTATTTTCTGTTATTCTATAAATTATTGGATATTATTACTATTTATAAATTGTAGGTAATTATACGTACGTCATCGTATCGACGTCCTAATTAAGTAGGCTACCACTAATTTTCAATTCAACCCAGAAAAAAAAAATACGAAAGAGTGGGGCATGAAGAGGTTTGGGAAAAAGGTTTACAACCAACATTCTGATCATCATAATATTCTGAACACGTATGTTTTTTTTTTTCTTCTTCAACCACTACTGCTAACTATAACCCTCTCTTAGTGTGTGCACGTTATGGCTGTAATTTTTTTTTTCTTTTTACATTATTTCCTTTCGGTTTATTTATTTTTTTTCATCCTCGGTTTTTCTGCATTTCTCTTTTCCATAGTCAAATTAAATTTAAACGTCGCGTTCTCAAATTTTTGAATTATTAAGATGGTGGCAGGAAAATGCGAGAGTAAAGAAAAAACGTAGCAAAATGCATAAGAAGTTGCGGATGAACCCGAGCGAAATGAAAGATGGAGAAGAAACACAACTTCGCGAAATACATTATTTTTTACAAATATACGTGCTTCGAAAAGAAAATTCAACATTTTGAGACAAAATTTGACCCACCCAAAACTGGTGTACCGAGTTGAAGCTTGGTATTATTTTTACCGCGCTGTATCCACGTACAGTATGGAGTCTCCACAAAATATGCATACATTCCTGACCACTTCCTCCACCAAAAATCAGAAAACCTCATTCGAGGATGTTTCCCAAGAAGTTCAACTTAATAACCAAGTAGAAGAATTAGGCCAATATATTGGATTTTCAGTACAATTTCGACAACCTCTCAGCTGTAGCACTTTTACTGTACCAGTGTAATATGTGACCCATGGTGGCAGAATCCAACCCAATACAAACCAACATAATATGTTCCCCAAAAAACTACACTCAATTAGTAAATCGAGAGCATCTTCATCAACAGAATTTAGTAAAGATGCGAGTTAAGGTCCAAAACCTGTTCAGCTAGCCAGGTTATCGTGTACACCGCTTTATACCATGCAACAAAAATATAGAGAATAATATTTACCAAAATAGCTGATGTCCGAGAAGGCATCTCCAGAAAGGATCCTGCCTGAGTAAGCCTCATTATATTTCCTCAAGAGGGCTCATTGCCTGCGGGTAAGAATTAAATCATATTAAAAAAGTACATCATATAATAAAAATTGATCGAAAAAAGCAGACAAAAATAAATCAACCATCACTGGTCTGCAACAAAATGATGGATAAAAAGGATGCAGCGAAAAAATATACAGAGAACTGTGTTTTAAATTGCTGCTTTGTGTGAAACCAAAAAGTGGAGGAAGCCAATAACGGGGTTGTTAAACTGTACCCAGTACAGTGCCACAACTATCGCCATCAATTGGGAGTGACGCGTGCTGGTGGTGTAGGAAATAGGTAATTTAAAAAAAATAAAATGGACCAGAAGAGGGAGAAATTACGTTTGAGATATGTACCTAGGCTAAGTAGTTAGCCTAGCCGAGGTTGTTCACGGCGTTTATTTTTAATTGGAGATTTTATTTTATTTATTTCAAAAATTTTAATTTATTTTACGTTTTTTTATTATTGAGAATGACTGCATCCCACATCAGAAAAAGGGAAAATGAATTAGAGCGTTTTTGTTCCTTGTTGTCAGTAGCCTATGATGATTCGGCTTAGTCAATTGTTAATTTAAAAGTAAATGTTTTGATGTCGATCTTATCGTTTATCTAGCTACAGAATCGTTCAGCACTGAGCACATAATAATTTAAAATTTTTTATTTATTTTAAAGTATAGACCAGTGGTCTTCAGCCCACAACCTGCGGCCAATTGTGGCTCACAAAATGGTTTTTTGTTACCACGAAGGAATTTACAAATAGGAAAATATCTAACTTTTTTTTTTTTTTTTTTTAAATAGTGATGAATTGTTTCATCCTTTAGGGTTTTGAAATTTAAATTTTAAATTGAAAGCTGGAGAAAGCGCTTTTAATTTTTTATGATGCTGATCAAGGTCATATTCATGGAGAAAAGGTTAACGGTATCAAATCCTCCCTCACAAGGCTTCTAAAAAACCGAATTTTTTCTTTCACCTTTGGCAACTAATAATCTCTCCAAGAGAATCGGGCATAAAGCATCGACGCTGATAAATTTTCTGTAACTTTCTCATTTCGTGCCCCGCCGGCCTTCTCCAGAAATGTATTCTGGCCTGTGCATACAGAAAAGTTGAAGATCACTGATATAGAGCCTTCTTTGTACTGCCAGAGATCTGAGAAGGGGCTCTCCTAGAAACAAATACTCTGTAATTACATAAAATCATTAATTTCATTGCAAAAAAAATGTTACAAATTCGCTACAGATACTGAATTAATTGATTATCATTTTCAGTTTGATCTGAAAAACACTCTAATGGTACATCATTTTACTAAAAAATTCAGTTGGCCTAAATTCATCCATCAATCAAAATCTTGAAATCAAGAGACCCCTATGTGGGCTAAATGTAAGTTCTAGAGAAAATAATATTCAAAAATATTTTCAAAATCATTATCAACAAATGAGTGAACTTGTAAATAAAAAAGATTAAACCATCATTTTGTTGATGATAATATTCTCAAAAGTATACTGGTTTCAATTTTAACCAATTCCAGAATGACTTGTCTACAAGATTTTAGAAGACCAAACAAATAGCGTACAATATTACAAAAAAAGGCATCTTGAAATCTAAACCAATTGCGTTTCAAAAATACAAAATTTTTGCTAAACAAACTGCACAGAAAAGATGCTCGTAACACCTTGCGCCCTAAATGCGAAAAGAGATACTTCAAGCAACACAAAAAACTTGCTTATCTCCAGCAATTTTTTGTTTTACATGTTTCTCAAAAACTACCGAATCAATAATCACCAAAATCCTATCAGACGGGCTCCTAGATACACATAAAGACTATCTTTTGTGAAAATTTCACCTTGATCCCTTCAGTAGTTATTTTAGAATCATTAAAAAACCACTTATCCTGAAATTTTTTGTTTTCAGCTCTCATTAGAAACTATTCAACCAATTGTGGTATGCCAGGGGGGGCTCTACAGCGATCCTCCTTCAGTCCCTATAAAATTCTTTGAACCAGCTTTCTTTTTTAAAACACACAACCATGGACTTTGGAAAATTCATACACAAAGACAGTGGCCATAGAATTACCACTGCCCGACCGGATAGCCTGCCAGGTGTCCTTGGACTCAAATTTATACCATGTATAGATGAAAATTTTTATATCTATAAACCATAGATTTTTCGATCCCCATGGAATTCACTTACTTGATTGACATCCTTGATTGAAAACGCAAAGAAATACCACTAAAGTCAACCCATTTGCCCAAGAAAGAAAATTCAACACATGATAAATTCACTTCTCATGTTTAATAATATAAAAATTCGTCTGTTCAGACATCATTAATTTACATGTTACTTCTTCAGTGAGAGAAAACGAACTGTGCAGTGAAGCACTTACATATGAAATATTTTCAACAAGAGAGAAAATAAAATAAATTAAGTAGGGGTATGAAAAAACCGGTTAAAAAAAAATATATATATTATATTGAGATACTATTCCACAGACAGACGAATTTGGTAGGAGAAATAAGATATAGTATAAGGAAAGATAAGATGTTGAGGAAAAACTAAGGAAAGAAAGAAGAAACCAAGAGAATTGTAGAGAAACGTGAATATTCAAGTTTCTGTACATGATGGTTTGTAAGGAAATGAGAAAAAGATTGAAAAAATATAGACAGTCCATGGAAAGTAGTAAAGATGGTATTTTAGTTTTTTAAAAGGAAAAATATAAAAATATATGTAAAAAGAACAGGGCTATTGTAAGACGGTTGCGTCACAATAGACACCAAACTCTCATCAAAATTACTCCAGAAATTCTTTCTTTTTCATATTTTTTGGAAACTACAAAACAAATGGTCACCCAACTTCTATTGTACTTTTTCCTTCACAAGGACTATCTTTTACAAACATTTCAGCTCTAATGCCTTTTGAAATTTTTTCAAAACCATAAACACAAAATTTGGATGGTGCATAGATCCGAAAATAAATTAATATTATATATTTACATTAAAAAAAATGTGGTCAAAACGGCAAAATAGTGTCAATAGTTTTCTTTTGCTGTGAAACTGATAATTTTCATCGTTCTCCTCCAGCTCATTCATAAGGTCAATTTTAATACCTAGTTCGCAAGACAAATTTAGCTACCTACATGCTTACTATAGCTGAAACTACTTCTTTTAAAATTTTAGAGAAAATTCCATTTATTTTCTTCTTATAATAATTTATTTTGGGTACAGCAGATATATTTTTTCAAAAAAATGTGACTTTTCCAAGAGCCTCAAATTTTGAATAGTTTTGCGTTTCCAAGTTTATATTTGTGATCCCTTTCTCAGTAAAACGAATACCTACCTACTTAAAATTTTGTTGCCCTCAGTCATTCAGAAACGTGTTCCTTCAAAAGCCAACCACAATCGTTTCAGCCTGTCTCATTATTAGCCTTTTTTTTTCTTTTTTTTTTTTAACAAGCCATACGGCCACTGCTCAAAATTGGTGCTGCACACAGGGGAATACCCTATTTTCTGTATAATTAACATAATTACCTCAAAATTCGTTTCAAAACGCGTTCACGTTATAAGCACAATGCTTCTGTATCGACCTTCTCTCGCTAGTATCCGACAAAATCAACACAAAAGTTCGTTTAATGGTCATTAAACTTCGTCTGTTCAATAGTAGGCTAATATTTTCCTTTGTCGAAATTCGCAGAATTATGCGTAGGTATCCTCTGTGGGTATCGCGCAGTTTGCTTTGATGTTTTAACGCTTTTCGTCCTTGTAGCTGTTTCCTTCACTATGTATGATGTCGCGGTCTCAGATTTTCATATTGGGGGTTAGCAAATCAGAAAAGGGTAAATTTTGAAAAATATTTTGAAAATAGATCTCCAAATTCTAGACGCACCACTTTGCTGCCTTTGTATTTGGTACCTATTAGGAAAACTGGAATTACGCGAGTTGGGCACATTTTTGTTATATTCATCGAAATTCTTTATAGTTTACCTATGAAGATGATATGAAATAATTCTTAAATTATATATTCATCCTTATTTGATCCAGCAAAACAACATTATGTCGAATAAACAGAAAAAAATCAATTCCTCTTGAATTTTCGTCAAGTCACCACATTAAAATATTTAAACTCACAGGAAAATCACCACTTTCTTTCCCCTGTGAGGGTTTTAGATGAGACTTTAGGCCATAAATAACTTACGAAACATCCTCAAATAAAGGCGGTAGTACCTGAAATTCGGATTTTTCTCATTTTTGTGTGAGAATGCATCCAATATGTTTTATATCAAATTTTATTATCCGATTTTCGTTAAAGAGGGGGTGATGTCGTTATATTTGCCGACTTGAAAATTTTAATAGCGGATTGAGGAGTGTGAGAGGCGTCCATGGGTGACGGGTTTAAGGACCATCCTGACGAAGGGTAGGGTTAGGAAACATCAGGAGGAGTAATTACGTCATAACCACTTACGGACTAAGAAATTTTAGGGGTAGCCTAAAGCATTTGAGATTTTGAGAAGCGTTCTAATGATGGACAAAGAGTGGCTGATGGGCGTGGTGGTTGCCCTAGTGAGGAGCAGAACAAGAACAGCATCTAAAGATGGTTATGACGTCATAATTATGGACTTGAAAATTTTAGGGGTTTAGCGAGACGTTTGTGAAGAATTTATAATATCTTGGGCTACAAAAGAAAAACAGAGTCTGTTGATGATTTTTCCTTGGAAATCACAGTTAGGCTATTCTGAATTGAAAATTTTCAAATACTAAGAAGATTCATTATTATTTTAATTGTTGATCGAGTGGTGAAAAATTAAACTTGGATTGGACTCTGCAGCTAATGAATTTATCTGCCCTTCATATTTGAAGAGGTTCAAAGATATGAAACGTAGCCTGAGTGATCTAGTTGGTAAAATCTGAATGTGTGAGTATAGGGGAGATATTATGTACTAATTTTAAAATATTGTTTAGTAGTGTAAGGACACTTTTCCATTCATAAACTTACAAACAAAATACCGGGTAACCAAAACAGAGTAATACCGATTCAAATCAACGAACAATTTGAACTTCACTGTTTATTTTCTGAGGGAGAGAGTAGGGAAGAGTCATACTCAGTGGGACGTTTTTTTATTTTTTTGCTGTAGTTTCATAAATTTTGCCTAAATATCAATTTAAAATACACTATTGGAAAGATCTCATCTTCTAGCATTTATCATGCTGGTTGACAATCAAAATACGTTTGTTTCCAATTAGAGATAATTGATGAAAAAAGTGAAAAACTGATCAACTGTATTAATACCATGTGAGGTACACGGGAACAGCATGTGGTGCTCAGTAGAAAACGAACATATAAATGATGCAAATTAATTATATTAATTATTTGGGTCAAAAATATGCTGTAGACTAATTAAGAAAAATAATAAGAGCTATATCGATGGACTTCTATTTTTGACAAATCATAATAAAAACTTAAGAATCGAAATGTTATTCTATAGGCTAATAGAATTGCCAAATTCGAACAAATAAATAAATAAAAATTAACTTTAAAATAGTCAATTAAAATTTAAAAGTGAACATTAAATTATTAAAATAAATATTTAAATCAGAATGTGCCTTAATAACTCAAGAAAACCTTAAAAATACCAAAAAACTAGTGTTTCACTGTGTCCTATAAAACTGTTTTATATAGTTCGACTGTGTACCCATACAAATATTTTCATAATATCGATTCTCAAAATAATAGATAGGTAGGTATCATTATTTTAGACCAAAATTGTACAGATACACAGAATAGGTAGTAACTGAAGATGATTACCTGTATAAAGGACCATATTTTTAGTCCTCATTTAGTATTCCCAATAACGCTAAGTGCATTTAGATAGGTCAATTTACTTAAGTGACCACCTGATCGGACTTAGGTTTTCCCCTCAATATTTATACTTCAGCTGAAAAAATGGGATTTTAAAAATACCAAAACAATTTTCCACCCATTTATTTTGGGATCAAAATAAATAAAGTTTTATCCTCATCATTCATATAGTCTACAGTAATAATTCGTTGAGATTCCTCATGTTTAATAATTTATTTTTAATAAAATAATTTATTTTCAAATGTTTAACATTTAATAATTCATTCTTCAACTAACATTTCCCTTAAAGGAAGGTTTATATTCGTTGATTTATTCTGTACGATCTAATTCGTAAAAAGTTTACTAAAAGCGACCACTGTATTTGGTTTATACTGTTTCTCTTAATCTATTCTCTAAAAGTTCAAATTTCCCAACTTTACAGAATACAGTTTATATATAAGAGAATTAAGAAGCGAGTTTAAACCCTCCTTAAGCAGTTCACCTGAGCGGACTGAACGATTAAGAATATGGTCCAATAACTTCCTTTTGAAACATTTTCCTTAAATTTTATACAAACTGAAAAATGATTAAAAAAATAACTCTAGACACACTAAAATCATAACTTGCTAATGACAAAATAATCAAAAATGAAGATTTTATAAAAATTTATTAGCTTTGGGCATAAATAATGACGTATTTAACCATTATTAGTGTTTTTCGCGACAACAACAAAAAGATTTCTTTTTCTATTGAAAAAATTTCACTGTATACCACTCTCCCCGACAGGAAAATTATTTTCTGCTCCACCCGAATTCTAAAATGTACTTTATATGAGGAGGGCAAGGGGAGATATTTATCCTCACAAAATATAGGTCAACCTATTTTTCGCCTAAGAAAAAAATTTTCTTTTTGTCTCGGTGTATAATTTTGGATCCAAGAGTTTCAAACACATCAGAGTATCCTAAAATAAATTTTTACTTTTTACCTTATTCCGTGAAAAAATCTTGGTTTTTCATTTATGTTGAGAATATTCTTGGAAAGTAGTGTCACATTAACATTATAACGGCAATCTGTTTGGCACGATGAAAAATCTGATGTTTTTTTCTTAGAAATCCTCTTTTCTTCACGTCAAAGGTAATGAAAAAGATAAACATTTTTTGTAAAAATGTATTTTAGATTGCCGAATAAAATCACGGAACTTCAATCTATGCAGTTCGATGTTGCCGAGAAAAGGTACATCAGTGTTTGAAAAATTCTGTTTTCAGTCGAGTTAAAACCATTGAAAAGTCATAAACTAATACGACATGACCGGATTTTTCCTTCATCGATTTCATTTTTACCGTGGTTTTGGGGTTTACATTATTTTTAACTACTAACTTACATTTGTCGGAACGTCATCATACGATTAATTTTTATGATTATGTTAAAAGTACCCCTCTCTTTGATAGTTTCATGCGTTAGAAATATCATTTTTTTTTTATATGTTGTGGAATACCTTGTCGTGAGAGATATTCACACAAGAAGGTTTTCTACAGAGTTTGCGTGTTCTGTCACTTCATACTGTAAAGTATGGGAGAGCCAAATCCTCGGCAAATACTGGTAATTTTGTGGCCAGTTTTCAGAGTTTATATACCAAATTTGGCACACGCACACAGACACACATACGTACATATACATATGTGATTATGTCATTCATTACTTGCCTCCATTGAGGTGATAAGAAACGACCCAATGCGTTTGGTATTGGGCCATGACATCACCGAGATTGTTTTCAGGTAATTGATCATGGCCCGTGCAATGTATCTTACCCGTACGTATGTACAGGTTTGAACATACAAACGCACAAGTGTGTATATGGTTTAACATCATAGAGACGATTAATTGCCAGCCTTTAGGCGGCGACTGTTTTCAAGGGGCGCAAGCCCCTAAAACCTCATACAAGTAATGTCCCCACATATGTACCTACTTACTTAGGTACCCATATTATAAATTATGACTTGACTTCATAATACCAGATTTGAGGTTCTCAGTAAATTGCTTGAGAAACTAATGAAAAAAAACACTCAAGGTTATTTTTTTTCGAATTTCGATAGAAAAATGGTTCTTAAAAGCTTCCGTCTTTCAACATTAATTTGTAAAAACTTGCAAAAACCACTTTAAGCATGAAAATATGACTCAACCTATATCCTTTTTTGTTTTTTGAGGAACACAACGTTTCAATTTGAAAATTCTATAAACTTTCAAGTACTTCAGCTTATTTTCAAAAAAAAATATCAACAAACAAGAACAAGAACAACTTTAATTTTCTTTTTTAATTGAAACACAAATGGTGCAACAGAGTTAAATTTATAGGGCAAAAGTTTTCTTATAAATGCCAAAAAGTGTAATTTTATGGGAAAATGCTATAGGTATTTATTTTTAAATTCTTTCACATTTATTTATTCACCGTATAAATTCATGTAGCCTTGACGGTAGCCCTGAAAAATGTGCGTAAGCAACACGAGATTTACCACAAAAACATACTAGCGTAAGGCCATACTTTCAAATTTAAATTTTAAATGTTCTAAGTTTGTAAACGAGGGTTGCATTAAAACGCATTTTCTATTGAATTTCATGAATAGAACTTTCTGTGGGCCAGTAATAATCTATAGGTAGGCACATTAATAACTTATCGGAATATATATGTATTTCAGACTGCGAAACATAAACAGTCATTTTGTGGAGAAACCCTTGAAATCCTATTTAGAAACTTTAAAAGTTTTTTTTTGAAAGTCTAGACTTATTCGACTTTCAAATTGAAATACCTACGCATGAAATAATAATATACTAGAATACAGATTTTTTTAAAGAATTTTATCGGCTTTCTGGCAGTGTTTTTTTGATTCGAACGTTATAAAGATAGGGTTTCAAAAAGTGTATGATGTAAACAGCTCCTCTCAATACGAATATTCACCAACTGTTGCCATGCAGGTGGCAGGAAAATGAGGGTGATTTTCCACCTGTCCACCAATAAAATTGTTGAAACACTATTTTTTGACGCATCCGGGTCCATAATAAAAAACCCAGCCCTCTTATTTGGTAGTGATTTGTGATGCAAAGTGTAAAAAGTAGGTGATTTTGATTCGAGTGTGAATTTTGCTGTAAGAGCCAAAGGCGAGTAGTTTAATTTTTAATTTTTCTTGGTTGACTGTGAAAAAAACAAAACCACAATAATAAGAGAAGCGAACAATACCTACCTGAAAATATACTTCAATAAAATAATTCTACTTTCAAAAATTTTTTTTCTCATTGAATCCTATAAAATCTATACAGAAATAAGAACTGATAAGGACTTGTAAAATTTTCAATTTTTGTAGCCACAACCATTATTTTCTGCAGTCTAAGCTCAATTGAATCAACATGAATATCAATCACATACTTTGCACGCCTGTCACACACGATTTTTTGCAGCATCCGCTCAACCACAAAAAAAAATTGTTTTTTTCAGAATCAAATAGCCTAATAATTGTATTAGTAAGTAATATTACTTTTTTTAACCAAAAAATAACCGCACCCTTATCCGTATCGGCAATTTCTCTCGATAAACGATGATGAAAATTTGTTTTAGTCGCGAATGTCGAAAATGTAGGTACCTCAGTAAAATCATTTTCAGTGATAATAAAAGTTAAAAAAGAAAATTTTTTTTTTTAGTATTAAATTATATGAGCGAAAAATGGACCTTATCCACCTTATCCACTCACCTCCTTTCGGACTTACAAATACTTACATGTATGGGTTTACCGCCTTATTATAAGCTTTTATTCTACTCACCAGTGCGATTTTAAAATACACCAATACTGCAGCCAACCTTCCGCAACAAAATAATGTTTATTTCGCATGAAACTAAAACCAAAAAAAAAATAAATAAAAGTTTATCTTTTAAAAATTTGTTTTTTATAAGGTTATTTTATGTTTCTTTCAACCATATAGTGACCTACTTTTTTCTTTTTTTTTTTGTCAATATCAAGAAGTTCGAAGCCAATCGAAAAAACACAGGCCCATATTCACAAAAGTTACTTTAAGCTTCCTTCACTTAAACTTCACTTAAAAATGACTTTTGGCACAATTTTGTATTTAAGAGTGGGGTAACATTTTATTTTTACATTGGAATTCTCGTAGAAAATACAATGTTCCCACGTTTTTAAGTACAAAATTTTTCGAAAAACGTTTTTTAAGCTAGTGAAATTTAAGTGAAGGGAGGTTTAAGTGACGTTTGAGAAAATGGGCCACAGACCCGACAAAAGAGTGTAGGTAAAATTTATTATATACGTACGCCAACTACGAGTATAAATAATATCGGTGCAACTATTCGGTATTTTCAGCACACAGTGCTGGTGGGATGAGGTGTAATATGCGGTGTATATCCTTTGGTGGGGAAAAAATAACGTACTACCTACTTCTTATGATGAAGTAATTGACGTGATTTTTATTATCCTTCTTCTTCCACCAAAAAATGAGAACGACTTACGGGTTCGTTGGAGAGACCGCTGCTGGCGATTGTGGGTGCGAGGGGATGGGGTCCGGTGAGTTCGTGTTTTGAACGTACCCGTGTTTACGAAATCGAATTGAATTACGATATCGTACTCGACGCTATATATGGCTAAAGATTATTAAATAAAACGTACTTCTCTTATAACGTCGGACTAATAACGGTTTTGCGGTCGAATTAGAGAAACCGGCGATATTTCATTTTATCGTAATCACGCGATATTTCCTAATTCAATTATCCAATGTATCGTCTGGTCGACGAATTTTCACGATTTTTAGCAGGTTTTCGCCGGCCAAGCTGCTATTTGAAATCGATTTCGTGACGGGTAGAATTACAGCCGACCAGCTGCGACACAGACAGTTTTGTGATTTCATGTCAAAAGAAACAAATCAACTCCGAAAATCAAATTTTGCACCCAACAAATTTTGTATATCGAATTCCGACCCTCCAACGGTGGCAAAAGGGGGTAGTCGAGCAATTCGTTCCACGCACTACTGGTATTTCACCACTCTGCTAAGCTGCAATAAGATTCCATATTTGTGGATTATTAAGATGATTTCATATCGACGCGTAATTTATTTCCTTATCACTTTTCAGTTGGTTGTTTGTGGAAAAAAAAAAAAAAAATCCGAGTATAAGTGACTTGTGATGCCTACCTGAGCGGAAGAATCCCTTACAAAACTGACGTAACCAAAAATCAAATTTTCAACCAAATAGCAAAACAATTTCTTAGTAATCTGAAAAACTAAAAACTCGATGCATGATAACCAACAAGAAACAGTTATTAAGCAACCTATCACAAATAGTCAGCCAGGAATCTATATTTTACTACTCAATCGTAACTGGAAAAAGACGTACGAAACTGCAGAACAATCAACCCAAATCATCACTTCTCATCAATGTCTGCCCATTGTTCAAAAAGCTCAACATCATTTTCACAAAACACATCACAACGTAGTGAACGAAAAAACACATGAACAAATACTTTACAATTTATTACATTGAACAATATCAAAAAATCACTCTTGGCTGCACGAACAGCGCTAAAATTTACCGAACTGAATAAAAGTTTACAACCCAAAATTCAGGCTTACCAGCTGCTGTGACAAATGTGGAGGAAAATGAGAGGAAAATAGACGACGGCAGGCGAGAGCCAGTTCTCTGAAGATAGAGAGGAAGCGAGACTCAGCACGCTGAAGCCCATATTCACAAAGGTCACTTTAACCTCCCTTCACTTAAACTTCACTTAAAGGTGACTTTTGGCACAATTTTATATTTAAGAGTACGGTAACATTTTATTTTCACATTGAAACTCCTATAAGAGATACAATGTTCTCACATTTTTAAGCACAATATTGTGCAAAAAACTTTTTTAAAGTGAAGTTTAAGTGAAGGGAGATTAAAGTGACGTTTGTGAACATGGGCCTGAGCAGCTGTTCGCCATGTAGGAACTAGAATCTTCGATCATTTAATACTGGATACCCAGCAACCCCTATCTCACCGTGTTTACTTGTGTATCTAGTACCGAATGATTGAAGGTTAGAACGCCATCAAGGTGGGTGGAAAAGAGGGAAAAGACCGCCGAGATAATGTCGATTGCATATCTCAGCAGATTTATGATGAAAAAAGGCCAGAATAAGGAGGGCAGTCTAAAAAGTAAATAAAAAATGTTTCTTAGGGGAGGTGGTCTACATTTTTCTGTCAAATGAATCAGACTTCCAAAAACAGAAGATTGTTATTTTGACCCATTTTTGGGTAAACCTATTGACTGTACCTATGTATCCGTGCATTCAAGTTTATTCACTAATTGTGCTGAATCAATTAACTTTTTTTATTAATTCTGAGAACGAAAAATAGCAGTTTATAATTTTGTTAACGAGTGGAAAAATAATGATTTACCAATGACCTAATCGCTGGGAATAAAGTAGTTACTTATCTCTAAAAGGAGAAAATCATCGCATTATCAACTGTTCATCACGTTTATGTTATCATAAGAGTGGATATTCATAAAAATCATGACTAGAGTATGAGTACAAACGACTCAAGATTGTTGAAAACAAAGATGAAAACGCCATTTGTTTTTAATTCGAAAATTTTTGTTTACTTATTTTATAAAGTATCGTACGCAACTTGGTCAGAGTAAGCAATTGTCATTTTACGCAGTTACAGCACTCAAACTTCGCACTCGTTCATAAATTCTCACTTTCCTCCCATGATAGCTGCTATACTCTGTTGACGCTTTGAAGTACGTAATATCATAAACCATATCCTCATTTATCTACTTGAAATCCAATATTCGTTTACTCCACAAAATTATGCTTTTCGTTGTATAACAATGTACATCGATACATTTCCCTCTCTCCTCAACCAACTATATTTATTGGTGATTCTGATATCACGTACTCCTTAGCAGGAACAGAGTATAACTATAACTCTAATATGTGTGGAAAAGAAAAAGTAAGTAGCTGTTAAAAAAAGAAAAATATTAATCAGAAATAGAACCAACGGTGAAGAAAAAACTAAAAGCATGCGTTAAAAGGAGGAAAATAAGCCTAACGAAATTTCTCAAGTATAATCTACGGACTAGAATTGGAGAAACTACTTTTTTTAACTTCTTCTTTGGCTGGCATCGTTCACATTAAGGTTCTCTGAACTCAAGAAAAAAAGCAGACGACCTTGATAGCCTCTAAAAGGGAGAATTATAACATTTTTTTTTTTTGAAAACCAACTAAAAAATAAGAGAAAAAACCTAATGAAAATCTGCGGCATACTTTGCAAAGTTTACCGAGTCTGAACGACGTATTCGACGTTATTTATTTTGGGAGGAGAAAATTCTTAAAATTCCATCGCCCGCCATAAATAGTTTTCATATTATCGTATTATCGAATACATGCGATTCCAATTACACGCTTCGACGATTTTCTCCCCTTTCGCGACAATGTATATCGATAATTATTTGTAGGTAGGGTGTGGATGAGGGTAGGTACGGGCTATAGTTTTCCCACTTTACCCGGATTTCATAAATAATTCGCCTCATTCACCCACCGAATAAGATTTATAAGCTACACAATCTTTACAACTACGTTAGGCACACAGAAGTGTATGTAAATCTTAAGTAAATTACGTATTATCGAAAACGAGAGAGTAAATCCTTTGTTTTTTTCATAATTTTTTTTTTTTTCTGTTTCTATGTATCTTTCTCTTTCTTTGTATTTATAAGTTATTAACTTTACATAACGTAAACAACATAAGCTCTCTTAAATACGAAAAAGAAAACATACGAAGCAAACAAACGCTTTTAATAATTCAAGGATATATTTTTGGGATAAAAATATGTAAATTTTAAAGATGGGTTCGAATTCAAAAAAAAAAAAAAAAGTGAAAAATACGAATTTTTTGCTTTGAGATATGTGAGAAACGAAAAAATATATTATAAAGTATTAAACTATATCTCCTTCATTCGAAATGTAAAGAAATGAATGTTTCGAAAATCAAACATTAAATCTTCAACGAGTAACTTGATGTGAGTATCGATAAAGTTGTTGGAAAATTTAACAGAAATAGGTACCCAGATTCTTATGGTAGGTATAACATTGGTGATACTCTTCGTCTGCGTATTTGATTGAGAACATTTTATTCGTGTTTCAAAGTTCAAAAAAAGATCGCCTGTACCATCACAAAATTACTTTTTAACTCCTGAAATCGTTCAATATTGTTCAAAACTATTTTTATGACCGTTGGTAAACTTTTAAATTTCGGTCTACGAAAATGTTTCGAATAGCTTTGTATGAATATCCTATTTTAGTCATTCCACTGCTAACTCGAGTTTGAAAAACGTAATCTAATGATAGAAATTATTAATAAAATAATAATAATAACGGGTAATAAAAATAACCTTCATATAAAAGCCAGTTCCGTAACGCTATCACGTGACCATATAGTTTCAGATATATTTGGCTACGCGTATATTTCAACTTCAGTCTATCTGTAAGTTATTTTGTGAATTATTGCTGCGTCGCAACATTGTGCACTCTCTCGCAATAATGACAGAAAACGTCTTTCATAGAGGGGTACCTCATAACAAAAAAATGTACTTAATAGAAAAAATGTGACAGAAACAATGTTACAGAACAAAGGTGACAGAAAAAATGTAACAGCCAAAATTATGACGTCATCATCCCTTCCAGCTGCTAACAAAATTATGACGTTATCAGCCCCTCCTTCTGCCAAAGTTTCTAAATTCATAATTATGACTTTATCATCCCTTCCAACTGTTAAAATTTTTAATGCTAAAATTTTCTCAGTCCAAAATTATGACATCAGCCCCTCTTGTTACTAAACTTTTCAAGTTCAAAATTATGACGTCATCAACCGTCACATCTGCTAAAACTTTCAAGTCCAAAATGATAATCAGTGTACTGTGTTTTTCCTGACAAGCCTCGCAATATCCTCAGAATTTGGCAACCTATCTATTTATTGGATATTGACATGGATACCTACACTAAAGATGTTTTCTGCAAACATTGGCACTGTTTTTGACACTATCACATTTTATGTTTTTATTTTTTACTTATATTAAAATTACAAGATCATTATCACGAAATACATTACTGGCTACTGATCCCAGCTTTGGGCTCAGCGGAGCCGGAAAAAATGTTTCAACTCGAATGAACGTTCAGGTTATTAGGTTTAATGCAAGAAACTTATCTGAATGTAAAAACAAATTTGAAATGAAATAAGTTATCCACTAAAGAAAACGTTCAGAATTGCCGACAGTCTGCCAATTTATTGTTAATAAAATTTAAGATAGTTAATAGAGGCCTACGTATTATCCACCAACGCTAAACGTTCGAATTTATGGGAAAAAGCCATAAAATTTTTCCCAAAGGAAAAAAGCTAATAGTTATTGTTGTTGTTTTTTGATTTTTTTTTTTTTTTCCATGCGTCTGTTTGTATTTTTAGATTAAACGTTAGGTAGGTACCCTACCTCATCAGAAATTTGTTTAGTAATTTGTTCTTTTTTATTGTTATACCTACCCACCTACCTACCCACCTACCTACCTACAAGAATTTAGTAAAGTTGAAATACGTTGACCACAACTTCCTCGAATTTTTTTCCGTGTCTTAAACAAACGTTGATCGAATAACTTTGGAAAGTAATTTCGAAATCGGTTTTGTTCGTTGAAGTTTAAATGAAAAGTAAATACAGTATTAGAGTAGTTGGCGCGTCTAAGGCTCTCCAAAATAATACATGTGCAGCACATTGTGAGTAGAATGAGGGAAAGAGAGGTAGGGAGAGAAAGAGAGAGCGAGAGAGTTAGAGAGAAAGATAAAGCGAGAGAAAGATAAAGCGAGAGAAAGAGAGAGAGTGACAGAGAGAGTGCGAGAGAGAGAGAAAGAGTAAAAGAGAGATAGGATTATTTCGTTGCTCTGCAAAGCTTATATATAATGTCTCAAGAATAGATTGAAAATGTTTTCGCGCGAACATAAGAATAGAAAATAATCTAATAAAAAAAAATAAATAAATAAAATAAAATAGCAACAGAGAATTTTCTACATTTACGTTATTACCGTAACGAATATTCGTTTCCACATTTCTATCGACTGGATCAAATTTAAATTTTTCTTTTGCATTCGTGCCCCATGTAAGTACATAGAACAGCAGTCTGATTCCTTAAAAAAGTTTCTAATGTAAATGGTTGGTTAAGAATTTTGAGACCTTTGCACACAGATCTATATCAATTTTCTCCATTCTTCTTCGGTTGTTTATTTTTATTTTTTTGTTTTTATTCTTTTCATTCATTTTTTTTTTTTTTGTGTATGCTTACGCTTTTCATATTAAAATGATTTATGACAAGTTTCTCTTGGAGAAGTGAATTTTGATTTTAGAGAGTTAGAGAGGCGCGAAACATCCGTTGCCAATTTTGTAAACATAAGGTTTGCGACTACACTTTTTCGTTAGTTTCTAATTTTTTTTTTTTTTGTACGAGCTCAAAGGCCAAGAAAAAACGATAAAAAATATTTTCCGAACAAAAAGTTGTTTAAACGAATTAAAATACAGTCAGACATTCCAACGACGAAATAGAAGAAAGGGCTGTACTGAAAATCAAACTCAACGACGAAAAAACAAAAAATAAAAGAAAAACTAAGAAAAAAATTGTTTCGCAATTCTTGCAGTCTAAATTTTTTTTATGGAAATTTAATTCTCAAAGAGAAAATGATTAAGTATTTTTAATTTCGCAGAAATAATAAATCAAAATGATTGTATTTTGTGGCTTTTGTTACGAAATTTCACTTTCTAATTCAATTTCTAATCCAGAATTTCATTAGAAAAGAAAATGGTTGAAGAAATGTTTCGGAAAATTTTTTTTCAAAAATTGGCTTTACCAACCCAATGTTGGTGTATTTTGATGGTACCTACCCATTCACAAAAATTAGATAATAAACATTGACTTGTAATTCGGTACAATACTAATTAAAATTTTGACACTTTTTCTCCATTTTCTGTAACAACAAAATAGTATATTACACACTAATACCAAGGTTCAAAAGTGAGCATTTACATATGAGGGAAGTTTGCAAAATGAGCGTAAGATATTTTAGGTATGTAATTAATGATCAGAAAGCAAAGAAACATTAAAATTATATCATAATGATGAGTCTTTCACAAAAGTTATAAAAAATGGAACAAAATACCAACCTCCTCATTGTAGCATATTCAACGTTTTGTGTAAAATAGAGACATACAGCTAAAAGAGATGTCCAATTGTTACGGCAACTTTGCCTATGATTGATTGATAAACTCAAAACAATTAGACTAAGTTCCTATCAACATTTAATGACTTCAATAACAAATTCTAATGTAATAAAGTACAGATTATACTAAAGTTACCAACTCGCCTATTGAGCCCCATAACAGTTAATATACAAAACAACTCGTGAAGAAGAAATTGAAAATCTCCTTCAAACGAGGGAAAAAACGGCGAGCTTAGCAAAGAAAGCATCGGAAAAAAACGCGAAACATTATAACGCGCACCACAAGATCATTGACTTCAAACCTAATGACCTTGTTTTGCTGCGTCAATCAAAAAACGTCGCGAAAAATAAAAATAAATACACCGGACCATATAAAATTGTTAGAAAGGTCACGGATCTAAATTATATAATCCGTATTAAAACAGACGATAAAACGGCGTACGACGAAACAGTTCACGTACTATTAATGGTCAAGTAAAAGTTATGATAGGTGCGGACATGAATGTATGAGTGAGAGAGTTATATTGCATGATGCAATAACATTCAAATGTGGTGTCTGGATTCTGTTAACTACATTTCATCATATTATAGTTGTAAGGGTGATTGACAATTACACGATGTGACAATATATGAATATGAGTGTTAAGGAATAGAAATATTATATTGTTACACCAATGCTAGATCAAAAATATGTTAAAGATAGAATGTTGATAAAATGTTTCCAAGTCCGATATTTGTTATTGAGCATGTGTTGTAGCTTGATAGTGTGTGTGTGTTGATATAGAAATGTCTGTTTTTACAACAAAATATGCGCAGCTGTGCATGCGTAGAATGAATAAATGAAGTTGCTTCTTCTCTATCTTTCACATATTTTTAAACCACAGAGTATATGGAATGTTTGACATCTCTTTAGCTGTATGTCTCTGGTGTAACTTCTAACTCGATGAAAAGTGAATGTAGTTCCATGTAAAAAGATGCTTCACATTTTTACATGGAGGCCCTTTTATTTACTTTGAGATTACATTCATCAATGAAAGGAGCTACTTTTCTCTTGAAAAATACCAGTGTAAACATTGCTTTCTGATCATGTATTATATAAACATATTTTCTCAACACATACACCAATAAGAGGTTATTATTAAATCAATTTTGATTAGCGAAATAAGAGATTTCCCAAGCAGTTTGGAAGATCAAAAATGGTTTTCATTTCTTCACCAAGTGTAGAAACAGTGTAGAAATTAGTTTTTTCTTAACTGTTGTTTATTTCTTTACAGCACCATTTACATGTACCAAGTGGAAAAATGTCACAATGAAAAATGACCACTTTACATGGTGATGCTTACACAAACAACCAAGTTTGCTTCTCAATAATATTTAATTAATCTAAAATTCTATTCATGAATGAATTTTACCTGTTTAATCGAATAAGTAATAACCTTATTTTGGTGGATTCATTTAAAAAAATATTGTACTCAACTAGTTAGCCACTCATGATAATCACTTATTCTGCTAACCAGTTGGGTAAAATACTATTACTAAACCATCCATATTAGCTAAACTTATTAAAGTTTGAAACATTTATATTATGACTGCTATAACAGTAGTCAATCCACAACAAACTAAATCTTTGAAGTTGTTGGATTTTAGCTGTTGTGTAATCCATGACTCATCAGAAAAGCTTTTTATTTTACGCTGCTACGTAATTATATTAGTTTATTACATTTTTTGCTAGAATCGTCTCGCCTAGCCAGCTGATAATTAAGTCAATCTCTGTTGATGAAAAGATTATATTATTGATATAAAGTTTTCTGGATGTGTCAAGATAAGATAATTATCTCCAAACCATAATCTTTACTGGCTTTAGCAAAATTAAATCGTATTAAAATCAGTTTATTGCTGCTGCGGGTTTTTACGTTTTACTCGCTCGGGTTTGGTAATAATAATTATCCATTCGTTAATGGATCGTTCATCGTTTGGGAGCTATATACATCTAAATTTCTATTGTGTAGACTATAAGTAGGTAGGTACATAGTCTGTATTTTACCCAAAATCTAATGAAAAAACCGTTGGGAAGGTGCTGCAATGTGGTAGGAAGGATAATTTTACTTCACGAGTCGGTCTGTAGGTACATTGTAAACAAAATTATTTGCCAACTGAACTCGTATACTGTATTATTGGTCTATGTATATGCATTTCACTGCATGCGTTTACTGTGTTAAATAGGTATTAACAGAAAAATACAGATATTTTCTACGGTAATTTGTGCAAAAACTATGCTCCTGACAAAAAAAGTAATAGAATCTTTTTTTTTTATTGATTCTTTAGTCTTCTTTTAAATTTATCTGAACAATTTTTCGCGCAAACGAAAATTGAGTAATATAAATGTGAAAAATGGCTTGGAGGCACCATTTTAACCTTCCTGAGGAAAATGTCGAAGTCCTTCTCATTGGAAATTTTAGATCGTTGATAAGAATCGTAAAGCCGACGTATAAAAATTTATATTTCTTCCAGTTATTTCTTTTTTAAGGAATTTTTCATGCTAATTCGAGAACTGGTAGCTGAAATTATCTAAATTAATCAATTAAAAGAAAAATGAAATAAAATAACATAAAAAAGTCTGGACGTCTCGCACCATAGAGGATACCTATAGTTCATTCGTTATTTTTATTTTTTTTTAATTTTATACTTTTTTTACAGACTGTGGCCATCGTATGCCAGTGCCCACAACAATTTGGGCACGTTAATGAATTCACCAGCCAGTGCAGAATCGCATTTTCTGTCCGCCATCAAGTTTTCGCCGGCTCACGTTAACGCCCACTATAACTTGGCTCAGGTGTACAGGTAAGTTATTTGAAATTTTTGGAAAGAATATTTCTTAACACATGGTCGAAAATTTATTTGAAACGTGACAATGATTAGATTCTTCATTTCGTTACTCTCGCTTGTCCTCCGTTTTTATTGTGTGGTCGTTCTTTCATTTCCAAAAAATGAGAAATCCATTTCAATTATTAACTTCGTAAAAACTTTTTTCCAAGGCTATAGTAATCCTTCTCCCCTCTCTCTCTCTCTGTCTCTCTGACAAAAAAAAAAAAAAGAAGAAAAAAGACAATTTTCATCTTCACCGTATCATTCTGAAAGATGATACACCTAAAAGAAAAAACTTCGAAACATTTTTATTGCATTTTTTTCCTTACCTGCTTCCTTAAGTTTCCAACACACTATAATACTTCTGTTAGGAGTGTTGAGAATCGAGTCAGTCATCTGTTCCTTCTAAATTGCTTGCTTTTAAAAGCTTACGCATTGAAAATAAATTCTTGGCAAAATTTTTCTTTTGAGAAATTAGTTTCTCCTGTACCATGTTACCTTTCGAAAATATACTTAGGTATCCAGAGAAATTGTAACAAAGTGTTGCTCAATTCTGAGTGTAGTCGACTCTTTATGTTTTTTATTTTTTTCTCTCTCTATTATTATCCTTATTATTACTATTTTTTGGCTTCTATATTTTCGTCTTTATATCTTATGGAAGCATTTTTGAGCACCGAAACGAATTTTCAGAAATTGTCGGAAAAATAAAAAAAGCACATTGAGTGATGAAGAAATTATCGATTTACGTTTTTCTGGGTTATTGTTTGTGATATAAAAGCATCTGGCGGTTATTTCATTCAGTGAATAAAGGTTTTGAACAAAAAAAGAAAAGAATAAAACCAAGTAAATTGACATCAGTGTAGCTGCTTTTATCCGGAGTTGAACAGTATGTTTCCACTGTTGGGAAGTACCTTTTATCAAAATTTGTACTAATTGCTGCAATTTGGAATCGGATAGACGACAGATGACGTACCGAAAACAGGTCAAATCCAAAACTTCGGTGGTATAAGGCGAGATGTTGTTTTGGGAAAAGAATTTAAAAAGACAAGAATCTATCAGTTTAATCCACCTTGGCCGAAAGTTTACCAGACAATTACGCTAGAATATGACCGACTCCAACTTTGACAAACACTAAGTTCATCGTGAGTGGGAAAAAATATGTGGTATGCAACCCTGCGTAGCCAAAAACAAACCAAACAAAAAGCTCAGTTTAATCCACAACACAATTGATTAGGAACCGAGGTTGCAAATCACCAACTATATCGGGAAATTGCACTAAATCTTAGCCTTAACATGCACAGTTAGCAGGGTTTTTGTTTTATCTCTTTATACACACTATGCGTTATTGAAACTTGTCAAAAGACCAAGTATCTGAGGGGCTGCTCATAATTAAGAAATTAATATACCCAACTTACCGAGGTTATGTGTTATTGAAATAATAAAGTCTTTTAGGAAAAAATATATTTTTTCAAAATTGTTGATTTTGCGAGAACAGTTCACCTCTTCTTTGTACCTTTCTTTTTGGAACTGTAGCTAATTTCTACTTTACATTTGTTATCATCCAGTGACTAGGCCAGAGGTTCTCGAACTTGTAAGTCAGAACATGACCAATATTTTTACTATATGGGTGAGGTTAGTTATTATCATAACACTATTCAGTTGATTTAATCTATCCAGTAACTGGTCAATTACATTGGACTCCACTTTATTGAGACACATTAGTAACGGACCATTTTGTCACAATTAAGAAGTTATCCCAATAATGTTAAGGTGAAAAAAAAAAACAAATAGCAGGATCTGTTTTGAAAACTTACAAAAAGTAACATTTTTTTGTTTGTATTTATTGTTTTGTATGCAAGTTCGTATAATATGTGTATATGTACAGTGCTGTGTCAAAATGAATCAGTAAAATTATCTTCCTCAATGTGTATCAAATTTTGGAGTGGTAAAAAAATGTCAGTTTAAAACTTGTTTTCTCATTTTCCATGACTGAAGGTGTATAAACTTCCACAGTATTTTCCCAAATCTCCTCATTTCTTGCAGTGGAATAGGTAAATAGGTTTCCAAATAGATCAACGTTTTGACCCAATTAAATGGAGATTTCGAACTAACATCATTATTATTTATTTGTTTTGATAATTAAAGAACTGTCCCAATTAAACAGAATCTACTGTATATGACTGTATTCTGAACTTATAGTTAGTATACTTTTCCCACACTTTATTGTTTGAAAAATTCACCTATAAAATCTTTTAATGAGCAACAGAGAACCACTGGACTGTAAGCTATATTCCATCTTCAATTGGCTGGCTAATTAAATAAACACTTTTAACAAAAGATTAAATCTTTCAAATGAATGGGATATATTATTAGTCTTAAAATTCTTATTCTGATAAAAGTTATCATCAATTAATTAATTTTATTTTTCATAATTTTTTATCATGTAACCATCCATCAATAAGTGGATACTCTCCCCAATATTTTTATGATGCCTATTGTAATTTCGTTAAAGGCAAGAGAGGATTCAATAGGCAAAGACCTCTAATGAGGGACGTAATTTTGAAAAAAAAGAAAGAATGTGATCCTAATTTTTGAAATCCTATTTGAGCCTATGGTCTTGGAGAAGCCTCAAATGTGAGCCTTGAGACCTCTTATATGGAAACCATCAGTGTGGGGACTCACTGGTATGAGGTAAAGGGGCTCGGACCCCTTGACAACAGTCGTCGCCCCAAAGGGCAGACTAATAATCGTCCTTGTGACGTTAAACTACACAAAATACGTTCGATCGTAATTACCTGCAAGTACATGCAGGTAATGTACGAGTACCGAATCGTGACATCACCAAACAATGTCACGATCCGTACACGAACCAGCCAGCCATCTCTTATCATGATAGGGGATGATGCGACCTGGCCACCCTCACCAACGTACGTATTATCTTACGTACGTGTGTTTGTGTGCATGCAAATAAGATGTATATAAACCACCCAAACTGGCTCTAAAATTGCCAGTGTTCGCCTTGGTTTTGGCTTACCCGTACTTGTGTACGAAGTGGCTGAACACGCTTAAATTCTGTTGAATTTCCTTCTGGTGAGAATATCTCTCACGACAAGGTATTCCACAGTGGTGACCTCGACGTGATTTTTGGCTACGTCGTGAGGTGTCTTGAGGCGCGTTGCGCTATTACAAAAATTCGGCGCAGTGCGCTGGCGAGAAACTAGCTTGCTTAGCAAATAAAATTTTTTTTTTTTCAGACTAAGACACCTTTTAGGTTGTTGAAGTAGAGTCTGCTGAAGTGGGAATTTATACCCCTCTCCTTAAGGTATACAAACAAGGAGAAACCAGACAGTAGACCTGGAGGAAGAAGGTTGGACTCATCCCCCAACTCCCCCGACTTTGACTCGACACTCTACGAATTTAGCAAATCTGGAAGAAAGCCCTCAACACCCAGAATTAGCACGACTGGGAACTGCAATAAATAAAGAACAAGTAGCAGTTAAAACGTTGAGAAGTGGTCGAACTTTAATCCAAAGTTCTGACCTGAAAACACCTGTCCTACAAACACAAGAGCCAGTGTTTTCAACCAGCAAGGAAGGAAGTAGTTCTGTGGAATACGCTTGTCATTAGGAAGACATAGCAATGGTCCCACCACCAACCGAAAACCCACAACCATTGCAGGGAGGAAATAGTCAGCCACAGCTGACACCCGAAGTCTTAACGCAGATTATGCAACTTTTGCAATTGCAGCCAGGGCAGAACACTAACTTCTACAGACAGAAGATAGAGATCCCGGAATTTCTGCCCAATGAGGTAGACTTATGGTTGACTCTATTAGAAGGCAGGTTCAAGACCGAGAACATAACTCTGAACCAGCGGTATCTACACATCTGTGGAGGCATGCCCCCACAGATAATCCGCCACATTCCGGACATCATGGAATGCCCTTCGACAGAAGATGACAAATATGCCTGGTTTGTCAAGAAGATCAAAAATGTATTCGGAAAAACAAAGAACAAAATTATTGATGATGTGATGGGTGGTATGAAGATGGGGGACGACAAACCCTCAATCTTCATGGCAAAATTGAGGCTGAAGGCAGATAACATAGTAGCCCCTTCTGTCATAGGCAATCAATTTTGCAAACAACTTCCCCAAAGTGTTGTGCAAGGCCTTGCCGCCGTAGGTTCGACCGTGATAAACACATCCGCAGACTTGGTCTTCCTTGCAAAATCTGCAGATAATGCACTCGAATACACCAGGTCAAAGCCCGTGGTCAGTGCAGTGTCTGCAGAGACTGGAGAACTCGCTCAACTTCGAGCCCAAATAGCTCAGTTGACCGATGAAGTAAAACGGAACAAAAGCCAAAGCTCGACAAAACCCAATAGTAGCTGGCAACAACGATCCAAAAGTAGAAGCAACAACAACAACAGTGGCAATAGCAGAGGACGACAGTCCCGGTCCAGAGACCGAAGATCGAGTTCCAGTAACAGGGGTCAGAGTTCAACTCCCCCAGGAACATCATCTCCCAAAAACCAGTCTCGAAATTGGGATGATAAAAATTGCTTTTTTCACAACCAGTTTGGCGCAGAAGCCACCAAATGCAACAACAGGTGCAAATGGTGGGGTAAATCCTACAACAAGGAAGCGTCAAACTAGAACGAGGGGCCATCTATGCGGCCAAAGACCCCTTGGACAAACACTCATGCCGCCTGTTCATAAAGGACAGGACAAATAGGAGATGGTACTTGATAGACTCAGGTGCAGACTTGAGTATATTGCCAGTAAATAAAAACCAAAAAGTACTTCCTCCGAAATACTATCTCCGTACTGTGAATGGTCAAAACCTTCCAGCTTATGGACTTGAGACCAGCAAAGTTGACATCGGACTTAAGGAAAAAATGACGTGTTCCTTCACGGTTGCTGATGTTCCAAACCCGATCCTGGGTGCAGATTTTCTTGCACATTATGGCCTGATCATTGACCTCAAAAATGGCAAACTGATCAATAGTGAAACTAAAAATTGTGTGGATGGCAAAACGCATGCTTACAGACTGAACACAAATATATCCAGCTGTACAAAAGTCGGTCGACAAGACTTCCTCGGCTACAAAGTCTCGACCAAAGGCATTTCCCCCTTGAAGACCAAAGTAGAGCCAATATTGAATTCCCCGAAACCCTCAAATGTCGCTGAACTCAGGCGTTTCTTAAGGATGGTGAACTTCTATAGACGTTACATGAAGAATTCAGCAGCCGAACAAAGTAAGCTGTTTGCACTAATTAAGACAAGTAAAAAGAAAGACAAGACTCCACTCGAATGGAATGAAGAAGCCGAACAGGCCTTTGAGAAAATCAAAGATACACTGGCAAATGCAACTCTATTGGCTCATCCATACGAAAGTCTGCCATTATGCGTGAGTACCGATGGATCTGATTTTGCTATTGGTGCAACCCTGTACCAAATTGACAAAGACAACAAAAAGTTACCACTAGCTTTCTTCTCGAGGAAGCTCTCAAAAATAGAAAAGAACTATAGCACATACGATAGGGAATTGCTTGGAATTTTTGCTGCGTTGAAGCATTTCAGGCACCAATTAGAGGGTAGATGTTTTTCTGTGTATACTGACCATAAACCCCTAACATTTGCCTTCACACAAAAAGCAGAACCGTCATCACCGAGAAGAGCACGACAATTAGACTATATTGGTCAATTGACTACCGACATTCAGTATATAAGTGGAGAACTTAACACTCCAGCTAATGCCTTGAGTAGAATCGAAGCTATCTCGGCTCCTGTCCAATTACCTTATGCTGAATTAGCTAAAGCACAGCTTAAGGATGCAGAATTGCAAGAGTTGTTATCGAACGATGATACTACTCTCAAATTGAGACAGAGAAAAATTCCCAGTACTGATGTTTTATTAACATGTGACATCAGTACAGGTAAGAATAGGCCATTTCTACCGGTAAAATATCGCAGGTTGGATTTCAACAGTGTACATAATCTGTCACATGCTGGGCCAAAATGCAGTGCTAATATGATTTTGGCAAGGTTTGTATGGCCACGAATGAAGTCTGACTACAACAAATGGGCTCGCAGTTGCCTGAACTGTCAAGAATCCAAAGTAGGAAGACACACTCGCTCGCCCCTCAAATCCTTCAAACAAACAGAGCGGTTTAAAACTGTACATATGGACTTGGTAGGCCCATTGCCACCATCTCAAGGACACAGATACCTGTTGACGATGATAGACAGGGCAACACGATGGCCAGAAGCAATCCCTCTACATGAGATGTCAGCTCCTACAGTAGCTGCAAGGTTATACGATACCTGGATTGCGAGGTATGGCGTACCAGAAGTCATAATTACGGATCAAGGTCGCCAATTCGAGAGCTCGCTCTTTAAAGAGCTGTCTAATAAGCTTGGTGTTCAACACAGTCATACCACAGCTTACCATCCTCAAGCCAACGGCAAAATTGAGAGATGGCATAGAGCCCTCAAAGCCTCTATCATGTCACATGATACAAAGAGATGGGTAGAAGTACTCCCTACCATCCTCTTAGGCATTCGATCTGCCCTACAAACTGATACAGGTCACTCTGCAGAGCAATTAGCGTTTGGCGAAGAGCTACGCCTTCCAGGGGACTTCTTCACAGAATCGAAGGAAATTAGCCCCGAAATCATGGTACAAAATATAAGAGATGATGCCAACAATTTCCTAAAACAGGCAGCTCGCCATGGCCAGCCCAAGATTTACGTCTCGAAACACTTGGCCAATACTTCACACGTATTTGTTAGAGACGAAAAAATTAGATCTGCGCTGGAGAAACCATACGCCGGTCCTTACAAATTAGTATCACGAGATGAGAAAAACTTTGTGATACTCATTGAAGGCGAACCTCGAACAATTTCAATCGATAGATTGAAGCCTGCATACATGGTAAGTGACGATAAAAGAATAAAAAGGTTGCAAATAGAGAACCTAGAAAATATCCAGACAGATTCCCATACAAATATGGAAGAATCTGTCAAAAAAAGTAAAACAAATAATTCACAACAGAAAACATTAAAAAAGTCGGTAAGATTTTTGGACAATGTTACCACTAAAACATTTGATCCTGAGGCCCCCTTATGTCCACAAAAAAGAGGCAGGCCCCTGGCAGTAAAAAACGTAAAAATTCCTACCCTTCTCGCATGTCTGAGAGGTTAATGCGAAGAAAATAAAATTTACTCCCGAAAAAGTAATATCCGCTACGTAAGTTTAAACCCGCTAAAAATATGCGACGAAAATCGGAACTCCGTGAGACAAAAGAAACTCCGGAGATAAACAAACGAGGAATGCCAACAAAAAGAAAATGACAGGAATAAACAAATCCACGTGCGATATGGAAATAAACATCGCAACGTGCATTTACCGTTAAACACAAAGATAATCTCAACGTTGTGACGTCACAAGCGGACATTCCTTTGTAATAAAAATTCGAAAAATATATTCTATGAGTTTATTTCAGGCATAACTTTGCTTAAACCAATCAGAACTTCACCGGAAAACTTGCATACGGTAGAGAATTTTAATCGCTATCCCCTCTACATGCTGATAAGAAGATGCAAAAATAATGAAACATAACTGTAATGGTAAATTGAAAACTGAAGTAAAATCACCCACTTCAGAACCACCAGAGATCTTGGACGTGTTTTCTGAAATATTTTTGGTTCCTTTTTCCTCAAACAACCCATTCTAATGTCACTGCCAACCAATACCATCCTAAAGTCCGCCACCTCCCAATTCGCCCGGAAAACTGCTGAGTCTTTACAAACTCAGCAGAAGACCAAGCAGAAGATGGAGCTGGACCGGATAGAGGAGGAGCTGCTCATGGACACAGCTCCTCCTGTAGACAAAGTCCTAGCGGAGATAACAACTCCGTTTCCCCCGATAGTCTCTCCTTTCTGGTCACCAACAGAATCAACCCCGATTCTGGAATCCCTGAGATCGGAGCCGAAACCCGCAGAGACCAGGGAGCCAATGAAGTTCCTCTTCACAGCTGAGCGGGCAGCAAACAAAAAGGCAAAGATGGCTGCCTTAGCATCAGAGACATCGAACTCCCCAATGCTAAGAAAGCCACTCTTCAAGCAACCGCTGCCCCCTCACTCCTGCCACCACCCGTATGCCTATACAAAACATCATCCACCTAGGCGTAGGGGAGAAGGCAGTTGTGCCCAATACCAGGCGCACGCCAACGTAAGGAGACAATCATACGAGTGCGTTGGCGCTGCTGTTGGAAGCGCACTGGCCAAGTGGGAGCTAGACCAGAAGAGGCACTCATAAACCTGCAAGTCCCCTCAGGCCTGCGCAATTTGATCATTTTTGCGGCGCAAAAACTGGGGGGAGTAGCTGTGGGGACTCACTGGTATGAGGTAAAGAAGCTTGGACCCCTCAACAACAGTTGCCGCCCCAAAGGGCAGGCAAATAATCGTCCTTATGACGTTAAACACACAAAACTCATTCGATTGTAATTACCTGTATGTACTTGCAGGTAATGTATGAGTACCAAATTGTGACACAATAAAATGGTGTCACAATTCGTACACGAACCGGCCAGCCATCTCTTATCTCGATAGGGGATGATGCAAACTGGTCGTTCTCACCAACGTACGTATTCTCTTACGTACATATGTTTGTGTGCGTGTAAATAAGCCGTATATAAACCACCCGAACCGGCTCTAAAATCGCCAGTGTTCGCCTTGGTTTTGGCTTACCCGTACTTGTGTACGAAGTGGCTGAACACGCTTAAATTCTGTTGAATTTCCTTCTGGTGAGAATATCTCTCACGACAAGGTATTCCATAATCAGTCTTATCAAAATATTTTTTTTAGCGTGCTTTCAAAAAAACCTGCCATTTTCCTACCACTTTTACTGTGAATTACAAAAAAAGTAGCCTAATATTTAGTATAACTGTAGTGTGCCAAACAAGGGTGGATTCAATACATATTTTCACACAAAGCTTTATTCATCGTTCTTTCGATGTTTTTTTAATTTTTTATGGTGGATAGAGGGCCCACTGGGTGAGGCTGTCCAGTCTGGAAGTATTTAAGGCAGCTTAGAGTAATACTTGGTAATTATGAATCCACATTTTTAAAATGTTACCTAAATATTTAAATGTCATTTGTAATTTTTATTTACAAGGTGCTAACATTTTTTGTGTGTTCGTTCACGTTGTTCGCAGAAAAATGAACCAAACCAACAAAGCTGTTCTCATGCTGAAAAAATGTTTGCAGTTAAATGCCAACTATATTAGTGCCTATTTGTTGCTGGCTAAAATGTACGATGGACCCATTGCCGGTCGTCTACTCAAACATGTAACCAAATTACAATCAACCAATCCGAATTACTTCGCATACTATGCCCAGTGGTTACACAAAAAACGTAAGTATTATTTTTTGTTAAATTTTATCTTCGATTTATTTAAAAGGTGATGTAGAATAATCAAAAATAGTCGCAAATATTGAATCAGTTTTTCTCTTAGTATTAAGATTTTAAGGATGGGAGAAACGACCATACATAGCACAAATAATTGTTTTTGAAAATAGAAACGAAGTCATCACCTACGAAATAATGCGTTAAAAATTAAAATGTTTTTTAGGCTTTAGCAACTTAAGATATGACCCATTATAGGAAAATTTTTAAATCGAGATAAAATTCGTACTATGTCATGTTGAAGAAGAGAGATTATTAGAGTAACTAGCCTATGCGATGGAAGAATCGAGGAATTTTCATTTGAAGTATGAGAAAGGGAGAAGTAGAAAAATAAAAATTGTTATACTTAAATCAAAATTGATGAGAAAATGGATGAAGGTAACAGTGGTTGGAAATATTGGAATACGTATCCATAGAGATTGAGATCAACAATTTCGGAAGTCTTAGAGGATGAAAAAACCAAAGAGAAAATGGAGAAAGATACATTTTATGGTGAAAGGTAGAAAAATAAGAATAATTAAAAAATATGGTCGGCATATTCATGTAATACAGTAATAGGAAAAGTTGGGAATTTGATAAAACCATAGGAAAGCAAGGATACATAGGAAGATAAGGTTGGTCTTGATATCAGGGAGAATGGCAGAAACAGGAAATTAGAGTACAGGATCCCTTTGAACTAGACTGTCAGTTTTTTCGTTGCTGTGGTGATTTGGTATTCGAAATATGGAAATTCTTATATTGAATTTCATTTTAAGAAGTACTTCATAGATATATAGCATGACCAATGGCAATAAATGGGAGGCACGAGAGTAAATGGCTTCCAAAAATACTGAAAGAGTCACAACAAATGACCTATGAAGTATGTTGAAGTGAAAATTGCATGTAAAGAAAGGCTTGAATGCTTACCGAACATTCATCAGTAAATATGGTATTGAATAATGACGGATCCAAGAATTTGTGTACCGAAAGCGAGATTCTGGGGAGTTTTCAGCCACTAAATTTTTAAATGCTCGTACGTTAGCCATTACTGAATTTTTTAGCTATGAAGGTGGTTTGAACATTCATATCTCCCCAAGGGGAAGACTACAAGGAGTATACCGCCTTGTCAAAAAAAACAAAAACAAAAAAAAACCTCACTAATCAATGCGTCTATGTTAATGTTATTGTAGTCCATATTCGTTAAGAGGAGAGTATAGCCGACTAGAGAGACACTAAAGTATAAATAGATTTAATCACTTCCTTTCAAAAACTCCTGAATCTATCACTGGGGCAGGGAGAAAGTGAATATTAAAATAATCGTGAACCGTGAAGTATCGTACAGTAAAATTCTACATAATTATGATTCTATGAATAGTACCCATATTGTAAGAAAATGTATCTGAAACCATCATAGGATATTTATGAGCCCATTAAAAAGCATGACAATGGGAATTCGATTGTTTTTTGGGTCAAATGTTTAAATTGATTTAATGAAGTATTTATGCTCATTTCAGCGATTTTTTGGTTTCTCTGTAATAAAAAAAAAAAAGAAAAAAAAGAAGCGCGTTTCCTTACTTGCCAAGGTGGACTGAAACATTCAATGTGGAGCACATTTTAATAGCCGCCAAACACAGAAGCAGCTCCATGATGGAAAAAGCAGGTTTTCGAAAATTGTAAAATTAGTCTCTAAAAAGTGAACAGATCATCATAAAATTGCCACGATTATGTTAAATTTTGCAACTGTCGACGTAAAATTACGCAATTAAAGATAATTATCTCTTTCAAAATCTAAAAAAAATAAAAATTTTTGGAAATACCTTCCAAACGATCCGCATTAGAATTACTAGCGTGTTTTAATAAATTATAGTTGATATTTTTTGAAAATTTCTTAGTTATTCATTCAAAATCAGACATTTTATAGTGAAAATAAAAACAAAAATAGTGTTACTAGAAGTACTATTCAGCCGATCAATAAATAGTTGTTCCAAATTTTGTATCTGTTGGTGGAAAATTAAGAATTTTTTAATCAAAACAAAAACGAAAATAGCAATGCCGGAAGTATCATACAGGCGATTCGCAACAAACTCAATAGGTCAGGTTTTTGGCTTAGTATTAATTCTCGTTCCAAATTTCATAACCATCGGACAAAAACTGTGACCTATATTGTGGTAACAGGAAAACGGCTTTTATACTGAGTAATCAGAAAGTAATGCAACCCAACAATTTTGAAATTTGCTAAAAAATCTTAAGGGAGAAGTAACGACGAGAGCCACCTTAGACATCTTGATCATGAATAAATTAAGACTAAACTTTCGCTAATAGAACTGATGAAAATATTTTTGTTCAATCCTTAAAAATGACGAATTTCAGCGTTGTAAAAAAAAACAACACTAGCGCAGCAAGTCTTGCAAGAAAAAGTAGGTTTAGAGAGAAAGAATTATGAATTTTGACGGTCACATTAATTGTCGGTAGGTTATGTATGAAATGTGTTTGCTGCTAACAAAATATAAGACAATGTGTAATATAAAACATTTTTTCTTGAAGAAATAAAAAATAAATTAAGGTGATAAAATATGGTACATCATAATATAATTTAAAATGAAACCAATAAAATATAATAAAGTTACGAAATAGAAAAAAATAGAAAACACGAGCATGTGGTTAATTTTTGTAAAAATAAAAGTTTACGTTAATTAGAAAAAGAGATAAAAAAAGCTTTACTGGAAGTACCGTCCGGTTAATCCACACCAAAATTGTTAGCATATTACAATAAAGTTTAATGAATATTTATTTCAAATTTCATACATATGGTTTTCAAAATTTTGTATTTTGTGACGAATATAAAAACAAAAATAACGGTACCGGAAGTACCATCTGGCTGATTCCCGCCAAAATTGGAAGCGTACTACAAAAAATCAAAATAATATTTACTTCGAATTTTGTGGCTACTGGTGCAAAACTGAGCATTTTATAGCCAAAATAAAAACAAAAATGTTGGTACCAAATTTCGTGATTATCGGACAAGAAATGGGACCTGTACGTGGGAATAAGAAATTGACTATATATATGAATTTGAGTTATTGGTGCCAAATTTTCTTGAGGTCATGAAACGAAAAACGTACCCACCCCCAAATCTGGGGGCTAATACCGCACTAAGTGTAATAAGTAGATTTTCTAAAGAAAACCTACTTAAAAATATTAGTTCTGAATTTCGAAATGACACTGTTTGAAACAATTGAAAACAAAAATTGACTCGAAGGAAATATCATCCTGTCGCTCTACACGAAAACTGATAGAATGTTCCAATCAATTATAATAAATATTTGTTCAAAATTAAGCATTTTATAGCCAGACTAAAAACGAAAAGAAATATCTTTATCAGAAGTACCGTCCGGTCAATCCGCACCAAAACTGATAGTATGTTACAATAAATTATAATAAATATTTGTTTCAAATTTCGTACATATTGTCCCAAAATTGAGCATTTTGTGACCAATATAAAAAATATATATCGGTACCGGAAATACCATCCGGCCGATCCACGCCAAAATTGGTAGCATACTACAACAAATTATGATAAATAATTGTTCCAAATTTCGTGGCTATTGATGCAAAATTTAGCATTTTATACCCAAAATAAAAACAAAAATGGTAGTACTGGAAGAACCGTCTGATCGATCCGCACCAAAATCAATAGGTCTGGTCCTTGAATTAGTATAAATGTTCGTATCAAATTTCGTGATTATCTGATGAAAATTGCAACCTGTACCGTGGGAACAAGAAATGGACTTATATCTATCTATCTATATGTGTAATATATATACAGGGTGAGGCGGATAGACACGCACTGTAAGGAAAACCTCTATATTGGTGCGTGCCTATATGCCGCAAAAGGGAAAATTGTACGCAAAATTTCAACAGGTGAGGCGATGTAGACGCACCATATGAAATGAATACAAAATGAAATAAGGAAATGAGAAATGCTACAAATTGATGAATAAACTTTAAATACGAAAGGAAAACAGTTTAACTTTGTGGTATTTGATACAAAGAATAGTAAGTACTTCGAAATAATAAAAATTAATTTGCATTGCCAGTATTACAGTGGATTATAAAAGGTGTTCAAATAAATTTCCCTCTGCTAATACAAGGTGACGTAAGCGATCTTCAAAATTCCACTGGACAGCTGCAAGTTGGGCATGTGTAATTTCAGCGCAACATTGTTCAATAGCACATTGGAGTGTCTGTAAGTTTGGGAAAGGAGCTCCAACTTGGTTTTTGTAGATTGTTGACTTGATATGGCCCCATAAGAAGGTATCACATGGATTGAGATTTGGTGCTCGAGGAGGCCATGCAATGGGTTGCTCATAGGTACCAATTACACGATTGGGGAATGAGTGTTGAAGAAACTCCCTGGCAGGCCCATAATTGTGCGCTGGGCAGCCATCTTGTATCCACCATAATTCAGCACCAGTATCTACAGCAACAAGTCTTTCACTAATTTCATTTTCCAAGAGTGATAAATATTTTTTGCCAGTCAGTGTACCATCAATAACCACTGAACCCAGTATTGTTTGATTAAACATGCCAGCCCACACATTTAAACATCCTGGGTATTGTGTATTGGCAGCATAAACTTCATGTGGATTTCCTTGTGACCATGTGCGAATATTTTGTCAATTTGAGGCATGGTTGAGGGTAAATGAGGATTCGTCTGTGAAAATGATGTTATGCACATAATTTGGGTTAGCATCGCACATTTCAATCAGCAGAGAGGCAAACTGCAGTTGGCAAGGAGCATCTTCTGGAGTTAGCTGCTGGCTGAGGTGTACCTTATAACTTGCATACTTATGTTTATGCAGCATACGTAGTACTGTCCTCTGTGAAACTCCAGTCATTCTCTCCATATCTCGTGAACTTGCCTGTGGATTTGCATTCACAGCTGCTAAAACTACTACTTCATTGGCAGACTCTATCTGGCGTCTATTTGTAGGACTTCCATGTACATTTACGCACCCAGTTTCATTGAACTTTTTGTAACAGCGCATAATAGTTGTGTGATTTGGTTTTGGGCGTAATGGAAAGGTTGCTTGAAATAATTCACTCACTTGATGGTATGAATATCCAGCGCTACATTTTTTTATCCACCACACTTTTTCTCAAGTAACTCACACCAATCGTAATATTTTTGACAATGTCAAGAGAGAAGATAATTCGATACTGAACCTACACATTTTATCTTTTGTAAATACGTTCAACGAGATTTAATCTCGTTGAACGTATCAATATTATCGTGTTTAATTCTGTCTGTGTCACTTTAAACTTCATTTCATATGGTGCGTCTACATCGCCTCACCTTTTAAAATTTTACTACAACTTTCCCTTTTGCGGCATATAGGCACGCACCAATATAGAGGTTTTTCTTACGGTGCGTGTCTATCCGCCTCACCCTGTATATATATATTATATATATATAAATTTGAGTTATTGGTGCCAAAATTTTCCTGAGATCATGAACCGAAATACGTACACACCCCAATCCTTGGAGTTAATACCGCACCAAGTGTAATAAGTACATTTTCTAATGAAACCTATTCCATAAAAAAATTTGTCAATGGCGTGGATTTAAACTGAAAAAAGAACAAGTTGAGAAGACAACTGCCACACCGCATAAACGCGACGCATTTTTGCAGCGAATGACGTTAGGTTGCCACTTCAAGTGTTCGAAGCTATTTTTCCAATGATGCCGAAAATAAAAATTGCCTGGAACAATTGAAGTAAGCAACCTAACATTCGCCAAAACAATTCATCATTTTTTGCGGTGTTGCAGTTGTCAAAACTTGATGTTCGTTTGCCAGTTTGAATCCCACCATTGACAATTTTTTTTTCACTCCAAAATTCGTCATTTTTAACGTTTTAAATTGAACAAAAATATTTATAGGTTCCATTGGCAAAAGATTTGTTTTAATTTATTCATGAAGAATATCTATAATGATCCGAGTTATTACTTCCCTGTAATGATGTTTTCTCAAATTTTTAAATTGTTGGGTTACATTACATTTCGGTATATATTGGTATATATAGATAAATGAATATGAATTTAAGTTTTGGTGCCAAAATTTTCTTTGAGTTACCTATGAAACAAAACACGTATCTACCCCAACCCCCAGGTTGTTGGATCAGGTCAAAATAAATAAGTAGATTTTTCAATAGAAAAACCTACTTAACAAATAAATCTCTTTCTGGGTTGCAGACCGGAGGCAGAGACAATGATCCAGAGAAATGGACTACCACAAGTGACTTGGTGGTTGTACACGTGTGACATATTTGGATTCCTTACCCTGTAAATGTAATGTTAATAAATACACTACTCTCATTGGCTGAAATTTTGAGTTTGTGTTATTGTGTTAGCAATGTTTACATTTAATAATACTTGACGAAGATGAAACAGTTGAAATTGAAACATTATTGTCAATTGTCACATTTTACATAAATTTATCCCAAAATTAGAATCAATAAAATAAATGGATGCAGATAATATCATATAAATGGATGAAAATTTTATTTTCATTTTTTCACAGTTGAAAAAGAAAACATAAAACACAGGTTGAAGAAAATGAAGAAGGAAAAGAAGAAAAATAAATAAATAAATGTTCACAGATATGGTCATAAAATAGAAAATTTTATTTTCACAGTTAGAAAAAAAAACATAGAACTCAGGCTGAGGAATAATGAAGGGAGAAAAGGAAAAACATAGCGATTTTAATAGGGTTTTTTGTTAGCAAAAACCCTAATAAAACATGGTCTCGAGTTGGATGAACTCCTCCATTACAATGATGGATGCACGGTTGCCAAATGTATTAGAACACCTCAAAGAGAGATGTGCAGTGTTATCAAGGTATGTTGGCTATAGATTCTGTGAAAATTTGGCTAAAATTGTTCATCTAGTTTTCGAGATATTGCTGAAACTCCGCAACTGGAAAGAGTTCATATCATATTTTGAATCACATAATCTGAACAGAATTTTAGCATATCTTGATGACTAAAACGAACAATTTCAACTAAATTTTCACTAAATTTTCAGCTAACATACCTCGATGCCTGTGCAAAATTTAAGTTCAATCGACATTTTGCTTTATTACTAAAAAGTAATGAGTGCAGCTGTGGCTGATATTGTTGATTGAAATGACAATTTAATTGAAAACGAAAGAAAAACATGAATTTCAGAGGACACAAATTTTATTGTGAACGCGGGTGTGTCCAAATGGACAAAATACAAAAACCATTTGGTGAATCGGCGAAACGGGCTGCACATAATAGTGAAACGTCACAGCCAACTAACAAAACAATTAATTATGAAGACTCCCCTCTAAATTACATAAAATGAGCAGGTTTGTTAAATGACGGAGTTCAAAAACTACAGATATGATAACAGCGCAAAAATAAAATACAATGCATAGAATGATTTCAGCCAGTAAGAGTGGCATAATTATTAACATTACATTTAGGGGGTAAAGAATCAAAATACGCATGCATGCGCACGCACACATCCACACACCTACTTGCACAGACAAATTTTTTTCTTCTCTCTTTCACACTGAAATTCACAGCAAGATTCGCACCAAGAATCATACCAAGCCAACCTTCTCATTTTCATTTGTAACCGGATAGTGAAAAAAAAAAAAAAAAAAAACTATGTGTTCAGTATTAAAAATAAAAATCATTCTGTTTCAACTAATTGAAAATAAATCAAGTTTCTATAAATCTGATGGAAATGGAATTTTTCCACGAGTGAAATGAGATTCAGTTCGAACTGCAACCATAATTATTGACAATGGTTGTTTTTCCTCAGTATTTTTTTTTTTTTTTTTTTTTTTCTGTTATAAATAGGTAGATAGGTCTTTTTTTGAATGAGAAGGTAGAGAGAAATAATGTGACCATTTCCATCTGTCGGATGAATTCGTTCGAGGAGATATTCTGAAATAATTTTCGAAAATTTCCGACTACGGTCGTCGGTTTTTTTCTTTTTTTTTTTTTTTCTTATAATAAGCCCTCAATTTATTTAAAAGCTAAGCTTATTTACCTGTGAGCTTAGGCTCTATTTCAGCTGCGCAACAATGTAAAAAGTATTAAATTTCTCGGATAATTGGTACGTGCGAGTTATGGTATTTCAATATTTGCTGGTTCTCTCGAGAAAAACATTTTCTCTTATTTGTTTTTTTTTTTTTTTTTTTTTTTTTTTTTACACATTAACACAAGAATTGGAATACGAGCAAAAACGAGAAAAATTCTCATTTAAACTTATATACGAATCTATCGAGCATAATAGCACGTTGCTACCCCGTAAAACTGCTCTGCAGTAAGAGGCGTCAGCGCAGAAATTCGAATAATTGCAAAACCCGTATTTTCCACTTCTGACGTAAAATCCAATGAAATTCGGTTTAATCGCGCGTTAACTTCGAACAAAATTATTCTAAACGATGTAAAATGCGGTACAGCAGCCAACTCATATTATTGGTGTTGCGTCCCGCTTCAATTAGCGCAGTCTCAAAAATCTTGTTTGTAAATTCGTACGTAGGTGTTACGTGTGCGTACGTACGAGCGAATACCTGTACCGTATATTACGTACAGGTACCGTTACGTGCGCCGCGCAGCCTCTTAATTTTCATCAGCCAAAACTTTAATTGTAGGCGTACAGCCGCCCTCAGCGATGAGCAGGAGTTATCTTAATTTTTTAAGCGTATTATTGCCAGGTTTCGCGCGAAACCGCTTAACCGAATTTCGACCACAGCTGGAGAGGTGGATGACACGTTCGCCCCAAATGCAAAATAATTAACGCCATCCCAACACTGGTTGCTCCAATTTATTGCACTTCTTTTCGCCATCACCTACCGGATATGATAATTCTCATGTCGTCTCCATACTATTATAAGCTTTTATTCTAGTCATTGCTATATACCAATACTCCGCAGCTAACCTTGCGCAACAAAATGATATTTATTTTGCACGAAGCTAAATCCAAAAAAAAAAAAAAAAAAAAAAAAGTAAAAATTTAAGCTTTCTTCCCTCATCTATTTGCAGACAATTTATTTCGTCTACAAAAAACATGTCGAACAAAATATAGACGATTATTTTTCCAAATTTTGAGAATAATAGCCACCTATATTCCTGCTGTTCTCGCCGACGAACACCGCACCAGATATGCTGATAATGTAGAGTCATATTGTTCCAATATCATGCCACCTATTTTATGTCGGCCATTTTGAAAAGTGATAATCTTCAACGGAAGATAAATTCATTCCTTTGACTACTCTCAAACTGAAAGGTCAGGTGTCTATACTAGAAGATTGTAGATCATCAGGTTTTGTTAAGATGTAAGATAGAATTAAATTTAGAGTGAAGAAAAATAGTTGAATATTTATAGTGTTTGTATTATTGTGATTTGTAGTTTAAAAATTAATAAAGAGATAATAAGTGTGGAATACCTTGTCGTGAGGAAGTATTCTCACCAGAAGGTAAATTCTACAGAATTAATTGTGTGTTCCGCCACTTCGTATTTTAAGCATATGGGTAAGCCAAACTTGGGCGAACACTGGCGATTTTAGAGCCAGTTCGGACAGTTTATATACTGGCTTATTTACACGCACACAGACACACATATGTAAGGAATACTTATGTAAGTGAGAGTGGCCAAGTTGGGTCATCTCTTATAGTGATAAGAGATGATGGGCCAGTTTATGTACAGATTGTGACATCATCGCATTGTTGAGATTAGTCACAATTTGGTACTCGTACATTACCTGCAAGTACATGCAGGTAATTATGATCGAACGCAATTGTGTGTATTTTGTTTAACGTCGTGAGGACAAAAATAAGCCTACCTTTTGGCAACGATTGTCATCGGGGCTGAGCCCCTACACCTCATACCAGAGTCCCCACAATAAGAAATTGTCTCTAATTGTTCGAGGTTTTTCTAAATGTTAGAAAACACTCAGCACAAGCTTATCTTTTAAAAATAGTTTGCGGTCATTTCTCCGAATGGTCAATTACTCAAACAAATTTTTATTCAAATATTTTTCTCCCAAATTTTTTTCCCAAATGCTTTTTAATTGAACAGATAACAATATGTTTGTTTTGATTTTAAGTTTATCAGCTCAACTTGAACATTTGACATGTTTTCCTCTTTTTTTATCATTCTCTGATGTTGTGTTGCATAATTTTAAGAAATGGCTGGTCCTACTGACCTAAAAAAACTACATTCAAATCGCTAAAATTTTATTCGTATTTTAAATTTTATTATACAAACTAATAGATAAATGAAAAATGTTTTTACGATTATCTCCTCAGTTAGTTTGTAGAACCTATAACTAAGAAACAGGTTGATAGGAAATGATTTCTACATTGAATTTTCAATTTTCAGTTCAAAAATTACAGCTTCAATGAAATCAAAATGTTCTCATTTTTCACCTCCCACCACATCTGCAGCCAGCAGTGATGGCGAGCAAAACCACAAAAACCCCTGTAAGATAAATAACAGTTCTGGTTTAAAAATTCAGGCAAAACGTATTTGGGGCAAAACATTTAGAGGCGGGATGTTTTATTTGTGTAAATGACCCGGAATCTTTAAAAACACATCTCTAATGCAAACTTATTTTATGTTCACCTAACCAAAGGTTGTGTTTGTAAAGTTTTTCGGTTCTTCCTATTTACATCAGTCCCTCTCTTTCTTTCTTTCTTTCACCCTCTCTTTCTTTCTTTCTTTCACCCTCTCTTTCTTTCTTCCTTTCACCATCTCTTGCTCTCTCTCTCACACTCTCACCCTCCCACCATCTTCCATCAGCAGACTTCAAGAAGAGGGAGGGCTAAATGGTGGAAGGTATACAAGAAAGAGGTTCCTTTGGATGTTGTGGGAATTGGCATGAACCCGAATTCACCTTTAGAGAAGGAGAAAAAGGGAAAATAATCGACGAAATGAATAATGCAAAAGCAAAGAGAAAAGTGGGATAGATCTATTTAAAAATATGAGCCAGGCACAATGATCAGATGAAAATAAAATCGTTCAAACCCACAGTATGGAAGGTTTATCTTTAATCCCTTCCATTTAGGGATAGTCTTCTGTTGACGTACAGTGTTGTGGACCATTTCTAGGGACATGGACCACTTTCGGAGTCATGGATGATTTCGAGATTCATACTAACAGTGTATACTTTATGGAACTATAACAATTCGCCTTACTGCACAAACAATGTTACTGAATCTCGACGCTCAAAATTCAATAGGCTCTTGAAAAATCTTCATACCACAGTTTGGAAGCTGATGAAAAAATTGCAGATGGAAGCTCTCAAAAGTGACCACAAAATTCATCGAAAAGACCTAAGTTTGGAAGGAGACAAACAAATAAGAAAATATTATGTTCTAGAATCTGGATCATAGGATTCATCGGATTGTAGCTAGTTATGAACTGTTGAGAGATGCTTGAGAGTGTTTTATACATTTGGCTTATGTGACAAAATTGGAATTGAGGCTAATTAGCTGAAACTACACCTGAGCCTTTTCCAAAAAAATCTTTTTAGCTCTTCGTAGACTCATAAAAAATTATCAAGTCCTGCATCTTGTTGTTAAAATTGACCTTTTCAAGCATTTCGTACCTAGGCTCTTTTCTTTAGAACAGCTACTGCCGTGAGTATAATATTTTTTTTTCTTTCTCAGCCTAATGTGGTAGCCTATACACAACTATCTCAAAATTTATAATTTGAAAACTCTAACCTATATTTAATTTGTTGAATGAAAAATTTAAGTTTTGTTGAAATGGTAGTATGGTTACGTGTAGAATGAATTGGATGATAATGGAAAAAAAATTTGTACGCAAGGGTCACCACTTTTTCACCAACTGTATGCAAGTCCCACTCATTAGGCAGTTAATAGGTTGTGTACACAAATGCCACGTACGCGTCTGTCACCTACGCAAAAGAACAACCTTCGTTCAATAATTACGTTAAAAATTAATTTTTTTTTTAAATTGCACTTTCGTAAGTGTGAATCGTTGCATGACGTGAAACCTATCACACACACAAACATCCATCGTAGTACTTTGGTGGTCGCATAAAATACTTTGTGAAATTGAAATTATGAAACAGGAGAATAAAAGTGTATAAAAACAAAACCACTAATAATCGTGAAAATATAATAGCCTGTTTTTGTAAAATTTAATTTCAATTAAGGGAGTTATCTTTTTTTTTATTCACGGTACACAATCACGATGGTCCATCGTACACCATTCTTATGTTCCACGGAACTTGAGGAGGTGTACTATTGTATATGTTAAATACCTTGAGAAATAATTATTTTTATTTATAAAACTTTAGTACAGCAAGCCAAGCTGGAAATACAGGTTTTTTTAACAAAAAAATTCAAATAAATAAAAAATAAATAAATAAATGCAATAAATAAATAAAACAAATGTCCAAAATATTGGGCAGAAATCTGGGAAAAAATTACGTTTTATGAAATTGTCGGGGAAATTCATAATTAATATTGTATTGCGAGGTTATAAAATTCAGACACAAGCTATTAAATAATTGCTTAGCAAATAAAACAACAGCAAGTCTGTTTTCCACACAGCTTTTTTGTTTTATCTGAAATTATCTACTCTTCTTAGCAATAGTTGATGATTTTTTCATATCACTTCTACACAGGAACCGTTAAACTCATTGAAACCAAATTTTACAGAGTAATAGAATATAATACATTCGATTTCATTACCAAATTTCGTGATTATTAATTGAAAATTACTTACTCTAAAACCAGTTAGGCTCCGAAAATGCAACATAATAAGATGTACCGGATGCACCATCCAGCGGATTTAGACCACAAACAATAGGTCTCATCATTGTCTAGATCCAAATAAGTGTACCAAGTTTCATGACCATCCTATTCGAGTTAAATCGCTATGTATGTGTTATTGTCAAAACTAGAATTTTGTCACCTCTAGTTTTGACTGGTATAAACTGGAATTGGAAAATAATGTTTGACCTTCCTAGTACTGACATGTCAAAAATATAATTGGAAAATGCATTGGGCAGTTCTAGTTCTGACCAGGTAAGACGAGAAAATAAATTTTTAGTTGTGCCTAGTCAAAACCAGTTACTGAGCGTATTAGCATTTTTCTTATAAAAAAAAATTCTTCACCTAGGTTTAGTAATTACAATTAATTTCTAATATCACCCAGAAACTTTTTTTTTGGTGGAGTTGTGGGATTGACTAACCCTCAATAAGAATCAGCTGAAAAAACCTAAAATGGTGTAGTTGACTAAGACCTAATACAGATTTGCAGTGGCAGTCGATAATGGTTTTGAATAAAGTTTAAAGCAAAACTGGTTTTAACTTAATTCGAGTTTTGATATTCGTATGTTAGTAAAAACTAGAACCCCCAACGCATTTCCCTATTCTAGTTTTGATCAGTGTTGGGCGTGAAAATTCCCAATTCCGGTTCCAAGGAATAATGCCAGGAAATTTTATGTTTTGTTTCCAGCTCAAAACTCTTTGGAAATTCCCACTTTTGTGCATAAGTGAAGGCCCTGGCCAGGCACATGCTGCATATTCGAAGACTGATTGAAATTTGACAAAAATTTACTGATTAGCACAAGTACCAAGGTACAAAATGCGTTGCATCAGAACCCAAATATTCTCTTTTGCAGTATATTGGTGGCCATATGCTCTCTTTTACAGCACATCGGTGCCAAAATACCATTAAATCATTGCTTAAATGCAGAGGTGGAAATAATTGTTGTTTTCTAATTTACTCAAGTTCTACTGCAAGAAAATCAATAGGAGTAGTCAAAATATGAAGGATAAGGGTGTTGCATTCATTTTCACCAAAAATTCCCAATGGGATTCCCATTCCCCAAAAATTAGTGGGAATTCCCAACCCAAAATGTTATTGGAAATCACCCAGCATTGATTTTGACTGGTCAGTACTCGAAGGATCAAACGTCATTTTCCAATTCGTCAAAACCAAAAATGACCAAATTCTAATTTTAACGGTAACATATTATATAATATAGAAGAATTTCAGCTATAATAGTGCCAGAAGTTTCCTGAGGTCATGAGATGGAAAACCAACCAACCCCAACATTGGATCTCAATATCAAATTGATTTCAATACATAGACTTGATTTTCTTTGAAATCTACATAAAAATGAAATTATCCAATTAAATATGTAACTAATGTTAATTTCAAAATAATATTTTTGTAAGGAGTCCCTTCAGTACCTACAGTGGTTCTGAAAACTGTTTTTAATCGTACTCCCATCCCAGTTCTAACAATTCTGCGACCCTCTCCGAAATAAATTTTCAACTTAATAAATTATTTTACGAAAGAGGAACAGTCTGTTGTTATAATTTTTATTTGTTTTCTTGTTGTTAAATCAATTTTTATTTTATATTTATTTTTAGCATTATTTCGCGCCCCCAGTTTGAAAACCACTGCTTTAGTAGTTCCACAGAAGCAGGGAGGTTGCGACGTTTGCATTTTCTGCACATGAGTTCAAATTGTTACCTATTTTTATAAGTTGAGTAAACACATTCCAAACTTTTGTCGCATTTTCTCCGTCCAACCCTCCCCCCTTCTCTTATTTCCTCACTTTTCCACTCCATTTTATTACCCTAACGCATAAATCAATCAACAGTCGGGCTAAAACTAGGTAGGTAGGTCTACTTACCTATACATAAATTTTATTTGAATTCCATTTATGGCAGTGACTGGTTCAATCGTGTTAGAACGTACAGATCGTTTCTTTGTTTAGCGCCAAACATTCGTTTCAATTAATTTTTGTTAATTAAAAATTTTCACCCCTGTTGGTTTCTCTTGTCTTTTTGCAGATCGATTAGCAGAGGCGATACACTATTACAAGAAGGCTTTAGATTTATGTTCATCGCACAAGAATGCGTTAATTGGATTAGCGCACGTGTACCGAGACAGCGGTTATTTATCGAGACTTCATCAAGTTTTAATCAGGTAAAATGAATGCCTACATATTTTTGTTTTTGCACCCTATAGACCCGCTCCCCCCTTCGTCATCCTTTAGCCGCTTGAATTTTTTTCGCAATTTCGTTTGTAAATTACTAGCTGTATCGATCGAGGGCATAACTACGTTGATAGTCGAAAAGAGATGAATAGCTACGCGGAAGTGGTGAGAACAAAAAAAATTTCAATTTTTTTGTACTTTAAAGCACCTCCTTGCGAGAGATTGTCTATAAAAAGGCTCTAAAAAGAGAAAAATAGTTCTTTTAAAATTTCTCTAGTAAAATCTACTGGAATTACAAATGAAACGAAAAAAGCATGATGGTAAGTTCATAATTTTTTTCAAAAAATAGAACCGGTTTCAAAAACCGAATAAAAAATGCCCCAAAAGAATAAAGATAATCTTTTTAAAATTTCTCCAGCAAGATGTAGGTCTATGAACTGGAATTATTGAAGTCGGCGCTTTTCTTTCTTCTTACCATAGAGGCTTTGTACGTCAATTCTGTCAAATTTTAGGAGAAAACTTCTTAATTAGCGCCGACTTCAGTAATTCCAGTCCCTAGACTTACATTTTGCTGGAGAAATTTTGAAAGGATTAACTTTTTCTTTTTAGCGCATTTTTTATTGTGTTTTTGAAGTTGGTTCTATTTTTTGAAAAAAATTATTAACTTACCATAATGCTTTTCTCGTTTCATCTTCATTCCAGGAAATTCTACTGCAGAAACTTTAAATGAATTATTTTTCTCATTTTAGAAAATTTTCATTCGTTTCTTTATTTTTTGAAGGTGATCAGATTTTTTTCCCAAATAGCAATTTTTCGTATCTTTTTCCCGAACAGTTGTTTTCCCAAATATTGGAAAATTTCCTAAAAAATACAAATTATTTAAAAAAAAAAAAAAAAAATTCAACTAATCTAACCTTTCACTAAGATAACCATAAGATATGGGCATACCAACCATGTCATTTTGTTCCTTTTCTGTTTTTATAGTTTATATGTCTCTCTTCCCTCCAGAGTATAATTTCTAATTAAAAAGGAGTTAGTTCATTAGATAAATACCAGTTTAGCAAAAAATGGCGAAGTTTTTCCGTTTTTAGTGTATTTTTAAATGTAAATTTTTCATTCTTCATTGAAAGGAAGTGGATCATCAGGTTGCCTTTTTTATCAATATTTCTGCAATAAATCGGGGCACAATCACAAAGTTTGAATATTTATTGAGACTACTCGTACCATTGAAAAAGTTATGGGTGTTTTGTGTCAAATTTACATAACTTGGACCAATTTTTCTCCAAATTAGCTTCGGAACAAAATGGCCGGTTTGGTATGCCTATAGTTTATAGTGCCCTACTTTCACAATACCTGGAAATACAAGATTTATTTTTTTAAATAAACCAATTAACATCCTCTCATAATAGTCAATACCTAAAAGCAGAAGATAAATTCTATTACCAAAAAAAAAAATTCTCATTTTAGTCTCCAATTCCCACAATACCTGAAGGCATACAAGATAAATTATTATTATTATTTTTTTTTAAATGATCCACCTGACATAACCTTCAACTGTATCATCACCAAGTATTCATGCTTTAATTGTAGAGAACAGTTGAAGAAAAAAATGCGGTTGGATTTGGTTCATTTGGGAAAATGAATTCGGGAAAAAAATTTTTGGGAATTTGTGCATTTGGGAAAATATCCTTAGAGGAAAATTGATCCGGGAAATGTCTTGGAACTTTGTAGTATATCACCACAGTTTACCATAAAACATGAGGGTGGTGTACCATAATATATGCTAAATTCCAGAAGAAAAAAATGATTTTATATAATACAATATGAAGTCCGCTTCATTCAAATATAACTAAGGTAAACTACCAATTTTGGATCAGTACCAATTATGAGTCAACATTTTTAACCGTATGTGCAGTAGTTTTAAAAAGTGGCAATTTGTGAGCAATTGTATGAACTTTGAAGTAGAGGATATTCCGAACATTTTGATCTGTGCTGGCCAATTTACACCTTATGAGTCCAATTTTAAAAGCTTACGAAGTAGACTCCTCAAAATATTCAACTTTTCTGATGAATAATTTGAGGTTATTTGAAAGAAGCGTTATAAAATCAAGGTAAGATGATCAATTATCATTCAGTAGTACTTCATAGAATATATTTTTTGTGTTTTTAAATTTCTACTTCACTTAGATCTCTAATGCTGGTATGATTTCAAGTGCTCAAAAAATCTTCTATTTTCACAATAATTATTATAACAGTAATTTACTTTATTTTTTATTATAAGCTCACTTTAGATTTTGCAGGGTTTTATACGCAGTTCATCTTCCACCTTTAATTTTATTTCGCTACCTACCAACTTCTTCGCATTTAATCGCACGATCACCATACAACTCGTGACTATATGTGCACCAGTGCAGTGACTCTGTAAATTTCATGTGCGCAGACAATAATAATCCCTTTTCCTTCAAAATTCGTTAAACTACTCGCGAACTACGCAGCAATCGCCGATCATATTATTCGTTATTTTTAGTAAAGTAGGCCTATTGTTCCAGTTGTATAGTTTGGAATTGCTATTCGTCGTAGCAGTACTAACTACCTACCCTTATTTTTTCTCAACTGAAATTTCACGTTTCACAAAGATAGAAATAATTACAACATTATTTTACTCAAAACACAGTGCTAATTTAGTTTTGAAAAAGCTCGTGAAAAACGTTTTTGAATGTAAAAAAAAAAAAATGTTTCCAACGCTTTGTTTTTGAGTTAATTTTGACGGAAACTCTTTTTGGATTTTACTGAATTATGAGAAACAAAGAATTCTGTCTTCAAGAAATACCAAATTTAATTACAAATAAAAAAAGGAAAACATAAGAAATAATACTTTTGTAAAAAAAAAAAAAAAAAAAAAAGTATTTTATTTTTTGTTTTTCTTTATTCAACTGATTAAAGAATTAAATTTAAAAAAAGAAAGTTGTATTTACTACGCATTTAAAAAACCATTTCTTCTAATTTCTTCTACTCTTTTACCACTCCAGTTTTTAAATACATACCAACGAAAAGAACAGAAAAAAAAATCTATTTTCTCGAAGTATATAAATCCGATGAAAATAAATAAAAATTTATTTTTTGTAGTGTTCGTGTTTTTGTCTTATTTGATTTTTTTCTCGGTTCGACGCACGTTACCGCGAAGAAAAGAAGTCGGGTTAAAAATGACAAATAATATTAAGTAAGATTTATTGTTTCAAATTCAAAAGAAATCGAGTGCGACGAGCACTAAGCGAAATATTATAGAGGGTATCAGAGTGTAAATAATATGGTCCATGTAGTAAGATATGGAAATGGGGGGTTGCAGTGAAAAAATGTGAAACTGTACCAAAACGAGCCGTACATTAGGATTGTGCGAGGAAGAAAAAAGGGAAAAGAATTAAATTTGGTGGAAAATGGTGGAAAAGTGTGACAACAAATTTTGGAAAGAGATTATAAAACGTAAAGTCGTTCGGGTTTGATAAAATGTTACATTAGTTGTGAAAAAAATGTCAGCAGGTTATGAGTAAACGTTTTGGGAAAGTATATGAACCAGAATTGCTGCAAGTGAATGAAAACATTTTAGCTACCTATAGTACCTATATGTAACGAAGTTTTTTTTTTACTGAAAATGTGTCATAATTGATGGCTGTGTTACCTACTCCATTGTGGGTGATATTCGGACTCACGATTTTTAAAATTTGAGGAAAAGGTTCCTCAAGCCTTTGGTTTCAAACGCAGCAAAAAGAAAACATTTTAAAAATTCGTAACTTAGTTTCGTTTCCTTCATTTCATTTGGACTCGATTAATTACTAGTCCCTCGTAGAATTTTTTCATTTTAGTCTTATTCACTTACCATAACGATGTTTCATAAGATCATTGGTAGTTTTCCGCACAACTAATTTCCACGAATTAGAAATCACGTTTTTTTCGCACCTTCAAATGTTGAAACACGTGTCAGAAGAAAATCGTTTAAAATAAATGGCTACGCTTAGGATTCAAAAAACATAAATTAAATTTAAGTTCCTTTTTAAACGAAACGTTGAGGTGAAATTTACTGGATAACTGACAAGCTGAGCTACCCAGCAATACATTTGTAGTCAACGTTAACGATTTCAACAATTTTATAAACTTAATTCAAAGAAATTTCAAGAAAAATTTCGTTTTACGGGTCATAAAATAAAGCGTGTTTTAAATCATAAGCCCTTTTTCTGCAAACTATATTTTATGATTTTGAATGGCTCTGCGAATAAAAGCTGAACATAACTTTGTTTTTTTATCATAAAACAAAAAAACCGCGAACAGTCCCAGTTTTCACTTTATAATTTTTTTTCCTTTCCGGTACATCACTGCGAATCCATTTGAGGTTAGCCATGTGAACGGTTCACTTTTTACAAAATTGTTCACTAAGTGGTTCGGTGGCGAAAATTCCCATACCTTAGATCCACGTTACTATAACATACGTACCTAGTAAAAAGTGCTACACATCAATATCAACGAGTGTATATTTTTTTTTTTATTAAATTTTACACAAAAATTGGTAAATTTCAAGGTTAACTCTCATCTTACTGTTGACTTGAAAATTTTTTTTTTTTTAATATCATTTGCATCTATTGTAAGACAGACCACAAGTACTGACTAAAAAAAATCTCTTGTCAACGTCAACTGGAAAATGTTTTTGTTTTTTTTTCTTTTATTATCCAGTATTATTATTATTTGCAGCTGTCACATCATAACCAAAACTGTGGCAACGTTGATTTTAAAAGGTCTGACTAACATACCAGCAGACTCAAGTCTAACCAACGTCACACACAGAAGTCCGACCAACGTAGTACTATTGTCAATTCCAAAATAAAATTTCACACATGGGGTGTAACATTTGATGAGTGGGCCATAAGTATGCTAGTCGGACTTTTTACAAGACTAACATTTTCCAACTTTTTCAATGCAAATATAACCCCCTGAATCCAAAAAAACAGTTAAAACGTTGGTCGGACCTTGTGTGTGTCAGACCAACGTTTTTAGTCCGACTAAAGCTGGTGAGGAGTCAGGTGTGTGTCCGACCAAGATACTAAAATCAAACACACACACGAGGTATCTACATTCATTGGTATCTATACATATATATACAGTATGTAGGCCTTCCGCTGAAGTGTGACTGCGCTGAAGTGTGACTGCGCTGAAGTGTGACTGCTCGCAATAGAATAGATTTTGTTGTGTTCCTTACTAGTGTAATAAATAATGTGCCTGAAAATTTCCCACTCGTAATATTTCTTGAAGGAAATATTCCGACATAAAGAATGGATAAAGTGAGTTTTGTCTCCAAGGGGTAAATTTTTTCATGAAAATTGCCTTATTTTGCAATGATTTAACAGATAAGTAGTGATGCAAAATATTGTCTTATTGAACATGCCATGCTTAAAACGAAAAAGAAAAGTCTTCCATAGCACCCACAACATTTGAAACAATAATTTTAAATAACTAATCCGGTAATGGGTATTATTCACGTTTACTGGAATACTTTCCAACAGTAATATAGTAAATTCACTGAACTGGATACTAATAATACATTAAATTAATGAACACTCCATGTTTGAAATGACATAAATAAATGTACATTGGGGCTTTCGTAGGCTCAGGCTCACAGCGGAAAAATTGTAGAGGCAGAATAATTTGGTTTGTAAAAACATAATATTTATCCAATAATTTTAAGATTTTTTTTCCTTTTTTTTCAAAAAACTTAAAAAATAATGGTCTTTGAATACATTAATCCCTCCCCACCACTGAAAAATCTGTGATAGATCACTTTTCTTGTCTATAAAAAAGTGAAACAGAATACTGGACCCACAGCATCAGATTTTCTTAATCCGGCACTGCCTATTTACAAAATATTCTGTGGAGTAATAAATTCATGTTGGAGTCAAAACTAACGATAATTATCAATTTGATAAATTGAGTTTTGGTTCTAAGACACGACCTTAGGTGCCATTTTCTCCTGCAAAAAGCATCTTTAAGCTAAATTTTATGAACTGACATGGTGGGACCTGAAATTCTACATATAAATCTGTGCTCACTTGACTAATTTTTTGAAAAAATGGATAATGTGAGTTCTGAAATGGAACTCTAAATTTCTTTGTAGGAACTGCCATACCTTGTTTGATATAAAATACATTCGCCAGTTATAACGAAGAGTGAGATGGCCGTGTGGTCAAGCATACCACTTTTAGCTAGTGAATATGTAGGTCCCAGGTTCGATTTCCCAAACTGACAAAACCTACATCTGGTGACCACTGACGTGTGGTGGACATGCCCGATCCTAGTGGTGCATGGTTGAACTAACAACTCTCCTTCCTAACTTAACTCACCGATAGATAATGCCCTATATGTATAGTGGAAATATAACCCATATATAGGTAGTGTAAGCCTGTGTATGTAGGTTCTAGAGGCGTTTCTGGGTCCACCCAACCTCTCCTAGCATCTAAAATCATTCAACTCATGTTAGGTCTCTTTAAGGAGGGAGTGTGTGGGAACTTCTATACCTTGTTCCATATAAAATACATTCGCCTGTTATAGCCTGTGGTAAGATGGCCGTGTAGTTAAGTTCACCACTTTTAGTTGGCGAATATGTAGATCCCAGGTTGCATTCTCTGAACTTACAAAATCTACATTTTTTGCTTAACCCTCTAGAGCAATCTTTTGGATATAGGGCAAAGTTTGTTCAATATAGGTATTATGTGTTTCAAACTGACCTCAAAATACGTTTGTTGTTTTTTTTATTCCAAAGATATTGAGAAGTCGTAAGGAGTTTGTAAATTATATATTTAGTTTTTCTTTTCTTTCTTTTTTTTTGCTAAAAAAAATCAACGCCTGCTTGTAAGGTTTGATAATAAAAGTAATCATTGGAGTGCGAAAGATATTTCATTTTTTGTTATAAGTGTATGGGTGTTACGACTGATACACGTTGTGTTAGGCTTGTGAGAATATTTTTTAACTTTTTATATTCACGCTTCGAATAACCCGAATTGAACGGTAATTTTTTTCGACAAAACGTCTATATTTGTATCGTTTTTGCACCCTTGTATCGTTGACAATGAGGGTGAGTGAGCGAAAAAAGAAGTCAAGAATGAGGGGGAAAAAAAAATGTCTAGCAAAAAGTCAAACGAAATTTTTTGTTCCTTGCCCTGTCAAAAGTGTAGTATTTCGTTTCGATAAGGCGAAAATCATCACGACGAAGAAATTTTTTTGAAAAGATTTTAGAAAACAAAATAAAAAACAGAATTTCTTCCTGTTTTTCAATTTTTTTTTTTTTCCTTGCCTTCCAATATTTTATGTTTAAGCAGAAAAAAGTTTTACGATAGCGAGAAGTTGATGTGTATGCAATTTGTTTTTCTTATAACAAGGTGGTTATGGACCAACTGCTACCTGAATCTCGTTAGGTAACCAAATTTGATTGTTTTTTCGTGTTTTTTCTTGTTTTTTTTTTTTTTTTAGGCGTTTCTGTTTAGTGAATAAAAAATTGTAATTTAAGCAGTTCGTAATATTGATCTCACGCAGAATTTTAAAAAGGTATTAGCAAGCGTTTATTCGCCTTATTTAAATTCAGTTTTTACCTTTAGGTAAAGCTTACAAACTTGCTTACCTTAATTGAAGGATTTGAATAGGTGAATTTCATTTTATTTTCTCGATTTTGATTTTCTAAAATGATCCTAATAGTCGGACGATCGTTACCATAATTTAAAATTTTTTTACATTTTCACGCTCCAATTCTGCAAAGGCAATGTATATCGGTGGTATGCACATTCTGATTTTCGGAATTATTACTTTGTTACTTTGGTTAGTATCTAGAATTCATAGATAAGTTCTTAATGTTTTTTTTTTTTTTTTTTAAGCCTGACCGGTGTTTTCCGCATCGACGATTACCTTAATCCACCTCTTCGTAAATTTTTTTATGTTTATGCCTATTTATTTGTGTGAAATTGATTCATTACAAATCGCTCCAATTATACAGCTCAAGGAGTAAACCTGAATGTAAACCAGTTCGTGAATATACAAAGCACTTGGCTATGTTCATACACTCACACAAGTTGTACACTATATCTCTATCTCTATCTATATCTTTACATAGGTATTATAAAATAGTACAGGCTAAAAACTGTTAGAAACATTATCACTCCGGAACTACTGGACAGATTTGCATGAGATTTTCCATAAAAAATTACGTTATTTCAAAGATGGTTAGTTGCCATCAGAGAAGTCCGTAGATTCCCTGGAGGCAAAGTTACCAATTTTTACCATCTGTGAAAATAGAAAAGGGACAAAACATTTCTTAAACCAAACGAAAAGAAGTATAAAATAGAATTGAAAAAAAAAACTTCTCCTCCTCACTTCTTTCATCGTCTGACGACCACTAGTTGGTGAGGTGGATATGAGTCTCTATCTCTCTCCTTCTGTTTCGTTTTTTCATCATTGAGTTTCATTAGGGTCTACAAAAAAAGGGTTAAAACAATAAATTATTAGACACTACGCGAGTGACGTTGCCGGTAACAGCTTGTTCTAAATAAGAACGTGACGTAGCCTAATCAAATCCAACGGACCGCAGGAGAACGTAAAAGGAAAAGATTCACACTATTCAACTGAGACACCTAAATGCTTTCAGCTTTCCACACGTTACCATACATTTTATGAATTTTCTATCTATTGCGAATAAATTGCGAATAATCTTAATTAGGGAACACCTCGTCAGAGTAAGTTTGTGTAGGTACTTTTTAAGCCAAGTTAACTTAAGATCCCGATCGACGAAAAGAGTAAAAACCAATCAATTATTCATTAACAACAATTTCCCTTTCTACGTTGTTTTTTTTTTTTTTAATCTTTTGATTATGAAAAGTTTTTATAATTTTATTTAAAATTACTTTACTTAATTTTAATAAAGTTTACATTAATTTTTTTATTTTCTTTTCAATGATTTAATGTACCTATACCTACTTAATTTTTTATTTTAAGATTTTATGTTAAATAAAATAATAATTCATCATTCAATTGTAAGTTTAGAGTGGTAACGTGTAAGTTTTATCTTGTTATCACTGAACCAACATTGAGTTTGATTTCTGGTTTCTCGAGACTGCTCTGGTCTTGATTTTTGTGGAGCAGTCAGTATTATCTCGACATTGATTTTCACTCACTGAGTAATAAGGTACGCTGCTTAAGTACCATTAGCTATAGCTCAGTTTACAGCTTTTTTGTCACAAAATTGAAATCTACACCTTACAACGATAACAAGATTAATTTTTTCTGTTTTAAAATCATTTAACTCGTTTAAGTAAAGCTGTTTGATAACAGTCTCAATGTTAGATTCTTATTTTAGTCAATGAGAATGGTTTTCACATGGTTTATGAAGAATAATGCGTTAATCACCAGTATGACTCAATAGTTAGTTTCTTTTCAAATAATAACTTGGATGTTTATATACGTAATTCAAGTTGCAATGGTGAGTCAACCAGTTTGTTATTCATTTTATGACTTATTAAGTAAATGCTGACGAGTTAAGCTACGTGTCCTCTTCTGTAGGCCGGCAATTAGTTACTGTTTTTGCTGACTTGTAATCTTTCGACTCTTATAATTCTCAGTTTGTGGTTTCATGTAGGAGTTTTAATTTTCTGAATATACCTGTTTTGTCATTTACACTATGAAATGCGAATGTCTCTCTGATGTCATGTCGTTCTTATTTGAATTTGTGTATAGATGTGACAAGTAATCTCAGATTTCATTGTGTAAAGTCACTCGTTGCTATAAGTTGCAAGAACATTCTAAGCGAGCATTAAGCGTGCACTATCTAATAACGGAGTACGGAAGACTCCATCATTTTGATAGCAACAAGAACGAATTTTTGAGTATAAAAAGCATGTTTCACGACTGTGTATTAGCTTACATTCAGACAGACTTGTATTGAGGTTGTTCCTTTTCTAGAGCTTGGCTTCTCAAATATGTGTGAATGTGACCGGCCTTCTAGATCTTCCTTAACCAGGAGAACCTAAAATAAATGAACAATAATTTCAGGAAACAGACTGTTGAATTTTCTTTTCTTCGTTTCATAACTCATTAAGGTAGGTATTGAATGAAACTAATTTTGGATCACTTGGAGAAAGAAACCTGTAGTTTTGGCTAAATTAGGACGGAAAATAATTAGGATTAGCAGCAAGCCAGAACTAACACGTAGTCATAGTAGATTCCTACTACATAAATTTGGACACCACATAAAACAAATCCCCAACTATCCTTTCCATCTCAATCCCGAAATTGCAATATTAAAATTCATAATACTTATAGTTTCTGATTTTTTTTTTTTTTTCAGATTAATTAAAAAATAAATAGTTTACAATTTTTCGTCCACGTCTCAAAATTTGTTATGAAAGTTTCACTGGAACGATTTTCATTGTAATTTTTAATTTTCTTGTCTCTCTACAACATGAATTATTTTGCAATCTCTTAACGATATTTAACAACATTTTTAATATTGCATTATTTATTCCACTTTAACAGCTATTTTGTCTCATTGTAACATAAATTCCAGATATTTCAATGATGTGTCACGAATATCTCAAAAATGTTTCTGTGGAAGTTTTTCCACTACAATTTTCTTTGTATCAGTGCACAACATACAACGTTTCAGTGATATTTCATAAATTTTTCGGTAGAAAGAGTGAATGAAGCAGTGATTTAAAAAGTGTGTATGGTAACAAAAAACCTCCAAAGGCTATACTTTTTTTTTTTTACTTAAGTATGGTTCGGTGGAAGAAACTAAGTTAAATTTATAGGGAATATTCTTTGACAGATAGAAACACTATCGGCGAATTTCAAGTAGGTACTTAGGTACCTTATTAAGTCCCGTTTTCTTAAGACTATTTGAAACTGACCAAAATTCTAATGAATCTGTATTAGGATAATATTATAAATTAATGTTTCATGACCCTTTGATTCAGTTATGTTTCATAAATTAATGTTTTAGTAAACATTTTCGAATGTTAAAAAATTGATATAATGTTCCAGTGAAAGAAAATAATAAATGTTGCGTACTCCATTCTGAAGAAAAAACACAGTCAAAAGGAGACATTATGACGTCACTTCAGGGTAAACGTTACGACGCATCAAAAATGTGACAATTGTGATTACAACATTAATTTGTGCATCTTTGCCATCGCCATTAGTATCTAAAATATTATTTTCTCATTGGTCAGAAAAAGAAGACGTAAATACTTGACTGGGCAATTGTTAGAAAATGTTAACTTGATTCATCGTCTACCACCTTCCCTGTTTCAAAATATTCCCAAAAATATTATTTAAATATATGTATTGGTATATTTTTCAAAGAACTGAACATCAGGCTACGAGTATTAATTAAAATTACAGATGGCACATACACTGTAGACAAAACGATCGAGAAAACAATCGAATTGTGTACACAGGAGATTTATACTTACGAGGCTGGGACATGTACAAACAAGGACAAGGAACAACGTTATTAAGAGAGATGCCAGTTTTGCATCATCCAAACAACGTCATCACATGTAATGTAAGTATTTTACCACTTTTTTCTTTTTTTTTTTTTGGGTTTGGGGCTGAAATTAATTTTTTTCCCTTATATTTCCCTCTTTTACTCTGTCTCTATCTTCACAATTCTAAAGAGAAAAAAAACATTAAATCGAAATACAGAGGTCTGGAGAACGACAGCATTGAAACAGACAGAGAAAAAGGGTTTGTTATTGAAAGCACATGTTACATTGTTGGCGAAAATAGTTGCAATTTTGTGTATTTTTTTCTCCGCTTTTTTCTTTTTCATTCCTTTTCACTCAACTTTGTCCTCTTCACTCTCTCTCTCACTCTCTCTCTCTCTCTATTTTCCTTATAATACACAGCATAAAAAAAAAAAAAAAACAACTTCATAGTATTACATGTTTGATAAGAAAAAAAGTTTGAGAGGGGGCGGGGGAGAGAGAGAGTATATCGAAAATATCAAATTTTGAAAAACTAATCCTTTTATCGAATTATTAACGTAATGTTTCCATTTTTCTTCGGTACTTTAGGACTGGCCAGTTTTCCATTCGCTCCGTTGAGAGGGCTACTTCAATTTGTTTGAAATCGGACGTTTTCCATCCTTCAAGATTTTTTTCTCCCATTATGCGTGTATCTTTTTCCCTATTTTTCTACCAGTTTTTCATTCTCGTTTCCATCCTCACTGTTTTTTCGTTTGACGTTCGTATTCGATTGTTGCAGGCTAAACGTAATATTTTCTTATTTACATTTTTGAATAGTTCGAATAACTATTTTTTTTTTTTTTTTTTTTTTATCCTAAAATAAAAGGGAGCAAAAAAAAATGAAAGTTGTCGAAAGGTTGAAAATTTTCTCGAAAATATTGACCAAAGCTAAAGGGTTACACATTTGCGTTTTATCAGCATGTTACGCTGCTGGAATTTTCGTAGTTGATAAAAATCCCTTTCATCGTTTCGCATTCGTATCCGCTATATCCACTATTAGTAAAAAAGGCCCTCTAACGTTAAATATCATTATCATTATATCTTTTGGTCTTGCTCGAAAGTAAAAAAAAATACTTAGTTAGAAGTAGAGAATAGAAACCTGCTTTTTCTTTTTCTACCATAGATATATAGTTTATTCGTTTGTTCAGCTTCGATCATTTTTCCACTCTTTGCTCCCACTGCGCCAAAATACGAACGAAAAAATGTTATCAAAATATTTGAATTTTTGATAATATATATCCGAGCAATACAAAAACGGCAAATTTTTCATTAATTTGCCATTTTTCGTTCGTTTATTTTCAAGTAACTATGAAATTGAACAAAATAATATTCGATGGAATACGGATTTTAATAAATTTTCACTTCTTTCCAGTCGTACCAACTTCAGTTTTCTAGCTTAAATAGCGGCTGAAGAATTATGTATAATTTTTTTATCAGTTTGCGTTTTTTTTTTTGTTCATTTATTTTCACGCGACTAAAGATGATTAAAAAATTATAGTCGGAAAGTAGATTCGAGACAAATTTTCTCCTCTTTTCACCAATTCTAATTTCAGCTCTACAGCTCGAATGGCGACTGATGAATCATTGAGTAAAAGATGGATAGGTTCCTAGATTCCAAAAACCAGTTTATTTTCCATTAATTTACGAATTGTTTTTCGTTCGTTTATTTTCAAACAGCTAAAGATAATTAAATAATTGTATGGAAATCTTGTTTACTTATCTTATTTAAAACCGACTGTAGCTTTCTAGCTTTTAAACAGAGGCTGTGAAATCATGAAGTGAAATAAGAGAAGATTGTTTTAAAATTGAAGTGCTGCGTTCAATTCAAGTGGCAACTTGACAATCAGTTTTTTACGTATTCACGAAGTGCAGAAATTCCATACAGTACGGTTTATACTCACTTTCTATATTTTCTTATCCTAATTTGCATTCTGTAAAATTGGGAAATTTAAACTTTTAGAAAATAAATCAAGAGAAACAGCATAAACCGTAGCATAGTTTTTCCCTTTATTCAGCTTTTTAGATGTTGGATCAAATAGAATAAAACTGTGAGTTTAAACCAACCTTAATGTTGGATAAGATATAAGGCACATGGGCAACAAAGAAAGTGATTTAATAATTTAATCTAGTCTTAAGTTGCGCCTGCCCGAAATTTTACTGTTTTACATTAGGATAAAATCTCTTACTTCACGTAGATAGAGGAGAGAGGTACACAGTGGAACTTTTTGAAGGAAAGGATCAATGTTTTTTGCTATACAGAATACCATTAATAATGGTTAAATACGTCATCACGCATCTGTTTTCTTCCTTTATTATCAGTGATTTATTTTTTTCATATGTCTGAAGTTATAATTTTTTCAATAGTTTTTCAGTTCATATAGAATTTCAAAAAACATTTCAAAAATGGTGTCATTTGTTATTATATAATCACCTTTAGTTGATATTTCTTCTGGAAACATACGCACAATTTCAGCCCAATGAGTATTCTGAAAATTATTGACTTTATGAAAATACTTATATGGGAGCAGAGTCAAATGGCTAAGTGTGAGAAACAATGGAACTATATAAAACCCAATAAGTACGCAGTGGAACACTAATTTTTTGGTATTTTGAAGCTTTTCTGGAGTAATTAAGGTACCTAAATTATAATTCAAATATTTGTTTTAATAATTTACTATACCTACCTACAGTTATAAATTTTATTCGAATAGTTTTTAATTAATTTTTTTTACAATTTATTAATTTGGAAATTCTATTACCTTGCCAAAAAATATTTGGATTATAAAATTTTAATTATGACTTTTTAAAAATAGAAGTCCATTGATGTACCCCTAATTATTTTTCTCAATTACAGCATATTTTTTACCTAATTTGTATCATTTATGTTTGTGTTCCACTGTGTACCACATGCTATCCCACTACGCACCACATATGGTACACAGTAGAATAATTTTTGCCTTTTTATACGCTTTTATTCTATTCACTCAATTAGTTGAAGTACACTAAATGACCAACTTCAGCGCTGTTTTCACGTGTTGCGACACACCCAACATACACTTATATTTGTTTTTATCAGTTGTTTTTTCAATTTTTGTTTGTTACTGTCCTGGGAAAAAAAGTGAGAAATTTTATTTTCTCTATCGCCGTTATTTTCTTCATCAAATTACAGAAGCGTATGTTTTAAAAACTCGTTTTTATCCTAACTTTATTTAAAATCATGTTTCTCTAATTTTATTATTAACTAATGCATTTTGGGTGTTAAGCAGCTTGATCAATGCAGAAAGATTAGTTCTTTCCAATGGTACATTTTAAATTTCGATATAAGTAAAATTTGGGAAATTAAAGCTAAAAATTCGAAAAATATGTCACTAGTGTGTACCACCCTTCCCGGTAGTTAATTTCTAAGCAAGGAAATGTCTGTTTTTGGGGTGAGTGTTGCAAAAAATAAATTTTAGGTCTACCATTTCGACAAAATAACGTGAATTCATAACTCCAAAAAATAACTCTCTTGTTTTAAGTTTATTAATTTCAAGTACCTACCTTCATTAGTAATTACCAAATAATTAATTACCAACTCCGATAAAAGTAAGTAGTTCTCATCATTTTTTTGATTTTTCGTTGGAACTCATATTTTTAAGAAATTTTATTCAAATCATTGTCAAAAGCAAATCACCAAACTATCGAATAACCTTCAAATTTTCTTTCTGAAACGCTTGTCACTTGAACCAGTGCTAACTTCGTCACATGATTTACTTACGTGGGAAAATTGTCGTCTTCTGAGAATTGAAATTCCACTTTTCTTCTTTCTCGTCTTTATCATCATCATTAACGTTTTCCCCCAAAAACCGAACTTCTTATGTAGTAAACTTTTAACAATCGTAGGCTACATATATGAACGTGAATTGTTCACTTGAAGGAACTTCTGTAGGCTACATTAAAGGATAATAGACGTAGGAAACAGGACACTAATCCAAAACGAGAAGAAATTACGTGGTAGTGGCAGCGGCGACGGCAGTAGCAGCAGCGACACGTTGTTCTCGAACGACAAATCAATCATTGAGGCACCGGTTTTCAAGTCATAGATGCCGTACACTATTTAAAGCCTACTCGAGTGAGAAAAGGAGACGTGCACGAGTGCCAAAGACAGCTACATGTATAGGAATCAAAAAATATTAAAACAAGAGGGATTTTCTTGTCGGTATTTACCGACAGCAGCGGCGAAAAGGAATTCAGGCGTCGCAAACTAAAGCCGCAAGGTAAATAAGTCTTTCGCCGTAATTTATTATCGTTGATCACGAGAAGATTTTGTATTGTGAGGCAAAGAAAGGAAACCAACAACTGCACCACCACCGTCACCAACCTGCTGGAGGAAAAGCAATAGGTAAAGCCATATGTATATATGTATGTGCGTGTGCATATATATGTGTATATAAAAGGCCTACCGTCGTGTGCCTGCCGTGAAAAGGACGACAACAATCCTCTTAGGGAAAAACGGTAGGTACTCATATTTTCTTTCGTGAGCCGGGAGATGGTGGGTACGAATAGCATGAGAAAGTACGAGAGGAAAAATGGGGTGGGGATAAAAAACTATAGATAAACGTAATAATCAAGAATACTTAGCAGAACGCGGTAGGAAAGACGACGAAGGTGGAATACGTGAAAGTAAACAGATGCTCATATCTTTTCTCTTTGTTGTTGTATTCCCCGAGGTCCAAAGAATGGAAAAGAAAGAGAAAAAAAATAGAACGAGTAGCTGGCCTTTGGAGGTGGTAGCAATGGTGCACTTACGACATACATATATCGTTGCTTTTCATATTTATAACTGTCCGTCCGTCAAGAAGAATATTATATATTTGCGAAAATGCCCTGCAATCACGCAATCCCTGTGTATCTTGGCTGAATTCGGTGGGAGAGGGTGGGAGCTGGTAGCTGGATACCGGCTGAACAAATGTTTGTCTATTGTGTTCGTCTTAACATTGTTGTGTGTGGAATGAGGCGGTTGGTTGCCTTTTCAAGGCGGTTGCTCGGTATTTGCGATTCCAAAATTGTCTTTCGTCTCTGCAACTAGAACGTCTTATGTCTCTTATGGCAGATACGCCATTACAAGATTTTAGCCGAAATTCTGAGACGTCCTAAAGAAGGGCGAAAAAACTTGAAATTAAAACACGTTGATCAGTTTCATTTTTATTAAAGAACGTATTTGGAGCTTAAATCAATCGTTACGAATTCGCTTCGCTCTTATATCTACAAATACTTTCCTAATGAGCTTCCAAATTCACCAATAGTGAATTTTTCCACTGTCTGAAGTAGGTAAGTATAATATTATGAGCTTTTATGAAAAAAACTGTGACATTTGAATCTCTGTCGAAATAATTTTGAAGTCCATCTGCGATTTTTCCACCAAATTATAGCATTTTAAAATTTTTTAATTTTTTTGATGTACAACTTAAGTTTTTTTTTAGAGAAAAATAATATTTTTATTGGGACCAGGGTTTGTTGTGCAAAAGAAATGAAAAAAAAAATTCCCGTTAGATTTAATAAATTATTGGAATAATTATTATTTGAAATACATGAAGCGCAAAAAGTAGGTGTTTTTACACAAATGTGATGGAAATAACTCGAGTAGTAATCACTTATTATTTTTTGTAACATCCACCTGGAAAAGTTACATCAAAAGGATTTACAAAAATGACAAAAATGTGGAAAATGTACCTAATGCAAAAAGCAAACGAAACTGAGAGTGGGCATGAAAGAAACACTGTGTAGCAATGCTAAAATTGAACGAAAATGCCCCCACTAGAAAAATATGATACGTTTTGTTTGTCCCAAGTGTACATAGAGAAGCAAATTTCTACACCATCCGAAAAAGTAAGAATTTGCGCACGCGTAAGAATTTGTGCACGAGCCTTACAAATTCTATTTTGCACACCGCGTATGCGTACTTTTGATTTCGCCACCGCTAATTTTTGTTTTGTTTTGTTTCCTTTTTTTTTTTTTTTTTTTTTACATAAGTACATATTTTTTGGAGTAGGTATTATGAAAAATGATGTTTTTAAAATACATGATCAAAAAGACAATTTTTAGGTTGATGTTTTGCGAGCGAAAAGTAGTAGGTACTAACATTGATGAATCAGCTGCAAGCAAAACCTCTATGTAAAAAGATGCGTCACGTTTTTACACAGAGGCACGTTCAGTTTATATTGAAGTTTACACTTGCAGCTGATTCATCAGTGATAAGCGCTAATATTGACTACCCTTTCATTCATTCTAAGTGCGAATAACATTATAATTTCGGGTAATTAATTATAAAATAGTTATTTGTGATAGAAGTGCAAAAAGTAGGTGATTTTGATGCGAGTGTGACTTTTGCAAAATCAGCGGAACACGAGTGCTGCAAATCACACGAGTATCAATCACCTACTCTGAACATCAGTCACACACTATTTTTTTTTGCAACACCCACTTTCAAAAAGAAAAAAATAGAAAATTTTTTTGTTTCAGAGTCAATTATTATCAAAAAATCTTCCCACCTTTCAACCTTCCAACTCCAGAAAAAATTCCTCAAAAATTTATTTTGAATCAAATAATTCACTTAATAATTTTACTTTAGAAAAAACAAAAAAATGAGAAAGTAGTCGAACTGTGGAAGAAAGTGATCGATCATGCGAGAAAGTCAACTCAAAAGGTGGAATGTGCCCAACAATATTTTTTCGTATCGTATTAAAATTCACCAGTTTTTGTTGAGATAAGAAGCATTAAAAAATGTACTTTTCATTTGGATGTTGCAAAAAATATCTTCCACAACAACGTTCAAAAGTGAATTTACATGACTAGGGCACTATTCACTGGCTGCACTCTTTTTACAAACTTGCTCTCGCATGTAAATGCCCACTTTTGAGTTTTAGTGTGTAATCCCGCTATCAATACATGTGCTAAGTAGGTTATTAGTACTTGTGTGATTTGCAACCTTTACCTTCAGATAAATCTGAAATGGTTATCATTAGGAAGAAGAAAAACTGCTCACTTAGGTACCTTCTAATTGGGGGTTTGATTTATATTCATTATTCAAAATAAAGTAAGGAGGCATTTACTCATGAATTCTTTCCAATGTTAATTTGCCTTATTATTGTATTAATTTTGTTAATTAATGCAAGACCATTCCCATGAGAATCGAAAAATATTGAACTTCAACTTAAAGATATTCTATTTTCAACATGTTTTATTTTTTATTCAGCCTATTTATTATTTCGAAAAAAATTACACCTTAAAAATTGAAAAAAACAAAACTGACTCTAATAAAGATTCATAAGAATGGTACCATTTGCATTTATTTCGTAAGTTTCTATTCTTTTCTCCAAATGAATATTAGCTCTTAAAAATTTTAATCTGTCTAATTTTTTAAGTCGAAACTCATATCTACTAATTTTTATTAAATTTTCGGAATATTTTTTAATTAAAAAAATAATAATAATAATAGTTATAGTATATGCCTTTGAGTATAATATAATATTATGTAATGTAGGGCCGATTCTTCTAGTTCTGTTCTTCAACGATAAAGTGTTTCGGGGAATGAAATTACTGTAAGATACATCATTATAATAACCATACAAGCCACCCAAAATTATTGACAAAATTAATTCGTCAAAATTATTTCGCCGATATTATTTCCTCACATTCGATGCATATGCGTCACTATGCACTCTGCCAAATGCATACACGAATAAAAAAATTTTTATTTCCATTGGTTCTGTCGAAACACCGAATTCTAAAGTTTTACCCAACTATGCAATCAAAACTCTAAGGCTAGCACAAACCAAAGCGCCTAGCCTCAGGGCTTGTATCTATATATTCGTAAATATAGATACAGGAACATTCAAAACGGAGTAATTTCATTCCCCATAAACGCTATCTATGTCAGATAGTAACTGTGTATAAAAATGTTAAACGAATCATAGCCCTTTATAACATAATATTATACTCCAAGGTCTACGCGTTCGAAAGAGTTTTAGTCTTGGGTGAACTTTCTTTTGGTTATTTTGTTGCGAATAAGATATCAGTGTTAATAATGCAAGCTGCGAAGCTAAATATTATGTTTAGAAAACATTCATAAACATAATAGATGGGAGCGAAAAAAAAATCGTTATCAACTACAGACTCCCCCCCCATCCCTCAACCAGAAAAATGTTGGCATACATTTTTGTTATAACAGAAAAATGAAATACGTAGCACGCCCGCGTATTTTTCACCTATATGATAATCATTGCATTAGAATCTTGTTTGTAGCATTTGAAAAATACTACCTCTGCGCAGGCTATATACCTAAATACCCTTTTATATACGTTCGTAAAGAAAAAAATGTACAGGCTATGTGTACCTGCCTACGCGTATACGAAACAAAATACGACTACAATTTATTTTTCATTTTTTATTCTCCGCAGAATTTCAACGGACGCATTTTGCAATTCAAAATCATCTGACTGCGCCCTCCCTGTATGCCGCACTCACTTTCGCTCCCGCACTCTCTATCTCTCGACATCATATCGGTTTTTACATTCTATACCACTCTCTTACTTCGCTAAACATTTATCAGAAGTACGTTTACGAAAGTCTAACGATATTTGATCTGCTCCGGTATTCAAAAGGGTCGGTAACTCACTTATGCAGGAGGAAAAATAGGCAATACGTCTAACACACATACGACAAACGCGCAACCATCGACGTACGTGTATAATATGTAATATATTGTAATATTTTATGGCAGTGAGATGATCGGTGTGCGAGCGTATCGAAATTTATAATACGTATACGCACTCCATCAACTACGAAGTGTCTTATTTAAAATGGTTACGAAAAGAGGAAGTGGCTTGAGAAAATTTGTTGTCATCGATTGCTATAAATTTCGAAAGGTTAGTTAAAGAGTGGAGGGAAAAAAAAAAAAAAAAAAAAAAAAAGGAAAAAAGAAAAGAAGAAAACCCACCACGGAAGGGTTATAAACAAAGTTAACACATTTCAAACACCTAAAGAAGAAGAATAAACCATAAAAAAAAAAAATCAAAGAAAGGGATTCTTGATGCAGAACCCGATAAGAAGGTGAGAGTTGTCTATGTAACTTTTCGCAATCTGCTCGAATCTGAACCGAGAAAGAAGTTTAAAATCGTTTTCGTCTTACAGAATTGCTTTTTTTTTTCCTTATTTTTTCTTCTTTTCTCTTCTTATTTTCCTCGTTAGAATCTTTTTTTTTTTTTTTTTTTTTCTTTCCTCTTCAACATAATCCGCCCAAACACAAGGTGTATGGCCGCCATTTAAATTAACGTGCGATATCCTGTACGTCATCGAATCTACTTAGAAATTCCATCCACGTATTCGTAATTAAGAGATATTTTCGTATATTTTTTTTTCTTGTCTTCTGTCTGACTCTTTACTATACATATAGGCCTAACGTACCTATATACTTTTGTTGTATATTTTTTTTTAACCTCACTATTTCGCACGAAAGATGCTTGCAGCCATATTGATGTGTATCAGGTAAAGAGAATCAGAGAGTAAGAGGGCAAGAGAAACAGAGAAATGTAGAGAGGAAGAGAAGCCGGTGAAAAGAGCCTGAGATAACGAATAAGTTTTGCCTGAACGAAGGTGGTAGAAATTTAGTAAAAAAAGGGATAAGGAAGAGGATAAAAAAACTCCAGCGCAGCAATATTTCGCTAGAAAACCAAGTCTACTAATTGTCGTCCAAAACTCAAAAAAAAAAAAAAAAAAAAAACTGAAATTGTAAAATAATATCGATTGTAATCGATATTTGTATCGATAATTATCGGTGTCCGACAAACATATAGATATATTGCCAGTGTCGAATAAAAATAATACAAAAAACTATGTAGACACTTATCGGTATCTTTAACAAAAATATCGATCATTCGATATTTTATTGCTAAAAACCGATTTTCCAGGAATTTATTATTTTCTGGTTTTCTTGGAAAATACTAAACCCAATAGGCACCAAACTCCTATCAGACCTGGTTATATGTATACCTTTCGTAAAAATATTATTCGTTTCTGTTTGGTAGTTTTCTCAAAACTAAGTATGAACAAAAAATTTTTTCTAACAATTTTTCTTCTCCAGTTTTCTCAGAAACTACCGAATTAATAGGAACCAAAATTCTATCACACCACATGCACCTACATAAGAATAATCCATTGTGAAAGTTTCAGCTTCATCACTTTTGTCGTTTTCTCAAAATCCTGGAAAACCAAATTTTCCGGGAATTTTTTGTATTTCAGTATTGTGGGAAACTACAGAAACGAAGAGCACCAAACTTTTCTCAAACTTGTTCTTATACAATAAATATCTCTTTTAAAAATTTCAATTTCATCTGTTGTCTAGTTTTCTCAAAACCGTTAACACAAAATTTTTTACAGTTACTTTTCTTCTCCAGTTTTATTCAACAACTGAACTAATAGACACCAAACTTCTATCAGATTTGCACCAACATAAGGATAATCTATATTTCAACTTAATTCTGTTCGTCATTTTCTCAGATTACCGGAAAAACGACTTTACAAGTAATTTTTTATTTCCCAGTTTTTGGAAACTACCGAACCGATAGGCACCAAAATTCTTTCAGACCTGCTCCTATATGGAGAGTTACCTTTCGTGAAAATTTCAGCTCTATTCATTTTGTAGTTTTCTAAACCTGTGATCATAAAATTTTAGGCGATTTATACAAATACATACGTGTACATGCGTATAAACTATTTATACCTACATTAAAAAAAAATTTGGTCACCATGGGAAAATGGTACTTACCAATGGTTTTCTTTTCACATGAAACGGACAATTTTCATCATCCCCATTTTTAACCCTTTTTTGAAGTCAATTTTAATACCCCGTTTGTTGGAAAACGGGGTAAAAAGAGAGTAAAAAAATTTTTTAAAAGAAACGGTTCTCGAGGGGTTTTTATAGCGTAATATTGAGGTAAAAGACGAAATTTGTGATCCTTTACTTGTAACTCGGCTTACAGAACATGAATACCGATGATGTATTTAATACAGTGATACCTAAATAGTAGAAAGGGAAAAAATCAGGATAACATCATCTTCATCTTAAAAAAGGAAACAACTTTCCTCTTTTTTCTTTTTTTTTTATAAATAGCTTAGTTTTATATAGTTTTCTATTTTTTTGTAGAAATATTCTCCACTTCTTCGATATTCTGGAGTGTAGGTATGCAGACTGCACTGAAGGAGAAAACTTCTTTCAGTCGATTATACTAGAATGAAATAGAAATATTTCGATGCAATTTCAAAAGTTCGTTTTTCGAATATTATGATGTTAACACGTGTAAGTGTATGAATATGCATTTTTTGTAAACGTCAGCCGACGACTATTGTACGTTTTCATCCAAAAATCCATTTTTAAAATTATGAAAAAAATTTTATGCAAGAAATTGAAATTGAGAATACAGACATTGGAATGGGCTCTTCATGGCTGAAGGTTTATGCATTAGGCTTATTCGACTATACAATTTAGATATATTTTGACAAAACTGGCTCCACAACTTTCTCTTCGAAAATGGAGAAGATGAACCTTGAAAATAAATTAAATTATTAAAAGTCTCCATCATCATTCTCCTCGCCACTGTATAAAAAATTTCGAAAACGGGCTTTCTAATCAATTTTTCACTCTTATATTATGCCTTGATATTGATTTTATAGCAGAGAAAATTCAGTAAAAACAAACTGTAGCTCAGCAATAGTTCGTTCGAAAACCCAGATTGCAAATTTTCATTTATAATTCAAAAAACAAACTTGAATTCCATATAGGTACTTTTTTTAAAAATTTTCAAAAATAAAAAACTATCGATAATTTTTGATATCTGAGAAACGTATCGATCTATTGAAAAATTTCTTAATAACGATAGAAGTTGGTATTTACCCCTAAGAAAATGTGATTGTTCGAAAAAATACATACCAAACTTCATTCAATAATTAGAAAACTATACCTGCTGAGGGAAGAAAGACTGTGTTGAAAATAGAGGAAGGTCCGAAGAGTCCAACGAAATATTGTCCAAGTTTATACTTGTGGCAAACTAATGAACGGTATTCTCGTTCGTTATTTTGCTACGAAACTGGCACTCGTCAACTCGATAAAACTATCGTAACTTGACAATATTGGGATGTGATGGAGTCATAAGTTTCGAATAAGCAAGATCTACTGTCATCTAAGATAATAATTTGAAAAGAAAGAAAAAGAATAAAAAACATTATCACGCATGTATGTAAAAAAGGTTGACATAATTTATAATTATATGAAAATGTTAGAAATCTCTCGATATCTTCATTTAGATAGTGTGAATGTCTCAATCTAAATAAATGAAAATGTCGAAAGGAATCAAATAAACCCACCAATTCCGAAATCGATTGAATACCTAGTTTTTGATTTAACTGTAAAAAAGTGTTTGTCAATTTGTTTCTTTAATATTATCAAGTTTCAATGATGAATGAAGCATTCAATATCCGTGAATTTCAATATCAAATCCATTATCACTTTAAAATATGCATTATTTCCGCTGGGGCCTTACTCATAAAGGATTTATAGTTAAACATAAAAACAAATTAATAGCGTGGTTGTGAGCATGTGCGTTATGTACATACACAACCGCACACCTACATGTCATGTAACACACACAAAAATGAGAGTTACAATTGTAAAAGTTACGCAAATTTGATGATTGTAATTCTCATTTAGCTCCTACTATAAACCAAGAGCTAAGCTTAGTGAAAGATAGTTACTATAAAATAAAAAGTGTCAGGGTGAGATGTCACACATTGTACCACACTGACCACAACAGGGAGACTCAGCCATAGAGGATACAGGGAGTGAGATCTTTTATATCCTCAGTCCCTTCCTGAGGTTTTCCTAGGCCCGCATTGTTCACAAGGTCCATTCTTAACTTTTTCAAAGTAAAAAATTCTCAGAATCTAGTCAAAGACTTGATCATACTAAATTTGGGTTGGATATATGGTGGTCCTGAGAACTCGGGAGGTCTCCCCAAAAGGGATACTGAGCTTGTGGCACCTCCTGTTGACATGTAAAACACCAAGCTTTTTTTATTGATGATAAAGAAAAAAATTCATTTTTGTGACACATGCACAAAACGAGTTTTACATGCATGTACAGGAAATGTAAACAAACAAATTTTTGGCCTGTGAAGTAGACCATAATTTTAGAGTCTCTCGCACATCCAAATCCTGCACAAGAGTGTATAAAGTATTTTACATAACCTTGCGAATCCCAATCCTATGTAACAGGGTATAAAATATTCGAACATATAATCATTTTCAAATTATTATTTAGTCATTTTGTGAAAAACTATTTGTCAAGTTGGCAATCCAATCAAACACAACATTTCAATTAAAAAAAAAAAAATTCTCAAATGATTCCTTAGCCTCTAATTAAGTTAGAGAGCTGGGGTTTGTAATGATCGAAAGTGGATAAAATTTAAAAAATTTCCACATAATTATCTAATTATAACGTACATATTTGTCTAAAATATATATAGACGAACATATTCGTACACGAAAATATTCCCAGTATTATAAGACAATTGTCCCTGTAAATATTTTAGAGTTACTTTGTCCCTACACTTCTAATAATGTGTAAACGTTCTAACGATATATTTTGTGACCTCATTTCGCTGGTCCCTCGAATATACCTACTCAAACGATAAATTCCTTCTAATTAGTTAATCCATCCTTCATACTCACACTAAAACTTAATGAAAACACATATCCCTGAAAGTGTATAATATAAACTCATGTTTTCAATAGAATAATTGTACTTTGTTTTAGTCTATTGTAGAATACTATTCTTTAGTAGAGTTCTTACATTTTAACACTGAGACAGTGTGTAACTGTTCTCTAAATATTTACTTGTACTGTGTATGTACAAAATATTGTTTTATTATATTGTGGTTTATTAATTGTGTATAATTATTTTACTTAAAGACTAAATCCAGAAGTTAAGGTTCACTATCACAGTTGAATAGTAAATTATTTAATTATTCTAATAATTCAGAGATATTGATATTCATTTTTGGTACTGATATTTCGTGTATGGTGTAACACATAAAATGGTCTTATCTAGTACTAAAAGATCTCTTTTATGCCATTACACTAATTATTTTTAGCTATTTGACAACAAATAAATGAAAAAAAGGCAAATTAAAGGGATATTTGCCGTATTTTGGAATCTAGAAACTTTCCCTCTTTCCCTCAATGATTCCTCAGTCGCTATTTAAGCTAGAAAGCTGAAATTGGTGTCTTTGAAAAGATTTACCAGAATTTAGTTTTCGTTTAATTTTTTAATTTCTTTAACAATTTGAAAATAAACACGTGAAAAAAACGCAAATATTTTTTTTCGAGGTTCAGAAACCTCTCTTCTTTCACTCGACGATTCCTCAGCCCCTGCTTCAACTAAAAATCTGGGATTAGTACAGCTAGAAAGAGGAAAAAATTTACTTGAAACTACTTTCCTTATAAATTGTTAATTGTTCTTAGCTGTTTGACAATAAACGGACGTAAAAATTCAAAATAATTGAAAACTTTGCTGTTTTTGTGTTTTTTCAGCTATAATTTCCAAAATTTATTTCCTTCATGAGTTTTTTTATATTGGGAGTGGGAATTGTTGCTACACAATTCTTTCACGTGCATTAGTTGCAAAACGTATGATGCGCGACAAGTGCTTGTGAAATAGCCCACATTACACACTTGTCACACAATATACTAAGTTGGCCTAAATAGGAATATTGTCGAGTGTATTTTCGTTATGTAAGGCTTTTAAACTGCCCTGGTCCGTACCTATAGGACTGCACAATTTTAAACTAACTTAACTTGAGGAAGAGCTGAAAATTGACAACCACGAAAACAGGTGCGCGGACGCTGGGGAGGTTGGAAGTTGTTCTTAACACTTCAAGTGCCAGGTCTGTTCTAGGTAGTGGGGGCCAAAAATTCCATGGCATGTTGATGCTTGATTCTCACTCAGGGGGTCTAGAAAACCCCCCCCCACAATGTTTATATAACCCTCACCACCATACAAGTGACATACGCCCCGTGTGCAATACAGCACACATGGCCTTTACTTGTAGAAATTTTTTTGTTTTTTGTGTGCACCAGTGCACACACAGTGGTGAAATGGGTAGGTACAAATAAATTTTTTCATATTTTATTTGTCAATCAAAAATGAATAAAATAACATTCTGCGAGTCAATTACTATTGTTTTAGTCTTATATACTCAAATACAGTCATAAATTAGCGTAATATCAGCAAAATTGCGGCAATATTATCACTCATTTTAACATTTTTATCGATTTTTTCTCTATTTTGCCCAGCCTATATTCCGACTCGGTGTTCCTCTCTGCTCAGGCCAAGAACAGACTGGTACGTATTCGGTCCTATACAATCCAAAAATCACACTAAAAATAGTGTAAAACGTTTTGCCCAACATACAGGGGTGATTCAATCCAATCAAAACTGTGTGCTGTATGACACACATGGCCTATACTCATCGGCAGCGTGTGTGCGCACATACGCACACGTGGCGCTCAAAGTGTTAAAGCTCATGTAGGTATTACGGTTCTCGACAAGCCTTCAGCCCAATAAGTTCGGCCTACTCGATGTCGATGAACTTTGTTGCATCGTACGTCGTTTACGAAACAACCCTAATATAGCGTCGATACAAATAAGCAACTACACCTACCCGCACTATTCAAGAAAGATTATTCGAAGTTCGTGCAGTATTTAATGGCAAATGGTGCACGTTGATAGCGGATTGACAGCTGAATACACGCAGCGAGTACGGTAGGTTGTGTGTGCCCCCTCCCCCTCCAGCCGCTTCGTAGCGGCGCTAATTTCGCCATCGTCAACCTCATCTCGAGTAGGCTGGCGATATCGAAAACATATGAGCGTCAAATGCAGCTCTTCGTAATTAACGAGAGTTTTCGTCATATCCGCCACCATCGCCGTGGCAACAAACGCGATACTTTACGCGACGAAGACGCGCTAAAAGCTCTAAAAGCGCTAAAAGCGCTAAAAGCCCTAAAAGCGCTAAATTTCGAGCAGAAATAAAAGAAAATTTCTTGACGCACGCAAATTTCGTGAAATAAATTCGTGTAAACAGCCGTCCCGTCCCGTTCCGCCCCGCCGCACCGGGCTGCGCCTTGTCGAACCGATGCGACGTGTTCGAGCCACGTATATATTTTATAAAGAGACCAACCCTTATTTTGTCATCCCCTGGCCCGGCACGTAGTCCTATACCCATTGGTTTTGGCTTAGTTTATTTACGCGCCTTGCAAAATATGCCATTTTCCGAGAAAAAAACAAAAAAAAAAAAAAAACAAGTCTGAAAACAGAAAAAAAAAAAACCTTCTCCATTTTAAGGGGCTTTAGAAGCGACGACACGATCTCTTGAATATTGACAGACTGTAACGTGACTAAAATAACGGAATTTGCGGTGGCACAGGATTTTTGATTTTGTCGTTTTTAACTGGTGCTCTGCTGCCTGCCAAACATCCCCTTTACAGTACCTATAGAACGCAGGGGTTGTTTGAGAAAATGAGGAAATACGAATCACTTTTTTTTTTTTCATTATTCTGTTCCTTCGTCTTCCACGTCTTATTTCCGTCCACCCTCGAAGATGCGAGTGTGTGTCTGTGGGGGGGGGGTGGGTTATGCCTATCTGATAGATATAGGCTAACGATGCGATGGTCTGATTTGTGTCCGGACGCGTAGGTATACGGTATACTATATTATACTATAGGTATACGAAATTGGTTTGTGGCTGGCGAAATTGTGAGGCGTTGCGTGCGCAGGGACGAGGGAGATGATTTCGTGTTACACAAAGTGACGTCTTCGGACGAAAGACGGTGGACGTTAATTTACAAAAGGTGCTTGATGAAGGATATCCTGAATTTGCGGTCGTATTTTCGGCTGTCAAGTGGCTTTATCGAATTTCATATACGGTTGTGGAGGAGGAAAAAAAAAAAAAAAATGGCGTGAAATGTTTCGGTCGAGTTTACGCCTGTTTGGGCGATTTGCGAAGCTTTATAAATAAATACTGCGGAGACGCGTTAGTCGACTCGTATCAAAATATACCTATACGTTTAGAAGGCCGAATGGAATCAACGTGAAACGATCTTAAATAATAAGATGCGACGTAATGCGAACGCGTATTGATTGTTTTTTCTTATTATTGAATTTCGATTGCACATTCAGCAGGATTTTTCGTTATTGCTCCGTTCACGGCGTAATCACGGGCGAAACTAAAGGGCGGCCCTGGCGAGCGAAGTCCTCCCCACATAAACCTTCGAAAAAACAGTAGGCTACTACTGGCAAAAAATTATTTACGATGTTTTTGGAGCATCTTTTGTCTCTACCATGGAAAATTGACCAGTTCAGCTTATACGGGCGATATCCAGGGATGCCAACCTTCATTTTTAAAAATCCGTACCTAGAATTTCCTTAAAAAAAAGACATAGAAAAACTTAAAAAGACGTAGATCTTGTTTTTTACCTATTTTCAGTGTGTAATACCTTTAACCAATAGGGGGTGTCGGGGGGGAAACCCCAAAAAAATTTTTTACGGGACCCCTCTAGGAGTTGTTTTTAAGCCATTTTTATGAAGATAACTGCAATTAAATAGCTATTGGTACTTGGTAGGATGAGGATTTTGATGTTATAAAATATTTTTTTCCATCAATGCTAACAAAGATTTAATGAAATATCTTTCCAATTTAGGAAGATTACATTAAAATGAGTCCATTTTATTGGACCATATTTGCCATATTTTGCCCTTCAGACCATACTTTATAGGTTTTAAGGTGATTTTCAAAAATTTTTCCATTTTCTTTTTCCTTCTCTTAAGCTAATTTTTTTCCAAACATCTTTCATGTTGGATTATCATTTATTTGTAATATTTTCTCATTCAAATTTCAAAAGTTGAAATATCATTTAACTATCAAGTGTGATACCAATGAATTTTTTATTTATAGATGACAAAAATTATGTACCTATTTTAATAAAAATTAAAATGATGATTTGAATTTATGCTTATTTTTCATTAGTTATAAATATTAATGTCGAGATTATTATGTGGCATGAATTTTCAGGTATAAAATAGTACAATTGATAAAAATTTTGAAAAATTTGGGATTGAAAAAACAATTTTTAGTCAATAAATGCAATTTTTATCTGAGACAGATTATTTTTCCCTAAAAAGACGTAGAAAGACGTTAAAAAAGACGTAGCTTTTTAAGCTTTGTTCAAAAAGACGTAGATCTACATTGAGAAGTCCGAGATCTGGACCTTAAAATAAAAATTATTTTCGACAAAAATAAGACAAAATAATGACGTCACAAGTTCAGACAATTTTTTGAGAGACAAAATTCAAATTCGGACATTATATTATCCGAATTCGAACTCGTATTCAGATGAAGACGTGAAGACAGAAATAAAATCTGATTCTCTTTCAGGCAATTATAATGCATTTTATTTCAGTAACGACTCTTCCAAATTCAGACAATTTCAGACAATAATTTGGTTCGATCCGACACTATAGTTCTTTTGTAATTATAGTCTTTGACAAAATAATTCTGCTGTTTGTTTTTGTAGGTTTCGAACCTTGTATGGATCGAAACTTTGTTAGGCTCTTCTATCCGCACAACTTAGCTTATTGCTGATTTGTTATATTAATTTGCTGAGGTATGAAGACAAATGTAAGCTGCGTTTTGCCATGTCCGAAGAAGTTTAATTCAAGTCAAGAAGAATTCAGCTGTAGGACATAGTCAAAGTCAAAAAAATAAAATGTCTTGAAAACACAATTCAAGACCCCTCGATTCAGTGTTTCGGCTGCATGATGCCCTAACTTTAGGACATTGTGACATCATTAGCATTTAAACACCACTATACATTAAAGGTTGACTTTATGACATGTGACAGGAATCGATTTTGGACACCTCAACATCTATTGACGTAGGGTTGGCATCCCTGGCGATATCTCAAGAACTGAACGTACACTTTGGGCAAAAATTTCACAGACTTTTCAACTAAAACATGTTAATGTCTCGGAAGAATTTCATCCCAATCACACATTTGGTTCTTGAGATATTATAGCTACTCAGTTCAGATTGTATGATTCAAAAATGATATTCGAATTCAGTCTATTAGGGCATTTTTAACAATATCTCAGAACTGAGTAGCTATACAATTTCAGCCAAATTTTCACAGAATATTTAGCTAACATATATGTTGATGTTTTTGCAGAATTTCAACTTTCTACAAGTCTCGTAATTTCTCGGATAACTTTGATTGTAATAAAATTTGCTTATGAGGTTGACCCTTCAAACTGTAAAAAGCATCAGAATACCATCCCGCATAGTACTTAATATTACATAATGAGAAATAGTTATTTATTTTCTGATGTTTAAATACCTTAGCGCTTGATCTACAGTATTGTCTAAATGACAATTACAATCGTCAGATTTGTATAAGCGTAACTCTTACAATTATAACTCTCATTTATTTCTGTTACATGATGTGTAGGTGTGTAGTTTTGAGCATGCGCACAACCGCACTATTAATTTTTATGTTAACACATCAATCCTTCATGTGTATAGCCCAGCGGAACTCACACCTTTTTTTAAAGTGGGCTTTGGTATTTTACCCAGCCACTGGAGGATACAATTATTTTGTTGTGTGGTTGGGGGGCGAGTTGGGATTTGGTGGCCATTAATCTACCAGGCATGAATTTTTCAATCGTATAATAGAGTACCAATGGCGCCGAACTGAATTCATCGACATTTTATGTCTGGTATATAATGGCAATGGTTAGATGGTCTCCAACACTAAACCTTTCAACAGCACAGCCAAATGTCTAACCACCATACCACACTGAAGGATCCAAACATTTCAAGAAAACATTTTCTGCTACTAACCACTTCAATTTATTTAGAACCATCTATATATTAAGTGATAAAGATTTTGAAGTATATGAGTTTGAAATATAAAACCACCCTGTATGAACTTTAGCAACCATTTTCCATAAATGTTTGAATAGTAACATTTTTTCAATTGAGTTTTTGCCACGAGAGAAATAATTAACTAATAATGATTTTGTGTTTGTGCGCTTAGATTACCTATTAATCACTGTCTTGGCTGCTGAAGCATGCGCACGAGGGACGTAAATAAGGTTTGATTTAGGAGGCTGCCCCCAAAAGTTTTGGTTAGTTAGCAAAATTGTACAAGTTGTTCATTAGTTTGGAAAAATTGCGCCTAAGAGAAAAAAAAGGACATAATATAGGAGTTTGTTAGGTGTTTTTTTTTGGTTTTCTTTAAGCAGTTGGTAATTTTAGAAATTTCAGTTGACAATTTTCATTTTTCTCCCCCGCCAAAAAAGAGCCTTTTGCTACATCTCTGATACGCACTAAGTATGTCTGAGGCAACATTATGAAAATTCTGCACTTCCTGAATTTGTGAAAAACTGATTATCAAGTTGCCACTTCAGATGAGCACAACACTTCAGTTTTTAAACAAGCTTCTCTTATTCAACTTAACTATTCCACCGCCTTTATTTAATAAATTTACAAAACTTTAGTATAATTTTTTGATTATTATCTTCAGCTGATTGAAAATAAACCTACAAAAGAAACGCAAATTAATAGAAAATTATCTGATTTTTGGAATTTAGAAACCTTTCATCTTTCACTCAATGATTTTTCAGCCGCTATTCATGTTAGAAAACTGGGATTGGCATTGTTAGAAAGATGGTCTTTGGTTGCATGAAAATAAACGAACAAAAAAACCACAATTTAAGAGAAAATTAGGCATTTTCTTAAATTTAGAAACACCCGTGTAGGTCTGCCTGGACTGGGAATTGGACCAGAGACCTACAAATTTAAAAGTAGTGAAGATATCCGCACGGCCATGCCACCACCAATAGATACTTGAGTGTGTGTGCGTATATACATTCATATCCCCACAACCACTCTCCCCAGTGTTGTAGCTATGATGCAGCATGACAACACAGTAGAGGGCTGAGCTAGGCTGCTGATCATGTGGGAAAACCAGCCAAACCACACAGGCTTACACCATCATGGTTTCTACGCCTCTGTGTGGAGGGGTGTTTTTGAACAAGAAGAGGAGTGCTGTTACAAATTTGTATCACGTCGAAGTCACCATTTTGTAGGTCTGACTGGACTGGAGGTTGAACCAGCAACCTACAAGTTTAAAAGCAGTGACGATATCCACACCACCACACCACCGCCAATAGATACTTTTGTGTGTGTGCGTATATACGTTCACATCCCCACAAGCTCTTAAAATCAAAAATTTCTCAGTCACTATTTACTTTGGAAAGCTAGGGTTCATACAGCTAGAAAGAAGAAAATGATTTAATTAAAATTATTAAAATTATGTATTCCATCAAATTTTTTTTTCATCCGTTTACACTTGAAAATAAACGAACAGAAAAATACAAATTAACTGAAAATTTGCCAATTTTGCATATTTTACGTAGGTAGCTGCATTTTCAAACTTTTTTTTTTTTATGTGAAATTCGTTTTGGGGCTGTTGCGAAAAATAGTGTGTGACACACGTGCAAAGTAAGCGACTGCTACTCGTGTATGTGTGGTTTTCATCACTGATCTTGTATCAAAAATCGCCCACTTCACGCACTTGTATCACAAATAACTATTTTTCATTAATATGATATAATAAAAATTTACAAATTATTGTTCTGAACTTGACTCATTTTGGAGTTTGACTTTTAATTCGTTCAAATATTTCCTCAGTCGAAACGTGTTTCATCACATTGAATAGCCTTTTTGATGCACTCCTGCCACACAAACACATTGTCTACGTTGTAATTTCGAGTAGAAAAAATTCACAAAAACCGCTATTATGACGCGTCGACTGACTGGAATCAGATAATTCTTTCTACAGTCGGATATATTTTTTAATATGTGCGTATATTCTATCGTTTTCATCTTTTTTTTTGTCTCATCCCTCTCACTTTATTTTTTGTTCCCCCATACAACAATCCCCCCCCAAAAAAAAATTAAATAAAACACACCATTCTTTTATTATGGAATGTTAATAATGGATACGGTTTTAATTACAAATTCCAGAAGGTTGAGCTGGCTCCCGTTTTAATTCCGGTGGAAGGCGAGATAAAAACTCCATCGGCGGTGAGAACGTCTTCTGGTGCTGTGCCTGCTGCAACATTTTGCGTTGCCAGAGAAAATGGATTCTTTAATCCCGGTTGAACTCGTGTCAAATGGAAAAGTTGACTGAAAAATTTAACCACAGGAAAAATTACAGACGAAGAAAATTGGAGGAGACCAAAAAAATAAAAATTAATACAACTTTACAGAATGCTACGCTTACGCGGTTCGGCTGTTTTCCTCAAATATTTTGTTATAATATACATACCTACCTATTATACATTAAAAAGAAATTTAGAAAAAAAAAAAAAAAAGACCAAAACGAAAAATAAAGAAAAATTGTTTATGGGTATACCTACGTGATCTCGTCGTATGATTTTTAATTTTTCATAAAATTCTCAGCGTTGTGAAATGGAAAAAAATGGGCTGCATTGTGAATTCGAAAACTTTTTTTGACGGTTTTATTTCAAGAATAAAAAAAAATTTTTTTTTCTTTGACCTTTGTATCTGATGTTGAATTTTGTTTAAGTAGATTCTTTTTTCGTCGTACCATCAAACTATTGAAAAAGTTATCTGGAGGAACTGAAATGGATTTTTGTTTTTTTTTCCTTCAACGAGAGCTTAGAAAATGTATTTTTATTTTATTTTATTAGCTGAACTGTTCGAATCTTTTTTGTCTTTTTTTCTCTTTTTTCTAATAAACTTGTTACCTACCTTGAAAAAATATTGAGAGTCTATGTAAATGAAAATTTTAAAACTAATTTTATATTTCGGTTTTTTTTTTTTTTTTTTTTTTTTTTTTTGTATGATAAAGACAATAATTATAAAGCCGAATGTTATTTCCGAATGTAATACACGATTCTTGAAATTGATTTTTGAACTTATATGTTTCAACCGTTGTGTATTGAACAGAAAATTGTGTATTTTTATTAATATATATATAATACATTACAATTTTACTTTTTTTTTTGTTTTTTGTTTTTATGTGAATGTTTTATTGATCTCGGTAAATTTTGTCCGCAACTACCGTTTCAAAAATTATGTAAATTATGTCTTTTATTCCTGTACAGAGAATATGGGATAAAATCGAAAATAAAAATGCTTTTCTCTTTTTTATTCAATTTTTTCGTGCTACTAGAAAAGTTTCATTCCGACTGTCAACTAGTTGTATTATTGTAAGTTGCAAATGGGTTCACTATTCTATGTATGATGGTAACTATCATTTGTGTCCACCGTCTCAGTCAGTGCCAAAAATTCGTATGTATCTGTTTTATCAATAAATCATGATTGAATCAATAATTTTTGCCTTAAAACAGATTTTTTTTCAATATTTTTGAGAAAAATCATAAACGAATTCACTAAGTTCGGAATAATTCCAAAATTTTCAGCAGTCATCATTGAGTACTAATTAGGCTTTCGATGGTGATCTCAATGACTTCAATCCTGTTGAATCTATCCAGAATTGACGTGAAAAAAAGTGCCATTGGAATATCTTTTTTATTTTAAATTTTGGTTTAAAAATACATGAAAATAAAAAATAAACATTTAAAAAAAAATGAAAACATAAAACAATAAATTTCATAAAGTTTATTGAAATTTTCCTAATCAGCTGGGCAGTTGGGTACCCACCTGAAGCAAATATTGCTGTATTAAATGTGTTGATGTATTACATATTGAATCGAAAAATAGATAACTTGACATAGGTACTTGTTTTTTTTAATTGACCGACAGAAAACATTCCAATAAATTTGTTTCAGGACGGTACGAACTATCAAAATAATGATGTCAAAATTGTAATAACACAAAAAATGTTTTTGGCATTAAATCGAAAATTAAGCAAATTATAGAAGTATGTTTTGAAAAATAAGTTACTTAATAAAAATGGAAAACGTATTATTAGTGTTTGTACCAAGATAATAAGAGTTGTTATAGGGCCTCACGTTCACTATTCATCGAATAGATGAAAGTCACCAAAATGGCAATTATACCTACATATTTTTTGAAAAATTAAATATCTACTTATCGTGTAAAAAATTCTGTTTTCAAAAGATTTTAACCAGAAACATAATAACCACCAAAAGGTCTCATGATCTTAATACTGTACAAGGAAAATTTATTTGGTTCCTTAAATCAACCAGAAGCCCTAACGAAACCCAAATGACGCCTCAATGAAGCCATAATGCAGCCTTTGTGAAGCCATAATGCAGCCTTTGTGAAACCATAATGTAGCCTTTATGAAGCCTTGTAAAAGCCTTATTAAAGCCTTGAAATTAATAGCAAGCTTTACAAGTTTATAATGTTGTGTCCAACTAGTATCGAAATCAAAGCTCTAGTGAAGCCCTAATGAAAAACTATTGAAGCTTTAATGAAGCCTTCATAAAGCCTTAACAAAGCTCTAACGCACCCTCAGTGAAGCCTTATCAAATCCTTACTAAAACTCTATCGAATTGTCAACGAAGCCTTAACGAAGCCTAATGAAGCGTGCACAAAGCATTAAAACAGTCTTGGTGAAGCCTCAACAAAGCTTTCATGAAGTCTTAAAAAAGTCTTAATAAACCCCCTAAATCTAATATAAAATTTCACAAAATTTTAATTCTGTTTCAAAATAAAACAAACAAATTTTGTTCATAAAAAGGGTATGTTCATATCTTTGATGAGAACTTTTTACCAGAACTTACTATACTCACTCGTCCTTATAGAAAAACAAAAGCCCTTCAGTGCCTGCGCGACTAAAACATTTAATGAGGTACAACTTTATGTGAAAATGAAATGGGCTATTGTAAGTGGTGTAGCTGTATGCATGCACACTGCACATGCAGACAACCAAAAACTAATGTGCACAGTGACATTTTTTCTTCTATTTTTCTTAACTCTTTCATCATGACAAAAAACGCACTAAAACTGCACCAAAACGCATGCCAAAAATTCTTCACTTTTCATTTTATACTCCAGGGCTGAGATCATGAACTGAATTGACAATTTATAGTAATTGATATAAAAAACATAGGCTATCAACTTTTATCAATAATAAATGTAGTTCATGATCGCATCCCGAAAGTAATAATAAAAATGTGTGTCACATTACCTGCAGAAGTTATTTTTTATTTACATTCTGATGAATCTGATACCATCTTCAGCTATAGAGCTGCACTTTTTCCACTCAAGAATGCATTGGAAATGATTTCTAAGTAGGTTTTATATTTAAATTCCACTTATTAATCTTGGTATCATAGAACAATCTGGGGGCAAGAGTGGGAAAATTCCTCAAAAAAATGATTTGAATCACGAATCGCAAATGGTTTGTAGCAAAGTTATTCGAATCACGAATACTTTCAATCCGGAGATTAAATAAGTTAGATTAAAAACGAGTTTTAAAAAAATATGCTTTTATAATTTGAAGAAGAAAATAACAGCGAAAGAGAAAATAAAATTTCTCATTTTTTTTCTGAGACAGAAACAAATAAAAATTGAAAAAACAACTAATAAAAATGGATATAGGTGTATGTGTGCGTATGTCACAAAACGTGAAAGCAGCGCTGAAGTTGGTCATCCGGTGTACTTCAACATATTAAATGAATAGAATAAAAACGTATAAAAAGATTGGCACAAACTATTTTTCTACGAATCACGAATCCTCAGTCTGGAATGTTAAATAATTCTGTTTGACATAGATATGAGAAACAAGTTCCGAACATTCCAGTACTTTTTGATAAAAAACTGTTTTATTTAGAAAAGTGGAAACTAAAAGTTCTCTGAAAAAAATGTTTAATTTTACAAGAATGAAATTCATGAATATTTTTTCCAACAATTACCAAATTTTCCGGAATTTCTTGTGATTTTCCTGACTAAAGGAATAGGATTCGTGATTCGTTGTTCCGCTATTTGTAAATAAACGATTCGAATCACGAATCTTCTATTTCCTAGTGTGATTCGAATCAAAAATCACATTGCTTTTTCAAAAGTAATTTGAATCACGAATCACAAATCCTCTTCAAAGCCTTAAAAGAATTCGAATTCCATTTTTTTCACGAATCCTGCCCACTCTTACTGGTAGTGTGGGTGGATACGTTTTTCGTTTCAAAACTCAAGCAAAATTTTTGGCACTAATTACTCAAATTCATGTATATAAGCCAATTTCTTGTTACGACGATTCAGGTCACAATTTTTATCCGATAGTCACGAAATTTGAAACAAACATTAGTACTAAGCCAAGAACCTGACCTATTGATTTTATTGAGAGGATCGACAATAGGGTACTTCTGGTATGGCTATTTTAGTTTTTCTTTTTGCTATAAAATTTTCAATTTTCAATCAATAGCTACGAAATTTAGAACAAATATTTACTATTATTTATTATAACTTGCAACGAATTTCGATGTGAATCGAATATACGGTGCTTCCGGTATGGTTATTTTCGTTCAATTTTTGACCAATAGCTACGAAATTTGAAACAAATAATAATTATGAGCTATTATAAGTTGATATAAGTTTTGATGGGGATCGGTGGTACGGTATATCTGGTAACACTATTTTTGTTTTTATTTTGGCTATAAAATGCCTAATTTTGGACCAATAAGAACGTAATTTGGAACAAACATTTATTATGATTTATTAATAATTTTTTAGTGACTACCTAATTTTATTATTTTCGAAAGCCTACTTTTTCTAATGGAGCTGCTGGTGCGTTAGTGTTTTTTGTGTTTAATTTTCGTTTTGTTGAATAATCATAAACATTTCATTTTTCTTACTGCTAAATTCGTCACTTTTCATACTAGGGTAACACTGCTAAATTCGTTGATTGGGGAAAACAACGAATTCGGTTTTATGTTAGTGTGCGTGTGTTGAATCATGAATAAAATCAAATACACCCGCATACTAACAAAACAATCATGATTTTTTATTTTGTTTACATTTTTCACTTTTCCTTGCACATGACATCATCTTTATGCTATGTACCTCAGGTTAAACATTTCCAATGTTAAAATTGTTTTTGGCCCGTATCTTAGACCCATTTGGCGTTTTCGAGGTAAAAAAAAAAAAAAATGGTCTGGAGTTCATAGTAATAAGAACCCTCGACAAATTTCAACCTTCTGGCACACAGGGAAGTATATTGTGAAAATGGTGGTGACAGAGAATCAGACGTCTAAGCATTTTAAATAATAAATTTTTTTAAATACCAGTTTTTCTGTAGGTAAAAGTTTTTATGTTTTCGTTGCATAAAAATAGATACGTATCTTGAAAGGAAGCATAGGATGATAGCACGGCCAGTGATAGAGTTTCTTCGAAGAGATGAAGGAGGTTCAGATAATCAGATGTAAGTTCTACAGTTCACACACTATGACACTTACGCAACTTTTTTTTTCACATTCCTCCCAATTTTCTCTTATAAATGTGCAGAAGGTCTCTTATCCTTGATTATAGCTCGAACCTTTTTTTAGTCGGAAGCGGGATCGGGTCGAACCCAAACAAAAACTCTTTTAGCCACTGACCTAAAATGATTTTTTTCATTTTGAAATATAAAAATTCATTTACTTATACAGTCACATTTATCCCGTCAGTGAAAGAAAAAAATCCTTCTGCTTTTTGTTTTTCTTTTATTAGGTAAACATCTCTCGTTTCTGTCACTCACAGACCACATTGATGAAGATTCTCCTCCTCTTCCAGTTCTTCCTCTAGATATATTGTATATCATTGGACATAGCTTACCTGTTTTATTATCAAAAACCAATTTTTCAGGAATTTTTTGTTTTCCAAATTTCTCCAAAACTGCAGAACTAATAGGCATCAAACTCCTATCAAATTTGGTCCCATATAAAGAATACCTTTTGCGGAACTTTCAGCCCTATCCATTTCGTAGCTTTCTCAAAATCGTGATTATAAAATTTTCTCAGCAACTTTTCTTCGCTAGTTTTCTCTGATACTACTGAACGAATTGACACCAAACGTTTATCCAACTTACACCTATATAAGAAAATATATCATGAAGATTTGAGCTCGATCTCCATTTTTTGTTTTCTCGAAATCTTGGAGAAAACTCTTCTAGAAATTTTTTGTTTTCCAGTTTTCTTGGAAATTACATAACGGACAGGCATCAAACTTCTTTCAGACCTGGTCCTATATAAAGACTAACTTTCGTGAAAATTTTACCCCTTTTTGTTTCGTAGTTTTCTCAAAACCGTGGACACAAAGTTTAGGGTAGGTATACATATATATATATATCCTATACTTACCTATATTAAAAGAAAATTAGGTCAAAATTAAAAAATGGTACCAAGCTTTTTCTTTTCTCATGAAACGAATAATTTTCATCATTCCACCTCTCACTTTCTTTTTAGTTAAATTTTAATATCCCATTTGCAAGCAAACTGAGTAAAAATAAAATAAATGAGAATAACAATTTTAATTTGCAGATGAACAATGCATGTTTAAGAGGAATAAAGATTTTCTTTACTTCTTTGTATTTTCTCCCCACCCCCTCGTCAGCATCATTAATAAAATTACTAAAGTTGCGTGTAAATTTAAAAAAAAAAATTAATTTTAATTATCAAAAAGTAAAAAAATCAATATTATTATTATTTTTGTATTTTTTTTACTTTTTTAACAGTGAAGGACAGCCTAATAAGAACTTCAGTTTGTCCGCTGCTGTAGTGAATTCGTGTGTTTCGTGTTTCGTGTGTTTGGGAAAACCTTTCATCGTTATAAATGAATGCGTTAAATGCTACAACGAGAGCGAATAATACATGACTCAGCTAAATTGAATGACTAAGTAGGCAAATTGTGGGTTTATATAGTTTGAAAATGGTAACTTTGAACGGGTTCAGTCATTCTGTCGTTGACATTTTTATAATTTATAATGCTACCATGTACGACTTTAAAACTAATTTTTTCGTAGTGGAAACATAATAAGGCGGTTTCACTTTCTTGTTTTCCTTCGTATCATTTTACAGAGTCGAAGTCCTAAACTGTGCAAATCGTGTACAACATACAGGGTGAAATTCTGTAACGCATAATGAGCCCATAACGACTAACATCGGTACGTTTTTCGGCAAAAGAAGTAGGAAGCCAAAATAATTATGTAAGAGGAAGGGGTGGGAGAACTTAAATGTCAAGCTAAGTGCTTAGCCTCACCCAGAATTTTTTTTAAATTTACACGATTTGCATTTCTTATACAATTGAGCATATATTGGAAATGATTTTTGTATTTAATTTTCATTTTGTTAAATAAACATTATCCCCACTTAAAGTATTTCGTAATCATGAATTTTTTGTGAACTTTGTTTTCAGTTTTTGTTAGGGCTGCTATCCTATATGATGGGGACTTAAAAATGGATTACCTAGTTTTTGTATTTGTAGGTATCTAGTAGACTATTTCAAAAACCAATTGGATTTTGCATATGGATAGTGCCAAATTATAGAATTTTTTTGTGAGGTTTCTAATATTTTTATCACTTTTTGTTAAAAACTTTATTTTTTTCACATTTATTTTTGCAAACTTTATTTTTTTTCTTCACTTTTTGTTGCACATGACGTCATTAATTTTATTATGTACCGCAGGTTGAACATTTCCAATACTGAAATTAGAATTGGGTATACATACTATGGCTGTTTACGGTATGGAGAAAGAAGAAGTACTACACTCAAAGTTTTATTTCTGAACCAGAAATGTTGAAAGATGGAGTTGTGGCAACCAACCATTAGCCACTTATATATAATATGTTTTAACATCAGGAGACAAGAAAATAGCCATTGACATGCACCTCTCACTCTCGCTGTGCGACAACGGATTTTGGCAATCGCCTCAGCCATGTCACATGCCAGCCTACATTTCCTCAGCAGACATGTGTCCCTTGCGCACGCCAGGCACGCAGGACTTGTTGGGGTATCCCCACAATACTGGACCGGTCTTCCAAGATGGGTAATCAGTCCTTAATGATCTGGAAGTAAACAATTAAGTGCATACACTCAAATACAATTTTTTCGTTTATTTACAAATATAAAAACATTAAAAATTATTGAATACGTGAAAATTCAACTGATGCAAGTTTTGAGAAAAAAATTTTTATCAGCTAATGCCATTCACCCAGAGTAATCAAATTTTGTTTTAATGGAGAATTTTTGATTCATTTGGTTTTGCCTGAGACTAATATGAACTGAATGAAAAATTTGTACACATTTTTAAGATAGGTGAGGTTAGACATACCTAATAAGAAATACTTCACTACAGCTAGCTACCAGTCTTTGAATGAACAAATGACACATTCTATTCACTCCTGGGAAATGATAATACACCCACAGAATATTTAAAATTTATTCCTCTTTTTATTTTATTTTTTTCAAGTTTTGCATTTAACCTTGGTCATACACAATTTGGTCTGGTTTTGTTATAGGTGCAAATAGAATTTGAAATTCGGGAGATCACGGCCCTAATAAATAGACGAGCAAAAAAAGTCTTTAATGTGTAAATTTATATTTAACATTTTTCCATAATTTTGTAGCAAGTACCTACTGTCAGTCTAATAAAAGAAAAAAAAAATCAAAAAGTCGAATAAATAAATCATAGCGAAAAATAATTCCCAAAAATTTATGGGTAGGCCATAATTCATTTGAGAGAAGGCTCTCTTAGTCTAACCAAGTTAGGCCTATGGGTTTTGGTATTGCAAAAAATTCAAGTTCTAGACAACTTCTGCTCATCACTAGATTAGTCAAACAAAATGAAATTTTTCTAACAACATAAGCTATTTTGAAATATACGAAATTTATTCTGACTTTTCGCATATTTGTGTAAAAACTTGATTCGAAATTTTGCTAAATTTCAACTTGTACTTAATCAGTTTTAATCAAGTTGAAACTCAGTACTCAACTCGAATCCTTAGGCGTTATGGAGAAGAAAAACACTCCCATTTTCGACTTACAGAGATAAAGAATTGCAGACGTTTAAGTTACAAAAACTGTTCTTAAACAAATATTTCCGGCGTTATTTATTGAAAAAAAGAAATGCTATAGGTACTATCTATATTTTATTTATGAATTTCGTATAGGCCTAACTCTCTGAAATTCAGCTAGGGGTTTTTAGTTGATCCAAAGCCTTTATATTCAAACGTGTAGCTGAGTTAATGTAAGAAAAATCGATAGTTTCCTTGAGGGCAATGTTCACACCAACCGAATTGAAAACTTTGATACCCACGTTAATTATTATTCATTAATCTTCAAAACCAATAATCCCAGTTTTCAAACATTGGTAAACATAGCGTAAAGCAAAACCATTCTCATTTTAGCTCATACAAATTTTCTGATTCCGAAAATCGCATTTTTGAATCTTAAATTATGTAAACAAAGGGCCACCTTTAACAACGCGTAGGTCCGAAGTTCGACCCGAACTTTACTGACCATCGTCATATATTCTGAAGAATTAAAATTCTCTTTAAAACGAAAGTAATTAACACAACTCAAAATAACCCTTCTGCGACCATTTTTCTCTCTTAAGTAGAGACTTAAATCCAATAAGTACGATACAGCCTATAGATTCATCTCTATTTCCCCCCCCCCACAATAACCTCACGAGATCATGAAATCTGAAACGAGATAATAATAATTGCGTACAAAATTAGTGTATGAAAAATCCTTTCTCCGGCCTCTGTGATACCGTCGAGAATTCGAATTATGGAATCGATTTTCATTTTTAGTTTTTGATGAATACGCGCATTTACCGGATTACTACGAGTAAGAAAAAAAAAAAAGAGAAGTATTTTACCCATCGAAAGTACGTTTATTTCATTTCGTAAATTAGAAAAGTTACGCGAACGTATTCCGGTTATGAGGGAAAATTCTTTGGCATTGCCTACGAAAAGTGACGCCGACATTCGATGGATTACATAAGTTTCCGACTAAAAACCTCGAATGATGGACTTTCTTCATAACTTTCATAACCAATATTTGCTAACTTTTGGTTGGGGCGAAGAATTATTCTCATTCAGTCGACACTAAAGGTCATGTAAGTTATACGAAACCCTTTTTGTGCAGTGTGTAACGTGGTTAAAGGAATCCCTACGAAAGAAAATTATGTCTGAAAAAGACTCAGTGAATCGATTTTAATTTACTTAAACTGATGAAATACCCTGAATGAAATATTGTATTTGAAATACATGGCTGAGAAAATAGGCCTAGCGTGCTAGCCTATTTAGTCGTGCAAATACACAACGCCACAAATAGATTTTTACATCGGATGACAATCATGTTTTGAAAAACTATAAAAATGATTTTAATTCCCAATTTTAATTACCTAGAATGAGGTATCCATGGGATTTTTGAAATTAAATAATATTGGTACAATTCCTTTTTTAAAGAATGAATAAAAAACACGTGTTTTTGGTGAAAAGTCGTCTTCCCAATTCCCAGTGAAACAGCATGCTCAGATAAAACCACCCGTTGTCGGTAAAAATTTACGTTTGCAGTGAGAACACGTGTTCACAATAAGAACATGTGTTCACAATGAGAACATGTGTTTACGGTAAGAACACATGTTCATAGTCAGAACATGTGTTCACAATAAAAACATTTGTTCACATTGAGAATATGTATTTACAGTAATAACACATGTTCATAGTGAGAACATGTGTTCACAATGAGAACACGGGTTCATAACAAGAACACGTGTACACAATGAGAACACGTGTTTACAATAAGAACATGTGTTCACAGTGAGAACACATGTTCATTGCAAAAATGTGTGTTTTTGGTGAAATCACATGTTCAAGCTTGAAGTGCGTCTTATTATGAATTATGTCTTTCCCATGAAAATTTGTGTTCTTGGTAAAAATACGTGTTCTCAGAGAAACTGTATGCTGTGTGTTCTCATTGAAAATGTTTGTTCATCGTAAAACCACGTCATTTCCCATGAAAATATACATTCACGGTGAAACCTCTTGTACATGGTGAAAATGTGTGTTCATATATTGAAAATGCGTGTTTTCAGTGAAACGATATCTTCTTCGTGAAATGACATCTTTCCCCCACCACATGAAAACGCGTGTTTTCAGTAAAAATTTGCGTTCACAGTGAAAACCTAAGGCTACTTTTGAGGCATTTCTTTTGACTCATTAGCGTTTTTATGTGATCATTTTGAAGGTTTCACTAGCATGAGCACTTTCTGAATTTGTTTCCTGATCAATAAAATAGGGCGTTCTGCAAAAAAAAAGTTTTTTTTTAAAGTTTTTTTAAACAAACTTTCTATGTGTTGGTGTAATATTACGTATAGACAGGGTGAAAAAAATAATAATAATTATAACAAAAATGAGTAAAACGATAAAAAAATTAACAAATTCAAAGAAGAATTGATATTGTTGAACCAAGATTTAGCAAAGATAAATTGAATAATACATAACACATTGTGAATGATTAGCCATAGTAAAACTTGATAACTTTTTCTCACCTCATTGATATTTTCACTTCTAATAACGTGGATATCAATTTGACAACGAAGCAGGCTGTCAAATTACCTTTGCCATAAAGAATACAGCTGCTAAATTGTAGCGTTGAAGAATTTTGGTACACAGTGGATTGCCAATTTGTGCTATTAATAAATCCGCTTCCACTTTCAACACTTCATCTATACAATATACAGGGTGTGTATTGGTGGCTGCCACATTACTATCTACCTATAAAGCTACCACTCTGTACTCCAAACCAATATATAGAAAATATACACATTAAAAAAAATTAGGTCAAAATGGGAAAATGGTACCAATCGTTTTATTTTCTCGTGAGACGAATAATTATCGTTATCTCCACCTCTAACCCTTTTTTGAGATCAATTTTAATATCCCGGATAAAAAAGGCGTTTTAGGCAAACGGTGACTTAGATATACAATTTGTGCAACATGGGCCAATTTCCTTACGAATCTATTGGACTTCTAGTCTTATTTTATGAAAAATTGGCTGGTGACATTTTATTTAATTCAATAGGAGAAGATTAATTAATTAACGAATTAATTTACAAACTCTGTCTATTTACGTGCTATACTGTTGTTATAATATTATATATACGTAAGTACCTAATCTTAAACGTAGTTAATAGGTAATTCATCCAAATGTTAAAATATCCAACAAAATCCTCCGCTGCACGATAATAAGATGTATACTTGAGCACATGTGGTTGAAGAAATTATTAGCTCACTAAAATTATTGACACCTTTTACTCTTCCCCTTTACCCACTCATCCTGCAAAATAAACTGAGGACATCATGGAAACAGAAAAGTATGATTATAGAATAAAAAAATACAATGCCTATCATAATTTATATTTAGATGAAAAAATTTATCAAAAACCATAAATATGGTCGCGTTATATAAAATATTTTTGCATTAATGTATAAATAGTAATTTTCTTGGAATACAGTAAGTACCTATAGTGGATACACGTTTCGAGCATGTAGACTATACGAAAAATTTATAAAATGATCTCTGCAAAGCATTGATAATTAAAAATTTATATTTTCCAGCAACAGTTAGGTATATTACTGAGATTGATACGTAACATTTTCATTACAAATCTAAATATCCCCATTTATTACCCAATTGCCTATTTTTTTTTTTATTCTTTCAACCTTTTAATATTAACTATCCCACAAATTAATTAATTAATTCTGAAATTTCCACAAAAAAAAAGCGCACAGTTTTTTCTTATTTCATTATATAAAATGGTGTGATGATTATATAAACTTTTACATGAATTCACTAGCTTTCCTCATTTCTAACTATAAAGTATTTTTTAGTTTTTTCTTCTCTTTTTGAACTATTTTATTCCGATGATATTTAACAGTGTAGAACATAATAAATAAAAACGCAGTATATATCATAAAAATCCAACCCGACTTCGCCTTCGGCTCTCTCTCTTTCCAATATACTCTACTTTCCTCATTTCCGTCGCCAAAATCATTCTTCAAAATATGAACGTTAATGCATAACAAAAAATATTAGTCTGAAAATCATATTTTTGTCGACTTTCAAACCTTGCAACTAGAGGTGGTTCAGTTCATACTTCGCATGGAACTACATTAACTATAATTCAGTAGGTTTATTCATTTTTTTTTTTTTTGAGAGAGAGATTTACTTCCTCAGATTCGATATGACTATGTGGTCGTAAGTTGTATACTTTTTATGGTACCTATTGACAATATTCATATTATATTATGCTTAATATGAATAATATACGTACACTAGTCTACGTACATTAAATGTTACTCCAAGCCTCACCACCGCTATTTCAATGCAATATATTCGTGCCAAAAGTGACCACCATTGTTACGTACCAACATCGTACGTCCATAAATTATTAGAAAATGAACAACAGACCAAAAAAAAAACCTGCAGTATGTAAGTATTTCCTCGTCCGGAAATTACAACTGTCAAAGTTATATGACGAATTCGATTTTACTAGGAAACTTACGTGTTACTCTATTTCTCATTTTCTTTCAATCGAATTCTGGACTGTTATTTGTAAATGTATCATTTTTTGTTTTACCAATATTTGATTAAACCACATGCAAGAAAAATTCAAGGGTTAAATCCAATTTTCGTTATTATTTAGGTTCCCTACCGTTATCGGTTTCGTTGTTATCCTAACTTAAGTCTATTTTCTGTTTAGTTTTTTTTTCATAAATACGTCATAAATAGGTAAAAACGTGCTTTTTTTAGTTTATTCTTCGGTATTAAAGCCATAAAATTTTCTCCATTTATATTTCTGTCTCCTGTGCCACAGTGTCCCATAATATAATAGTTTACCTTACCATACTTATTTTCTAGTTAAACTTCAAATCTCTCATATTATAATCATATAATACCCTTTTCTCACCCAATTGTTTTTAGTACCTTGTCATATTTAAATTCTGTGCCTCTAGTCACGACCAAAATTCTCAACATAGTTTCAAGTGATCTAACCAATGTGCAATAGTTAACATATTTGAAACAGGGCGTGATTGGCCCAGCTGAAAACCATATTAAGGATATGATGAAGTTTATATTGAAGCTTAAAATAGATTATTGTCTCATTTTGATAATGCTTCTGCTATACTTACTTAATAAAATCCTATTTTAAGGATTTTTACTCCATTAAAACAATTAGAACTGAAGCACAACTACCCATTCTTGATAAATTTGACAAGCCAATTTGTAATAAATTTCAAAGCGTTGGACGAAACAACAGAAAATTATGAACAAAAATTTAATCTTAATTAACAGCCTTGTGAGAATTAGCAACTGTATTTTTCACATCACCTAGTAGAATACATCCTGAGTAAGCTATCTCATCAGGCTCTTTAAGCGAGGCCTCTTCTTGGGTTCTTCTTCTTTTACCTTCTCATTGGTAAGTTGAACAATCCAGTAAATTGATAGCAGCATCTACATCTACAGGATTGGAATACTTGGATTTTTCAATTCTCATAAAAATTCTTCTAGTGTACAAGCTAGCTCTAGGGTTGATTTTTTCAGCAATTAGGATACGAAATTCTTTAAGTCAGAAAACTGGTATTTAGCAGATCGCATGTCTCTGAGTGCGGCTTCAGCCATCTTATCGGATTCAGGGATGATAACAATTTATGAACACAAAACTTTCATTGAAAAAATAAACTTTCAGGATTAAAAATGAAATAGGTACCTATAAATGAATATCACAACATATAGGTACATAATGCACAGATAACTAATACAAGAAATCTGGCCCTAAGGACCATTTTGTTAATTAAAAAAACAAATTATTTTATTTTTGACTGTAAAGTGTAAAAAAAAAAAGTAACAGAAATGTGTGTAAAAAATCTTAATATGGATGAATGAAAAAGGCGAAAGGTTGAACAAAACTGATAAAAACCTAAGATAAAGCTAAATAAAGCTAAGTTAAATGTGCCGCTAAAAATCATACATACCTACCATTAAGGTTTTGTGGTCTACAGAGACATATAGCTAAAGAGATGTCCATCTCTACATATATGCTGTAGTACAAAAATTTGACAAAGATCTTCAACCATTATCATCATCATCTTCATCATCATCAATGACAAGTCAACTTTGTTTAACATTCTGCGCAGCCAAAGCTGCACATATTGGGTAGTAAAAACACACATCTCTGTACCAATATACCCACACTATCAAGCTACGACACATTTGCAGGAAAGTAAATGAAATTGAGAAATCATTTATGATGATGATGATGTTTGAGATGTTTGTCACATTTTTAATCATCTGTTAGAGATCTCTTTAGTTTTATGTCTCTGGTATTCAAGCATAACATGAGTTATGGAAAACAGAAGATAATTTGCCTATTTTATTTCTTCTTCTTTGATTTAACATTTTTTTTTTTGTTTACACCTTTTTAATCTTACCCTTACGTTAGATTTTTTTTTTTTATTCTTACTGCCCATATTTAGGGGCATTTGATCATAATATTTGGTTAATTTTTTACTGCACAAGAAGGGCTGGGTAATTCCATTCACCTAAAATTTTTTCCCTGGTAGAAAATACTAAAATTTCCAAATTCGTAATTATGAGGTCATTAACGAAAACTTGATGATGAAAGAATTAGCGATGATCAGATGATAAAAAAGTAAAGAAAATCGAACGAGAAAAATTTTCTATATATTCTGAGCCATAAAACATACCCATGTCCATGTCAACACTTGCATATCACCAGAAAGTACCTCGAATCCCTCTTCCTAACCATTTTTATGACGTCCTCAACCTCTCTTGGTATGTCCTGTTTCTTTCCTTCGCCAGACCGTCCACCAAGCTCTTCACCCTTCCCCAAAAAATTCCAAATCGACAATTATGACATCATCACTCGTTGTTAAAAGAAAATCAGAGGATACCAGCCATAATATATAATTATCCATAGCAACATACCTATATCAAAACAGAATTAAAATTCTTCAATCTTCTTTGCGGACCATGACGTAACCCAGAGTGGAACAAGATGGACCATGGCAAACCCAAACAAAATTTTGAGCCACCCAGAATTTCCATGTCAATCAAAAAGTCACCGCCTTTGAGTCATAATAAGTTACTTTAAATTTAGCTTGTATATATACCTACTTCGTACATAAAAACTTATGACCAGAAGCAAATAACTTTTTTTTTTTGTCTAATCACTGTAAGCCCCAGATAAAAATAATATTTTCAAAAAGCATTTAATTATGGAATTATCCATTCGAAAAAATGTCGTTTCAGCCCCAACAAATGTCTGCAAAAATTTTTTTTTCGTGGAAAACACAAACAAATTTTCGTAAACTATCTATTGCGGAAACAGAAAACGAGTGAAAACCATTTACAAATGACTTTCATTTATGTAAGTACCTTTTTTGCAAAGTTTAACGTTTGAAAACATTTTTTCAAAAGTGTAAATATAAAAAAATAAGAAAATGGAGTTTCTTTCGTGCACAGACGCAACATTTTACGAGCTGTTTTTACTTCGAATGACTTATGCTTTCGTCGCTCACCAGCCAAATGGAATGCAAACGATAATATATTTCGCACTAAAGCTTTATATTTGTAGCTTCAAGAGACTCGCATTTGTTGAAAGTTTGTATAAAAAATAAATTAATGTAAAAATAATAGATTACCCATCTCTATAATCGTCTACTCGCATTTTTATCGACAAAGTTTTTCGTCACCAAAAAATCTGACCTATACGTAGTACTTTGAACGCCTATACGTTATTGAATTTATGAGATCTATAGGACATAAAATATATTATGTATCGCCAGTGCAGTACAAGTTTGGTGGCCTGTCGATGTTATTGGTGAGCAATAGAAAATCGAATGAAACGATTCGATTTTGAAGATCCGTAATATTTATCTAGTTGACGAAGCACTACTATTTGTGTGTAAAAAAAAAATTCTACGATTTTCAACGTCACGCGAAATTTGTAGGTACATATAAATATAAATATAAAAAGTTTACACAATCTTGATTAAATTTTATAACTTTTTTCTGCGAAAAAATGTCGCGATTTTGACAATTTATTTGTCATGCGAGAAAATAAAAAGAAGAATAACACCCGAAATATTAGAAATGCTTTTTATGGTGAAACGGTCATTGAGCAGATTACGTGCAAGAAAGACAAAGAAAAGTTAATGGTGAATAAACTTGTGAACAAAAAAAAAAAAAAAGGTGTAATACGTCTCGAGAAAGGTTATGATGTATCTTCCTAAAATCCCTTAAACCATCTGTACTTTAATTTATGATAATAAATAGTATAGGTAATTGAAGAGTTTCGAGTGAAACTAGAAAGATTCTACAATACCACGTTTAGTGGAAAATATGTGTGGCAACTTCCTACCAGTGGTGACTGGTGTACTTGTGCACTTGCTGGTAGGTTGTGTGGCCTGTCGTTACATTATGTAGGGCAAACACGTTTTTGGTATACACGGGTTAGTAGCTCAGCACTACTAATCTAATTTAATTCTGAACAGGGCTCACACACTCACACACACACCAGGTCTATATGTAGTTGTATGCATGCGCGTACCATTGCGTCCTACAAGTGGTAGCCCCGACGTAAGAACGCAGTTCAGTTATCGGCAAACAGCTGATTGAATAGGTAGTAGTTTTTTAAACTCCCTCTCATTCATCAGCCGATGGCTGATCAAGAAAATTGTAGCTCTACTCCCTCTTGGTAAAAACCATTTTTATCAAGACGTCCTTCGAGTGTAAACTCCATTTGGCAGAACTTGGATACAAGTCCTCGAGTTCTCACTGCCCCTGGTGGCATTGACTTTCCAGAAATGGATCGACAGCAAGCCAACCAGCGGGCCATTGACAATCTAATCTCCCCTCTCTTCTCCGTTGTCAGATCCTTGACCACACTGGGGAATGGGAGATTGCCGAGGTTAGAGGCCACTGACGTACCATTCAGTACATCAACACCTCCCCTAGCTACTATGACAATCACATCGTCATCAGCAGTTGTCTGTTTCTTCACCACCCTGGTGTCCTCTATGCCACTTGGAGGGGGAACATCTAGACTTCTGCTTCAGCAGGATGAAGACCATATCCTGTTCTACTTATCACCTGTTCCACAATAGCAATTGGAATCCACCATGACCACCACACCAAATATCTTGGTGGCGGCCCAAGCACATGCTCATGGTAATGCCACAGAACACCAGATGTTTTTAGCCATCGCAGGCTTGCTCCCACCATCAGTAGCCAACATAGTCTCCAACTTACTGTACAGCACCGATCTCACTCAGCAGATGTGAAGTAACCTTCTCCAGTTGATTCTTGAGGAATTCTCACTCTCGAACAACACGCAGGTATGGCAACTCCTTGAACAGATGGTCCATGAACCTGGAGAGAAGCCAAGCGCCTATCAGCGTCGCTTGATTCAGCTCAACGACAGTCATGTTGACAACACCGTCATTCTGGGTCTGCTCTACCACAGCTTACCTTCGGTGATCCAATAACCTTTGTCGATGCAACACCCGGTAAACTTGCAATTAGCTGCCATCGCTACAGATGAAGCAATCATCCATCAGCAGCCCTTCAAATTGCAGTCTACAGACACTGCAATTGTAGAGCCAACCACCATTGTTGCTCTTATAGCTCTACTAACTAGAGCTTCTTCCATCTCTGGCACTCCTTACACAACAAGTCAAGAGCCACTGCATTGAGGGTAACCCTGCTCTTGTACCAAGCCTCGATAGTCCCTGTGTCCAGCTGAGTCTTGATGGAACAGTCTTCAATGACTTACTCGGACCTTGTTGCCCCTCATTGGCACTGTTCAACCTCTACCTACCTTCTCATACTTCACATGACACAACTAGGATAGGCTATCATATATTGCTCTATCCTTTATTCAATACACATAATATATGGTTATGATTTTGAGTAGGGAGTAGCAATGAGCCACTGTCCTCAGACTATCTCACTTGATAGAGCAGTTGATGCCTATACCACCTCTTCCAGCATTGAACCCATACGGTTCCACTCCCTCAGTGTTGAGTCCACAAGACTCCACTCTCTCTCTCTCTCTCTCTCTCTCTCTCCTTCATTCAAGGTGTGGCTTGATCAACTCTTGCTCAGACAACAGCAATCGATGGTCACACAACACTGGTGACCAGGAGATGCCTCCAGCCTAAAATCCGTGAGAACCTTCAAACTGCCACCCTCACGTTTATCATCGTCTGTTTCCCCTGGAAACAAACTGGGAGAGAGTAGTGTTGTCAAATATCGATATTTTTTTGTATCGATACGATATCGATATTTGTGGGAAAATATCGATAATATTGATACGATATCGATATTTTATAAAATTTGATAAAAAATTTTTGCAGATGGCTCATCTGAATTATTGTCATTTAAAACTATGAAAATAAAATGTAAATTTGAATTTTATAAATTTGAGGAAAATAATAATAGAAGCAAAGTAAGTCAGGGTATTTACTTGACATTGTTGATATAGTTGTAGATATAGATATATGTGAACTATGTTTGAGAAATCTCCTCATTTTGGACTGGAGTCAAGTTCAAGTTATTCTTAATTCATAATTTCATAATTCATAATTATCATAAATATCATCTGTCATCAGTTTCAGTTGTCACTCGTTCACTCGTAATTTTATCAATACCACAACCACAACCAGAGAAAAAATAATTAAAAACTGGCATTTGAAAATATTGATATTTTTGACAACACTAGGAGAGAGTAGTGTGGTGACTTCCTATCAGTGGTGACGGGTGTACTTGTGCACTCGCTGGTAGGTTGTGTGGCATGTACCTACATTATGTAGGGCAAACATGTTTTTGGTGCACACAGGTTAGTAGCTCACCACTACTAATCTAATTTAATACTGAGCAGGGCTCACACACACACACAAGGTCCATATGTAGTTGTACGCATGCACATACCACTGTGTCCTACAATATGTTTAAAGTTTCCTCTTCCTTATATGCACATTAAACTCATTCTAACGCTGCAGAACTGAATTACTACGTGCTAATTACTGCACAGAAAAATATGCACTTTGGACTACCCACAAATACAACCAGCCTTAGCCCAGAAGTCATAAAAATGGATTTTGTTCCCTTTTGATCTGCGTACCTCAGTTGTAAGAATCATGAGCAACTCATTACTACACCACAAAAATGCTTATACAAGAAAATTTTAACTTTACAAGCTTCCATTTGCCTACTACCACTTAAACCAAAATGGTAATGAATAGTTTAGTTTTGCAGAATCAAAAGAAGGTCGAGGGAGTTATCACTCTTTATTTTTGAAATGTGTCGATGTCACTTTGAAACTCAAATGACTGAAATTGGCTGAAACTATCTGTGGGGACTCTACTCATATGAGGTAAAGGGCTTGCACCCCTCAATGACAGTTGCCACCAAAAGGCTGGCATATTATCGTCTCTATGATGTTAAAAACACAGTTACGTGTGTATGTTCTTACCTGGATGTATATTCAGGTAAGATACAATGTTTGGTCAATGATGAATCGCCTGATAATGATCTTGGTGATGTTACAGCCCAGTACAAAATGTGCTGCGTCATTCCTTATCTCTATTCAAGATAGGAAACAACGTAATTGGATGACATAATTTTGTACGTATATGTACATATGTATGTCTGTGTGAATGTGCCAATTTCCCTATATAAACTTACAAAACTGGCGGCAAAATTTCTAGTGTTTGTTTAGATTTGACTCTCCCATACATTCGTGTATGATATGGTAGAATGCGCAAAGCTGTTGATTATCTTCTTGTGTGAATACTTCTTCATGATAAGGTATTCCATACTATCCTTATGTTCAACTATATCAGGTTTCTTGATGTCTTAGTCATTCATTAGAAAACTGGAATTAACTTATTAGACTTTAAGTATTTTCATAAGTAAAAATATTTACCGCTAGAGGTTCACCATAGATACACATGCAAATCTAAAATAAGCCTTTTTAAATTGGCAATATGTAATGTTACGCTTCAAACAGGATGTTTTGTAATTTGTTCTAAAGTTCGTAGGATTTAAGGAATTAGAAATAGGCAGATTTCCATAAGAAAACTTTGTTTATAGAAAAGCTTCTCATATTTAGACAACACTCTCATTTTTTACTACTCTTAAATGTTTTTTAAGAAGATAAAGAAACGAGAGCAGCTGTTAATTTTTGGATAAAGTTGAGTACAACATCTAGTAAAAAATATTTCTTGTTGAACAACTGCATAGAATGCATGATTTTTAAGCCAAATATGATATAGGCTAAACAAAAGGGCCAATTCTACAGCAGTGTGTAAAAATAACTTTACCACTTACTGCACATACGCACTCTACCAACAATTATTTCACCACATAACCTACAGCACATGTACAATCAAGAATTCCTGCACTTATTACAAAAAATATAGCATATAGTATTATGTACAGAAATTCAGTTCCCAGCCTGCTTGTGTGAAGTTTACAGCACTCATCTCCAGCTAGAGCTGCAACTCTTTTAACTCTCCTTATGGAACTGCCTTGTGTGTTGTTTCTTATTTAAAACGTTTAATTGTGAATTCATGGCTGTTCAAGTATTATAACAATGTATTACCTAATTCTATTAATTACAAGGTCAAGTACCTACGTATATCTGTCAGTGAGAATTGTGTGAGATATTTTCTAAACTATCTCCATTAATAGTGTGGTATGCCAAATTGGTTTTTATCAGTTACACGAGTTTTGGTTTTTTATTGGCTCCCATAATTTTTAAATCAATTACTTACCTGGATTGATTCCTAAAGTACGTAACGATATACCATACACATGGTATCTGAAGATGAAAACATCGATAAAATACATGTTTTACCCATGAGTGAATGAAGATGAAATTTGAAAGAATTGTCGAAATAAAAATGTTGAAGTAAAAACAAATCAGAAATTTTTAAATATTAAATTAATATTTCCCCACAGTGAGATATTCCAAAATTCACTGTAGGGGAGAAAAACTGGAAGGGATAAGCCCAAGGTTTGTTCTCGCCGAACTCGTGTGCTATTTCATAATAAAAATCTAAAAGATCGAAAATTACACCATTTTCTTTCCTCGTTTTTCCCTTATTTTCTCGGAACTTTTTACCCCATTTTGAAAACCTACATCCTCAACCACCGAATTCTCCTACCATACGTGACCACGTTAGCCGAACATATCGTTAAACAAAATAATTACGAGTAAACAAAAAATACCGGTTTATTTGGAAACAGAAAGAACATACCTTTGTTTTTCAAGGCATAGTAATATTCATATTGCGGAATTGGACAAAGTATTTAAAGACGGACAAAAGATTAACAAAATAAGAAAAAAAAGATGAAGTAACGACGAGGTTTCATCAAAGTGAATTTTTTATACAATGTTAAAAGCAAAATTACAACAAGAAAATTCGTAGGTCTAACTAAAGTGAAGGTACCAAATGGAGTGATTTCTTCTTATCTTGAAAACCTAGAGCTAGCCCAAAAGTTCGCAAGAGAAGGAGAAATCACTATATCAACTTCCATTTCTGATAGCAAGTTAACAAAGGGAACAAGCAACGAGCAGAAATGGAAGACGATATTGGGAAAAAACGTCAGATAATGAAACTCCATTCTTCAGAGAAGAATGTAATAAATTATCTGGTTTCAAAATTTTACGGATACTTCAATAGCTTATTCGAATAGGAGAATCCTAATTCTGAACCTTCATTGTTCTTGCAAATATTTCAGAAACGGTGCCTACACATGAGCACTTTTCGCACCAAATACTACAGAGTGTAGACCAATGTGGAATACTATGCCATTCTGTTCAGAATAATTAAATAAAAGTAGTGTTTTGATTGAGAGTTTGTTATTAACCTTTTGCTTATTTACAATACGACATCGCCAAGACCCAACTATCTCTAATTCAAAATTGTCTCTAATTTTTTTAATTTTCTCACATTTGATGATAAGTCAACTAAGAATAAATAAGGTGACAAAAAGTTTTTGTGGGCAGAATTTCGTTTGGACTAAATGTTTATTTCCACCTTTGAAAGACGATGGTTCAAAAAATTATTCGTTGGACCATTTATTAGGGATTTTTAAAACATTACAGACTTTAAAAATCCATCGTAAGGTCTTTTACAATCTACTTACGATTTCTTTTCGGTTCGGTACAGCCTATTTTTATCATTCCACATAAATACATGAAATTTCTCCAAAAAATCCGAAAACGTATAACAATACTGAAGTATAGGTATCAATGTAGACCCATTAGATGAAGGATATTACAAAATGAGAATCTACCGGATGATTATTTTTAATTTTATACAAACATCAAAAACCAATTTCAAAAGTTTTGAACGCTATCGTATCGTAGGTACCTATATAATTTTGAAATCCAAATGCCTACACATTTCTTATCCATTTTTGTTTTCTTTTACTTCTTGCTCCACAACCTTTTTGAGATTATAAAATAGTTTATGAAGATGCTATTAGATATAACATAGGTAGGTAGGTGCTCAGCTAAATAAAATTGGGACAATATAACAAAAACATTAAGCAACAACTTTCACGCTCGACTCGCAAGTTTTGTCATTTTGGTGTTGTTCCAATGGGTTCGATTCGAACTTCTGTAATATATAACAATATTTCATCGTTAATATAACTTTGAACTTTTACTAGAGCGTGCAATGATGATGATTCTATACCTTCATAAATCTTCGAACAATTTCGTCCTCTAAAAGCCGCTGAAAATATTTTTCTTTATATGTATGTGAAAGACGATTTTTTTTTCCTTTCTCTTTGTCAAGTTTTCTTTCTTCTTCTTTTTTCGTCTCCTCTTCGGCTGTTTCTTTCAATGCGTTAGATTTCTTTAGGAATTTCGTTTTCAGTTGAATTACTCTGTCATTTCGAGAAAATAAAGATAAATTTGGAAGTTGATCATGCGAAATAATCGGCTGTACAAAAGAAATTGAACATTGACGATGATTCTAGAAATTAGTGGAAGATTATTTGTTCGATTTACGACACTCGGTACACTTTGCTCGGTTGAATTTTATTTTTATTGCGAGTTCTAAAGAATAAATAAGATACTTTACCAAGACGTTGGGTAGCAAATAAATTGAACTAGATATAATGGTACTGAAAATTAATTTAAAGTAGAGTATGTAAGCCTACTCAAAAATCATATCGATATATTTCTTAAAGAATCTTGAGACTAAAGAAAGAGAATATGGCTGTAAAATCCATGAAAATCAAATTTTTAATTCGCCGCCTTCATCTCGTTCAACCATAAAAGTCGATAAGGTAGTAAACGATGAATAGAAAGTAATTATCTACTGGTACTGAAATTTGTTTTTTTACATCCTTCCAACTCCCTTCTCTAGACGATAGAGATTAAAGGCTGGATGCGAGAACAACACTTAAGTATCGGGTGTTAGTTGAAACACAAAATTTGGTCCTTTGGGAGAAAGTTACTTTCTATAAAAATGTAAGACGATCTCGGTAAATACTGGTCAGACCAGTACTTATAGTACTTATCAGAAAGATGAATTTCCATTAATTTTTCGTTCAGGAGGTACTTACAGTAATAAAATTACAATCTAGCCTTATGTTTAAACGATAGGTAGTTACACTTCTTGAAATTAGGTACATAGGTGTGTCGATATTTTTCTGGAGGAGTAAAGTTCAATAGCAGCTAAGAGTTCAGGTAAAGTCTATTGACTACATAGGGTAAAGTTTGGTAACTAGAGAATACTGTGAGTAGTGAGAAAGGATTCCACAACAGAATGTAATCTCCAATTTGTGTGTTTCCTAGCTTCGTACACAAGTACAGGAGTGCCAACATCACTAAACACTAGCTGATGATATCTATTCATTGACGCCTTTTATACTTGGCTCAGTACACGCATATTCACATATTAATAAATCGGTATTTACATAATTATGTATTGGTGATCTAATTATATCCTATTTTGTAGATAACAAAGTGCTATGAGCACACTTGTCAACATGATGTAATTGGTGATAGGCTGTTTTATCGCAGTCGCTTAGTTATGAATTACATTCAGAAAGTAAAAAATAATTTGTGCAACTATGTATTTAACAATGCAGTGCACTAAATTAGCCAGCCTTCTGATGGCGACTGTTGTCAACAGGGCCGAGAGTCACTAAATACCTCTTATAATATGATCCCCTTTCGGAGTTACTGATTTTTGGGTACTTATTTGCAACACTGATATTATTCTGAGGTATCCCAAGTAGTGATGTTATATCGAAGCATTTTTGAGTATCGATATGTATCGATATTTTGAAGACATGTATCGATACATATTGATACGGTATCGTATCAAAAATACATAATTTTTTTTCTTGATAAATTCAATAGTAGAGTAGATTCAAATACAGACAACCTGTAAATATAGGTACTAATTTGATTAACGAAAAATATACTTTCATAATCTGTTCTGTCTGCTGGCAGTCTGGCGCGCTTTTTCATATTTTTATTTATTTATTTATTTATTTATGTTTTTTATTTTTAAAGTATAAAATGTATCGATACGTATCGTTAGTATCAAGCAATATATCAATACTTCGATACAGCTGTGTGTATCGATATGTATCGAAATTTTTAACATCACTAATCCCAAGTATTTTTGTAGCTTTTACTATCAAGATTGGAGTTTTCTCTAATCTTGACAGGTACAATTTTTATACATATATTTAAATTCTTTAATTTTTTTAAACTTTTTTTAACCATATTATTGAACCTAAATTACAAGATAATACTAGGTCTCATCACTTTGTTAATGCCAGTGGCCGTATGCATTCGTCTGGTTTATATTTTGCCTCTTTTTTACCTTTTACATTTTTATATTGCATGCTTATTTGTTCATTCCTATTCACAAATGTGACTTTTTGTATATGGATAATTTCAATGGTTTTTACCTTTATGTTTTATAATAAAAGTTCAGGTATGTTGTCCTTCTCATTTGTTATTTTCATAATGTTATAAACTTGTTTTCATACATAGGCCAATGGGCAGAGGTGGGCATATGGCCCACCTAGTGATGTGTTTTCTTTGATAGGGGTTTTAAAATTTGACACTGCTTTTTTTTTTATTCTGTTATTATATCAAAATTCCCAAGTTTTAAGGGTTACTGTAAACCTTACCTTGGACTAGCTATCCAAGAACACCAGATTTTTGAACTTTGCCTGCTGTTTGTTGTCCAATTTGCGTATTTTGGACTCAGTGTCGTGGGCCTTAAAGACGTTTTGGGAACCTTGGGTTGTTTGAGTGTGACATTTCATATAAAATGTGCTGCCTACCGGGTTAGTTTTGTTGTGGCGTGTTGCCACCCTGGTTGGCATACCACAATTCTTATTAATAGTTATTCTCTCGATACATTTTTGTTTTTCACTTCTGCTATCTGGTGTTCTTAACATGTCCTCTGTTACTTTTTTACAATAAACTATTATTTGGTACGGTACAGAAGTGTTGTCGGTTAATTATTTCATTCAACCTACTTCTTTATTTCGTCGTCTACTCAAGCAAATAACGGACATAGGTACAGTCTCGTCCAATATCACCACAATTAACAGTCGAATAATATGTAGATATAAGATAATGTATCGCCTACAATATCACTGATCAGAACAGGGGATATCAGTTATTTCAAACTCTCTTAAAAGTTTAGTTCCACGATTGCGGACACAATTTTCAGTCACGTCGAAGACTTTTATTCGTACTTTTAAAACGGCGCATTGACTCAATTTTACGAATGACGACGAACATTCGCAAAATTTGAAGGCGCCCTTTGTCGGTTATCCGCAGACAAGATAATCAGATTTAAAGTTTCAACCTTTACCTACCACCTCTCCGCCCTCTTTGTAGTCGGTCTTTTCTTCGTTAATTTACGGTCGTAAAAGTTCTTCCGCTCGTCTCGTCTTCTCACGTGGGTACCCTGAAAAATTATAATATTCGTTTTCTTCGAGTTCATCGAATGTCTTCAGATCGTATTAATATCTGCGTCTTAATACGAAAAAGGCGAACGTAGGGTTCGCCTTCAGCGGTTTCACAGAGGTGAAATTTTACGAAATATGCGAAAACTTTTTCCGACAGAATGATGCGGATTATAAAATATTTACACGTCAAAATGTGTTATGAAAAGTTGAAGTGAACGAAAGAGTTGGTTGCGATTGTTGGGTGAGAAACGGCGGCGGTACGACGAAGAAAGTTGATTGTGTTTTACAAAAGTACCTATAACCTTTTCGCCTTCATCACTCGATTGACATCACAAAGGGTATAGTTTTCACGAGCGGAGCGAAAAATAGCATTCTTCCGTTCGGTATGCAGCTTTTTACCACGAAAAATGAATAAGATGAAATTATATACATTATATTGGTTGGTACATTTTCGTATTGCACAGCTAAATAAATCTACGCTAAATAGGCGCATATAAAACAAGTACCTAATTTTTACTTTCAAAGGCACAAATGTCGATAGACTGAACGATTAATATTCGATTATGACCTACGAGTACCTACATGAACTTTTTGCCGAAGTTTTCAATCATAACATTGAAACAACATCAAGATGGCATGAATGATCTGTAAATAAATATTTATAATTCGATTGTAGAAGTTAATGAAGTGATAGAACCGATAAACCTGAGTAAAAATACCATTTTTCACCGACTTCAAAATAAGGAGGAGATTATCAATTCGATCCATAAGTATGTTCGGTTTTTTTTTTTTTTATGTTTGTTCCAGTCTAACTTTTCAATCTGGGCACCGATTTAGATGAGCTTCTTTTCAAATGATAGAAGATGATCGCTTGGTGGTTCCATTCAATTTTTTTTACAATCAATGAAATAGTTTTTGAGTTAGGTATCTTCAAATAAAAAAAACTTAGTTTTAAATGTACCTACTTAATGAAAATTTTCATTTTTGAGTACTTTCAAAAAAGCCAATAACGAGTATTGTCAAACACAATTACAAGCACATCGAGAAATGCAATATATTTTTATATTCTATAACCAGTATTGAAGTCTTCACGCGTTGGAAATGAGTATGAAGAATTAGCTGACAATTTCAGCAGCTAGCTCATAATTCACGGAATATAAATTTCTTTAACATAATATTAAGAAATGGATAAATAAAATAATAATTCCCATTGTTTACTCGAAACTAATAAATAAGTATAAACAACATTATAATTAATTCAAACTCGACGATTAATTGAAAATTATTGTACGTAATTCAATTGAAAAAATTAAATTCATTCATAATGCTCTCGGAAGAGGCTTGCTCCATTTTTTAGAGCCAAATTCAAAAAATATGTTTCCCAAAAAGAGCTGAATTTCTTGGCCGAAATTGGTGAATAGCGTGTAGGTTGTTAATTGTAATAAAAAGTGTTCGTCTAAAGATGGGAACGCGTTTGTATTACATACCTGAGTATCCTCCAAGTATAAAAGAATTATTCTATTTGAAATGCCAATTTTTTGAGTTTTTCAACGTCATATAATATATGATTGTAACTAATACTAACCGCAGTCTGCGACTGATGGTGATGGTGATGTAGCACCTAATCATAATAATTAGCCTAAGTGGAATACCTTGTCGTGAGGAAGTATTCTCACCAGAAGGTAAATTCTACAGAATTAATTGCGTGTTCTGCCACTTCATACCATAGGCATGGGAGAACCAAATCCTCGGCAAACACTGGCAAATTTAGAGCCAGTTCTGAGAGTTTATATACAGGATTTGGTACACACACACAGACACACATACGTACATGTACGTATGGTATTATGTCATAAGTTGCGTCATTTACTGCTTCCGTAAGGTGATAAGAAACAACGCAACGCGTTTGGTATTGGGCCGTGACATCACCAAGATCGTTATCTGGTAATTGATCATGGTCCGTGCAATGTATCGTACTTGTACATACGTGCAAGTACATGCATACAAACATTTGTGTGTATATGGTTTAACATCATTGAGACGATTATTTGCCAGCCCTTTTGGGGCGGCGACTGTCGTCGAGGGGTCCAAGTCTCTATTCCTCATATGGGAGAGTCCCCACAGCCTATTTAGTACTTAAACTTTTATATGAAAAAATACTTTAATTTGGACGAGATAACAAGGTTTAATATGAAAAAATATTAGTGGTTGAACTTTTATTCGAAACTTTTATGCATAATATAAGCAACGGTTTTTGATAATGTGCAAAATTGTTCGGCTATTTGTATATAATTGCAAGAAGTAGCCGATTTTGATACGAGTGTGAATTTTGCTGTACGAGTCAAAGGCGAGTATTCCAAATCACACGAAACATCTACTTTGCACGCATATCACACACTATTTTTTGCAACACTCCACCCTCCCACCACCTAAAAAATAGACAAAATTTTTTTTTTAGAACCAAATTAACTAATAATTTTACTATAGAAGAAACAAAAAACTATGAAAATAATCGAGTGTCGTTCAAGGAAGTGATCGAGCTGTGCGAGAAAGTCAACCCAAAACTGCTCATGTGCCCGACAATATTTTTTCGCGTCATATTGAAATTCGCTACTTTTTGTTCAGTCAAGGGGCATTAAAAAACATATATTTCGGTTGGGTGTTGCAAAAAAAAATTTTCGGAGGTTGTTTTAGCCTCTTAGAAAAATTAGCACAAGGAATAAACGATGGTATTTTCAACAATTAAGTTGATCCAGGGATTGTTACCAATTATTTTAACTGAAATCTTATTCGTTGACAAAAATTTTTTTCAATCTTCCTTATTTGCACAAGCTAATAATATTAGAAACGTCGAGTAATTTCAAAGGAAAATTTTTTAAAATGTTATATGCAACAAAACTTACATTAAAAAAAAAATATGAATAACAGTTCGATTGGTTTAGGATATATCGATTTGGTATTTCATTCATGAATCATTTTGGTAATTACATAGGTAAGTATATTAAACTTGATAAGTCGTCTAACGGGACACTCCTCAGATTTTTGAAATGAAACTTAACTTATGGATGGGTAGTAAAATCGTTTCGTTCGCAACAAGAATCTGTAATTCCAACCAAAAATAGTTTCAGATGACGCAAATGATTCTTTTGAATCATTCAGGCTACCACCACCCCACCCATACGAACATCTATCAAGATACGACCCGTATGTTTAAGTGGTAAGGTGCATGAAACAGAAAGACCTCACTCTGAGCGTGCGTGTGGGAGGGTGTGTGTGTTTTTTTTCAAATGTGTAGGTGTGTAGGTGTATGAGTGAATGTTGGCTCGTTTTCTTCTCGCATAATAATTATTTTTGCCACATTAATCGATTAATCGAATATAATCAAGGCTTGGGTAAGAATCACAAAATTTTTATAAAAATTAAATTTTTCAAGTCATCATCAGTACTTATCTGTTTCTTTAATTAATTATTAATTCATCAATCAAATTTCGTATTTTAGTTTCTTGAAAGAATTGTTACTTTTCCAATAAGTAATTGTTAATTAAATTTATCCCATTTCTTTTTGTATCCTGCGCTTTTTTCCCCTTCAATATAGAATGAACCAAATTATAAAAATTTATTATATGCTGACATCAGATAGAAATTTCACTTTAACCGTGTGCACCATCGCACACTCATTTTTTTTGTATTTTTTTTTTTTAAAGAACTTGGATTTTGTATTTTGCATGCACGATCGCCTGCATTTTATAAAGAAACTGCTTCGAATAAGTCTATGCTACAACAAAAACAGAAGAGTAAAAGAAAAAAAAAGGGGGCTTAAGCGGTTTGTGCCTTTTTTCCCACTTATTGGCTACATGCTCCCGAATCCGATGCAAGTTTTTTTTACTCCAATTTTTTCTTACACTTGTATTATTGTGAACGTGATAATACAGTACATGGAATAGGAAAGAGAAAAAGAAAAGGGCAAAGGAAAAAGAGTGCTAAAAATAAATATTGAAGTACGTATCCACATATGCGCCAGCACTTTTTTACAAAAATTATTATTCTTCTCAAGACGGCAAAAGAATTGTTCTTATGAATGTAGTGCATACTGTTGCCGATGAATTGGTTAAGAATGTGCTTCATCAAAGTGTCTTCAAGTAAGGCTTAAATGTTTTATTTAAAATCTAGAATCAATACGAAATTTTGGAATAACATCTCAGGTAATTCCAATGTTTTATTAAAGTTGAAGGTTTTGACAAAAATTAGTTCTCAAGTCAAACTCAAATATCAAACGGGCACTACAGTGTACATACGATCCTTATAATTATTCATTCTTTATTTTGGGGTTTATAATGATTACCTATTTAAACAATTTCAATGAATTCCATTTTGTGGTATTTTGCTTGCTCTTTCTTGAAAAATGACATATATTGGTCTGCAGTTTATTTTGAAGAGTCTCCAACCAAAAAAAGGATTACATACTGTTGCACAATCATTCAATCAATATTAATTGATTACTTCTATTCATTAAAATAACTGATTAATTATATTGATAAAAATGATAATTTATATTTATTTTGTTTATTTTATATTCGTATCGATACTTGACATTTGGGGTCTGTGTAATATAGAGGACGAGGAAGACAGATTCGATATAATTGAAAAAAAATAAAGATGTTCACAAAGTTACATCTCACAAGTATGTAACTGCAGCAACGAAAATATTTAAAGTATAGAGTTTTAGAAAGTGTTTAGAAACAGAGATGAATGAAGTTAAACAAATGAGACACTGAATGAATATCATAGTGTAGTCACGAGTATAAGAGTACATATAAAAGTGTTTGAATAGAGAAAGACGAGTGTTCGTAGAAGTGTGAGGGGAAGATAATTGGTGGTACCAACATTTAACGATTTGAGAAAATATCGATACGCTTAGTATCAATATTTCAGGGCTGAAAATATCGATGCAATATCGGCATCACTATTGTCAGTAGGTCTATTTATAGGTAATGTCTGAAGTGAATTTAGTTCCTATTTTCAAATTTTTCATCACCAGATAGATATACCTACTTCCAATTAGTAGCTTGACTTCTAATTTTCTGATTATAAATTCATAATATTATGTAATATGATTCTCTTTTATACTTCTTTTTTCCTTTTTTCTTTTGTTTTTTGCTAAATTTAATACAAAATTTGGATATTAAGTCAACTCAAATTCATACCTACTTAAGTGAGTACCTCACCTATAAGTATTTTTAATGAGGAACTTATTTTTTAACTTATTCACCAACTTACTTATGTGAACATTTTATAGAAACAGTAAGTTGAATTGCTTAAAATAGTGTAAACAAATAAAATATCAGATTTTTCCCTAATATTGAATCTGATGTAAAGAAATAAAATGATGATAACTCAGAAACCAATTTGATATCTCAATAGCCACAGGCAGGTACATAAGCTACTTAAACTCACATCAACAAGGAATTAGTCTGATTAATAGGTAAGGTCCATTATCAAATGTGACATTTTCATATTGTGGTGTGAGAAAGCACTACCAAAAAGAACACAACTGCAGAAGGCAGATACGTGAAGGCGAGAATAGTTATATTACACACCAAGGTTCAAAATGAATATATGCGAGGGAAGTTTACAAAATGAGCAGCTTGTGAAAAATTCCTGATTCATGTAAACTCACTTTTGAACTTTGTTGAGGAAGATATTTTTTATAATTAATGATCAGAAAGCACCGAGACGTTAAAATTCTATCATAATGATGTGTCTTTCTTGAAAATCATATAAAATTGAATAAAATATCACCTCTTCCTTACGGCAAATTTAACGTTTCAATCAGAAAGCGTAACGTCTACCTCGATGAAAAGTGAATGTACTTCCATGTAAAAAGATGCTTTACCTATTTACATGAGGCGCATTCATATTGCATGTAAGTTACATTCATCAATGATAATTTCTACTTTTCATTTGCAAAATACCAGCATAGACATTATCTTTTTGATTCTGTATTACCTATATAACAGAAATTAAATCCCCTTTTCGATGTTTTTCATTTTTATATGTGCGAGAGTGCAGAAAGCTCAGACGAATTTTCTTAGAACAATGTAAAACTGGTTTTAGTCATCATATGAGAGGTGACAATTAATACTATTTCTCAAGAAAAAAGCCTAAAAATTTATTTATAAAATGACAAATAAGTGGGTACACCATTCAAAGTAATCCTCCTCTATCACGGTGATTCTTAACCTACAGTCCGTGAACCACAGGTGGTCCATCGTACGCCAAGAAATGGTCCACCAAGTCATCAGTCATTAGAAAAAGGCATGAGTTCTACTACATATTCAAAATAAAAGAACAACACATTTAATAACATAATGCGCAAATACCTAAAAGGGGATCAAACAAGGATCATTGAATTACCTCAAGAGATTTCGTTAAACGCACATAACCGAAACATCGAGAGGTGTGATTGCCGGATGGTATTGAAGGTGAGAACTCCCAATGCTGGGAAGAAAAATATACTTTTAAACCAAGTTATATGGAACAAAAAGAAAACTTTTAAATTTAGAATCACGAGGACGGCAGAGAGAAAGATTGTGATACTCCCTCAACCATTTTAACAACAAGAAATGGACCAAAAATAAAACTCAGAAGATTAATAGAAATAAGAAAAGACGGTGGTTAGTGGCCTGAATGTATCTCACCTCTCGATATTTCTATTATTGTTCGAGCTGAAAACCAATGTAATACAAATAAAAAAGAAATTTGGTTAGGTAGCGCTAATGAAATTTAGAAAAAATATAATCAAAAAATAGTGAAAAAGAAATAAGCAATAAAAAAATTTAATTACTACATAATGTTTATTATTGGTAGGCCTACTTTATTTTATGAATTATTGAACTTATTGAATATTTGTCACATAAAATACTGAAAAATGTAATTTTTCTCCAAAAAAGGTTCATAAACTATGAATTTTTGACATGCGATATTCACAAAAATTATGTACTTACCGAGCTGAAAGTATATGTTGAATTATTTTCGTCTTAAAATGATGAACAATTTTGTAATTAGCAAGAATTTCATCAATTCTTCATTACCCTTATCTGACTATTTTCTTCAACAAAGTAAAAAATGAATGATGCGGACTTTAATAGTTACCTAAATGGTTCGGTTCTTCAAATTAGGTAAGATTAAATTTTAGTGGGATTTTTCAACATTTAAAAACTTTTAGCCTAAATTTTACAACGATAAATTTCGAAAATCTTAAATGTAAGTAGCTACCTTCATTTATGATTTTACCATCACCTTAATTCATCAAAAAATGACCTTAAATAAGCTTCTATGAAATTTGATTTTTCAAGTAGCACGCAGTCAATAAAATTTATGAATATTATTATCGATAAATTATGATAATTTATTTCCTAACATATTAGCTCTGTTTGATAGGACTACACCAACTTACACCAACATACACCAGGAGGGCGATTCCACAAATGTGGTAATGCTATATGTCTTTGCGCCTAGTTTTACTTGAATATTTGTGAAATATCCCTACCGATGTAGGGTGGGATAAGATAGTGTAATCCTATCAAACAGAGCTATTATGTTATCATAAGGAGGGTTGAGAACAGCTGTATGACGAAAGTTTCAATATAAACCACCTCCTCACATAATATTAGGAAGTCCACTCGCAAGATTAATAAATGTTTATGTTTTGATGAAATCTAAGGGTTAGTGCGCGCACTTGGTGATCAGGTACAAAGAAATGTGTGTAAACAATAGAAATAGGGCAAATTTGCTAAATGAATACCAATCTATTTGTATATACGTGCGATCACATCAAATATCACTAACTGGTGGCATTACAAAAAGTTTCTGCTTGTTGATATACAATGTGTGTATCGTGGTGCGCAATGAATACGTTTTATTGACATTTCCATACGGTGAAACAGAAGCTCTGTTTGATAGTACTACACTAACTTACACCAACCTACACTGGTGGGGATATTCCACAAATATTCAAATAAAACTTAGCACAAAGTTGTATAACATTCCTACATTTGTGGAATCGCCCTCCTGGTGTAGGTTGGTGTAAGTTGGTGTAGTCCTATCAAACAGAGCTAAAGTAAAAGGGTGCAATTGCTATCAATTTCTTTCCACCCACCAACAGTGCAGTTGCGTTGCTTATGCACATTTCTTTACAACTGATAGCAGAATTTGCCAAGTGAACATGCATCTTAATACCTACAACGATTACAATTCACCCATTTTATTCTCTATAAAATTCAACATACAGGTGATTCACATTTTGACGCACTATAGGAAAATAACATTTGGTGATCAAAGTTATTTACTTGTATTTAGCTATTCACAATTAATTTGTTGCATAATATATTATCACCTTGATAGCTTTGTTCAAACAAATAAGGGCTTATTCTAATATAAAGATTTTTCAAGAATATAAAATGAAATGGTTTCATCACTGATATTGATATAAAGAAATAAGAATTACTCAGCATTGAGGCAAATTTATATTACCGACTTGGTTATAATTATGTTCATGCTGAAAGAGGTTGTGGAATACTTTGTTTTGAAAAAAATATTCTCATCAGAAGATAATCAACAGGTATTCCATATTCTGCCACTTCGTATGTCAACATAGAGGTAAACCAAAACCTGGGCAAACACTGTCAATTTTAGAGCCAGTCTGGACAATTTATATATGAGCTTATTTACACACACACGAACACACATATGTAGAATTTACATACATCTATGTGAACAGGTTGGTTCGTCATTTCTTGTATAGATAAGAAATGGCACACTAGTTTGTGTTCTGAATAGGGACATTGTCTTTATTAGATTAGTCACGGTTCAGTACTCATACATTACTTGCATGTATGTACAAGTAATTACAATCAAACGTAATTTGTGCATTTGATTTAACGTCATAAAGACGAATATTTGCCAGCCTTTTGGCAGAAACTTGTAGAGGTGTCTGAGCTCTGTCACCTCATACGAGTGAAGTCCCCAAAGAGGTCTATTCGAACACTTAATCTTCAAATAGGGTAATTGTATTTTTTGTTTTTTCTGTTTATTTTTCATAATTTTTGTTTTCCATCTTATAATTAAACAGTTTTTATTTGAATAGGTTCTATAATTTGTTTAAACAGAACCATAAAAGTAATGCAACGAATTTTGAATAACTTTCGACTAGTAAATGAGTGATTTAAACTTCAACGCACCAATAACGTTATTTTCCGGTGGCGCGCCATAATATGAATCACCTTGTATATAAACTAATGAACATTCTCAACAATACTCGAATATTACAGTGCATCAGTTTATTCAAAACGTTTCAACGTATGACAGTTAGCAACTAAACTTTCCACGATGTTATTGCTGATGTAAATAAATATTTTTCCAGTAAGTTATAAAATATTTCCGGAAATATTACTAGTAAGTATACGTACCAAAAAAAAAAAAAAGAAATACATTGCCATTTATTCGATTCAGATGTACGCAGGTACCTATACTTTGTAAAAACAGAAATATTAAAAATATTCCTACTACTTAATAATGAATGGCATGTTATTTGGTGATAACCAAAACATAAAAATAAAATACAACAATATAAAATAAATAAAAGGTCACGCGAAAACAAGGGCAAACCTGCTCGTGGAATTGCGGAAAACATCGTACTAAATAGTATGAATGTCAAATTCCGAAAATATTTCAGATTTTTTTTTCTCACTTTATTTTCAGTCTTTTTATCCTTTCGCATTGCATAAACTCCAGTTTGACTAAGTACTTCAGTTTGCCTCGGCTAAATAATTTTCCTTGCCTTTTCATTATTTGGCAAGAAAACCGAATGACTAGAATGGTGGTAGACGTTTCCAGTGGTATTCGACCGGATTCGATGAGGTTGAGTTATTGGTAGCACGTCTGTTCCTGTTGAGTAAAATAACGAATTTATCTTCAGCGATGGCATCTTAAACCCACTTTAAATTTCAAGTAGGTTCGTACACCTATCTGTTTGTGGTTAAGTGGGAAACGTGTAATAAAATGGCGACATTGATGAACCTCGTTCAGTGGAAAAGCTTAAATTATAACTGACGGTTTTTGTTCTCCTCGGTTAGAGAATTCGACGTCGAACAATTCGAATAGAGATGAGACAAATGATTGGCAGGATTGATTTAATTTGCGAAAATTTCTATTCTGTATAGGATTAGGATTGTAAAAATGTCGGAATATGTCACTTCTTTAAAACCATACGCGGAAAAAAAAAAAAAGTGTTGGTACTTTTTCGAATAAAAGGCTATCTATATCTATGCAGCAAACTTGGTTAAACTATAATCGCTGGTTTTAATGGTTGATGGACAATTCATTAATAGGTATTTATTGGTATTTGCTGTCAGCTTGTAACTTTTTTTTTCTAATCAAGAAAAAAACAATATAGAGGGGATGAAATACTGCCGGAAAATGTGATTTTTGAACAAGCTGTTAGCTTAATGTTTTGACGGTGAAATTCAGTAATGCCTAATCTACATTGCCTTAGCCTAACTGTATTTTCAAGTCTTAATGATATTTCATTGCAATCAACTATTAAAACTATTAATTTCTTCAATTAACTTTTCATATATTTCTTTAAATTTCCTTATAAATAAATTCATTTTCAATTCCTGAAGGTTGGACGTGTGCATATATAGTTCCTAGATAATAGAATGAATGTGTGCCTACGTTGAGAAAAATAAAAATTAGAGGTTCTTTATTGGTTTATTCAATGTCAGAAAAGGAACAATATTAACTTATTCGCTTTTTTGGCAGTTTTGAGTCGGCAATTTGGGAAAGGGAGGAAGAACATTTTGTGGATTTGAATAGTGGTGGGGATGTAGGCCTAATTTTCATTCGAATAAACCTGAAAAATCAAAAAGATCATCGAATCTATCCAAAGCGATGAATATTTCAATAAATGAAGAAAAATACAAGGAATGTTGAAGTAGGTTAAGAATTGTCATAAAATGAAAATGGGATCATAGGTAAGTAATTGTGAATTTTTATTTAATTTTACCTCCATAAGATTTGAACTAGGTCCGGTTTTGGGGAAGAGATAGGGACACATGGAACCTTTTACTCAGGCAGGTACAAAAAATGGCTCGTAAGTTTGATGTAAATAATAAATATACAGTTCTACTCTGAAGATATGAAAATAACGTTGATGTTCACACACACACTCTCTCTCTCTCTCTCTCTGTTTCCCTCTATCTCTCTGTCTCTCTGTCTGTTTCTGTCTCTGTCTCTGTCTCTGTCTCTGTCTCTGTCTCTGTGTCTCTCTTTCTCTCTCTCTATCCCTCTCTCTCTCTCTGAAAATACTTCTGAAAATTTTTAACGAAAGAATGGGGGTCTCCATCAGCCTGGACTCCCATAAAGTTGAGTCCGAACAAAATCTGAGGAGTGCTACTGACTAGTAGCTACAAATTTTATGCAATTATCGTGCCCGATTCCTTTGAGCTAGTTATGCAACCCACATATAAATTGTATACACACTCTACAATGTAAGTTAGGTACTTCGTCTAGCTGCTGATGCTGCAGCTGAAGTTTTCAAACACCATATTTTCGTGTGTTGACTACTGATGAAACACTATCCGTTACTAAACAGAATTTTTTTGACACTAGTCCAAAAAATTTTAAACCAACATACTCCCCATTTATTTTTTTCGCACGGTAAGTAGATGAAAAAAGAATAAAAAGAAAGAAGGAAAGAAACTGGAGAGAAATATGTTTCAATGCTTCGTGAAAATACCATGTAGAGTAGGTATACGTATCTACGTACTTACAAATGGGTATGGCGTGTCAATTTCAAAAAACAACTATGTTGATTTATATATTATAATCATTGAATTTACGTTCAGCCATTTTCTAGGAGCATTCCAATTTTTGCATGGAAAACGATCGAGACCCTAATTTGAATGAAAAATTGTATTTCCTAGCGAAAAATAACTAGCAAATAGCCATCGACGATATACAATTATCCCGGTTTTTTAAACCAAATTTTTACCTATGCAAAAAAATTTAATTCGATGCACTCCTAAATTTGCAAACATTAGAAGAATGATTTCGTGTAATAATATTGTAAAACGGTAACGGTATTGTTTCATTTTTACTAACGCATAAACAACTAACATGAAGACGGGAATATGCGCGAACATAATGTTGAAACTCGGTTCAAAATGCAAACCCTATCACGAAAGTTACACTTCCACTTTGTACTCGTATAGGCCTATAGACTTCGAAGTGTATTTTTTCTACAGTTACTTTATCAACAGAACGACGATTTACGATATCCGGTCTATTTGACGAGTATTTTCAGCTTAACACGCCCACAACATGTTTTATCATTAATAATTTATTAGTAAATTACGACGAACTCTTCCAACATTCTTCGAAAATATTACCCAATTAATTTCATTGTAGTATTATTTTCCAATCTATCACTTACGCTGAATACAGGTAACTTACGTTTTGGATGTTCTCGTTTGGCCCTTCTCGAAACATTGATCTGCCAAAAGGGTGAAATATATAAATCCGATCGTCTTGGCTGTCATACTGTCCCAAAACGAAGTATTGACTTTATGTAAGCAACGTCGAAATTCTTCGTCGCAATCGCAGCAAGACCTTTTAAACGGACGAAAATTTGTAAGTTCAAATGGCCACAAAAGTACATGATAGGTATAATAAAAGTTTGTAATATAGGTAGTCGTCATTTGAATTAAGGGTATAGGACGGTATTGGAACCGCATAGAGTCGTGCGTATACATTTATACATACCTACATATATATATATATATATATATATATATATACGGACACTGTTCGATCGTATCGATGTGCAGACCAAACTTTTCGTACATAGCTGGTATACATAATTAATCTAAAATAATATAAAGTTTACGATACCTGGAGAATGGATAATCATTAACCAGACCATGTCCTGTCGATTTTGGACCAATAAAGTCGGGACATAAATCGTGGTTCCGGCAGCACTTATCGCTGGCATAGAATACACCGAGGTCGTAAAAGCTGACGGATGCGTTACCTGGACCGCACCATTTCGTTCCTTTCGTATTAAATTAAAGCATTAGTGAGTGTACTGCGTGTTGAGGAACTTTAAAATATTAATATTAAATTATTAAAATTGTATCTTATGGAGTGTGGATGCGTATGAGTCGTAAATACTATCATCGTAGATTGGGGTGAGGTATATCCTCAAGAACTAGTATTTCAGTTATAAGAAACCTGAGAAGAGGTGAACATGGTAATATCTTTATTGGTAAAATGTGTGCACTTATTATTTGGTGGAAAAAAATTCTGACATTTTGTTACAGAATAATAAGAACAATATTTACAGATAAAGCATAACATGATTTTCATGCTGAATTTTGCATATTAGGCGCTTTAGAGAAGAGACGTATACCTACCATGCCACTTACATACTACACGAATGAAGCTGTAGAATGGCATATTATATTTTGTCAATATGATATGAAACGTTTGGAGAAACACCAAGCACGCAGCACGTCCCACCCAGCCACTAGCACGAAGTTCAAGAACATACCAAACGTTCAAAGGTGTAGTTAGCCTATATTTTCAGACAGAATAATTATTATAGGATTCCAACGAACACGAAAGTAATTCTTCGTTATTTTTCACGTGGAACACGTTTTTAGCCGCTCCCCCTTCTCTCCATTAAATTTATCTCAAATTTTCATCACGAATTTATAGGATCTAGAAGGGTGGAAAGCTAGGTGGTGGAATACTCCAGTGAGGCACGAAGCACCAAGTCCAAGAACTGGGACGAGGCCCGGTTTCAGGATTTCTTCTTGGAAGGGATCGAATCCCATTTTATAACATTCATATTATTTTCATGAACTGTTATGAGAGGGGTTAACAATTTTTTATATATTTCGTAGAGGCAAAATTTGAAAAACCGAATAATTGTGTTTTAAATTGACCTTTTTTTTATGGCGCTGGGGAATTATACCCAAAATCCGCCCTTATTTTCTGCTTTGTCTGGCGCAATAGTAGGGGCGCACGAGCGGAGTCTGCTAATGAAGTATTTGGCATTGATTTCAAACATTTAATTTTACTCAACGTACCGGTAAATAGAGGCAGTGAAAGAGCCTAGGAAGCAAAGCCGTTACGTGGGGCACATAATAAAGTCCTTTTTATTATAAACTTTCATCGCACTCACTACCGCTAGTTCATATAATATGTTCACTACCGCGCCACTTGTCATTATTATTTTTTATAATCACTAGCGCAGTACCTCAGTACCGCGACCATTTTGCAGTGTTGCCAATACCAGCAAAGAATAAAAGCTTATCTTTTGAAAAGTTCCTTTTTAATTATTACTTGTCTAAAGTTTTACTCTCAAAAACCAATATGATCATAATTAAGCCTCTTAAAGGAAGAGCATACTTCACCCATAATGAGTTACAATATTATTATTAATTTTCTGAAGAAGGCTCCACGTCATTCACAGCTACAGTTAAATTTTTCTTGTGTTCCGGGTGCATCATGTACAGGTACCTATCTGTTTCATTAAAATCAATTTAATATTTTTTGAATTCCAAAGCGTAATGTTTTAATCTGAAATTATTTTTTGACAAAGATCACCTTTTGTGCGTTCAGGATACTTACTGATTTTTAATTGATTCAAATACAGATTAAAAATGTTATTAACAACATCTAAAATTATTTGTAAAAAAACATAAATTGAAAATTGAAAATACATTCGCTTATAATTAGTAATTTAATTTTGTATCTACCCATTCACATAAATTCCTGAACGTTAAATAAAAACAATATAGAGCTTCATTAAGTGGTCCGAATAGGCTGAGGGATTTCGGTTAATATTTTCAAATAAAACAAGTGAATAAATAACACAAGAATCTTATGGAAAGTTCAAAGTCTACTTCCAAAAAATATTGCCATTTTGAAAAAATTAATTATTCTAGAGGATGCAGTTTAGTGTTTAAAAGTGGAGATTTCGTAACTTCGAAAGAAAATAATATATTATTTCTTTTTTAACCACATTTGCAACGAACATTAACATAATGGTTCTTTGATATGATTAAAAAAATCTTGTTTTCTTACTTGTCAATGACTAAGGTTTTTTTTTTTTTTAATTTTTTCATAACTACAATTTCCTTCGACTTTCTTTGTCTAAAAGACCACTTCTATTGATGACTCATAAAAATCGATCATCAAAATTTCAAGGTCATTCTACCATACTATTAGGCTACAGTTGCCTGATGTTAATTTTTACTTTTTTTTTTGTGTTTTTTTACAACTTTTGCATGTAAGAAAAAAAATTAAACGGACATCTCCCATAAAAATTGTATTTTTTTTTCGCCTGAATCACGAAATATAAAACGAATTGTCTGCAGCAGAGAAATTAGGAAATTTCATTACGTAAACTGTACAAAAAAAAAAACCTGTAAAAATCGTATTCTCTAAAATTCAAACTAATTATGCCAAATTTTTTTATCCAAATTCAAAATCGAAAATTACGGATGGGAAAACTTGAAGTATATTTTACTTAAGTTAAAATTTAAATTCCGTATTTAGTGAGATTTAATACAGAATGCCTTAGTATAAGTGTTTTCTGCGAACTTCATTAGCTGCCTTAGTTCGAAAAGATCGAAGAAAATCGAAATGAAAAATAAATTAATCCATTTTCAAAATATTATCGAGCTGCAATTTTGTCTTTCCGAAGAAATAAAAAAGCTATCATATATGAAAAATTTGTAAAAACAATTTCTATCATTACCAATATTAAATAGTTTTTTCAATTAACATATTCATCTACATTTATCTGAGATAAATTTTAATAAAAAGATACATTAGTGAATTAATCTCTCGATGGTAATTCATAGAATTTTGTTTATATGAATATGGTCACTCTTTAATTTTTAGTTCAGCAGAATTATCTTTGTATTCTTAAAATAACGAACGAAAAAGTTCATGAGAAACGTAATTATTAAAATCTGAATTTGAAACTTGATGAATATCTGATACCTACCTATAGGTTATTGGGAATAAAATTTTACACGAACCGAGAATGTGAGTTTATGGAAAATTTTCCATTATATCAGTCAAAAAAAAATTTGGTAAGTACCTTTGGTAAACTGGAAAGAATCTATTTCCTTACAATACGTTAATTTCAACAAGGAGCTATCAAATGTACCAATTTTATTCCATTGTTAAACCGGTTGATGCATTAGAATTGCATTGGAAAAACCACAAAAAATTCGCACATTTGGTAACGCTAAATTGCAAAGATGAGAAAATACCAAACATATGTTACATAAATTCACATAATCATCTGATCAGCTGATTTTTCACCGTAAAATTTAAATGAGACTCGACCTATTCATTGTTAATTTTCAAATATAAATTTATTTCATTTTCGTACGTCAAGTATCCGAAACTCTTTTCATGAAAAAGTTCAAAAAATTCACATTTCAGAACTGGAAATTTTATAAATTTTCCAAAGTCAATAATTTTTAGTTTCTAACATATTTTCAATCGATAAAGCCGTTTTATTCGCATCGTTCCGAAGTGATTCATTCTTCAACACCTGTCGTTACCAAAAAATATTTAAGCAGTCAGTTTGAAAATAAATGATTCGAAAAACTTTGATTTTGTATGACTTTTTTTTTTTAAATCAAATATATGAGATAATTTTTCTAAATTCATTTAAAAATTTAAAAATTCTCAAAAAAAATAAGCAATTTAATTCTTGGCCACTTCATTAAACATTACTTTAAAACTTCATTCAAATATACCTATTACTCAGAAAGAGAAGAAATATCTAAAAGGTACCTATATTAAGTATATTTTTCATTGTTTTCATTTCATCAAGGATAATAATAGATGTCAAACAACCAATTAAAATATTTAACCGTCTATACTAATAAGAGGGATGAATTTTAATGTGGGCATATCTGCAAAAATCCTCAATCAAATGAATAGGCAAGTCTTTTCTAGGACGGAATTGTTAATACATCTAACGATGATGATGATGATGACTATAATTATTACGATAATTTAAAAAAATGTTATATCGAAGACCTACAACGTTCAAACATATGCCCCAGAGTCGAATGATTTTATTCTTAAAATGCCTGATTGTTGTTAGGTACGCAGCGAAAAGTTACAATTTTGGTTATTTATGGAACTTTTCCGCATATTAGTAAATGTCTAAGATTTGTTAATATAAAAATCATAGAAAATGACTACGACATTAAACATACATTGGGATGTAGGCTGTAGCTTACCAGGATATGCAATTGTTATTTCCTTTTTCGAATCACCAACGAACATATTAGACACGAAAATGATTAGCCACCGAGCAAAATCTAAAGCTACCATCTTATCCACAACTACATTCTTAATTATCACACTCGAAAAACGTACGAACTTCGTCAGATCATGAATTAAATATTAATAAATTCAAACTGTTCATTGGCAGCGTCGTGGATAAAACTAGTTTTCCACTCAGCCAAGCTTAGCAGTGAATGAACGAAAAAAAAAAAAAATTTTAATGAAATTTCTTCAAAACGTCGACAAGAACGTTATAGTCAGGTACCTGCGTATTCATTTCGTAATAACTTTTCTATTTATCTAAAGTTTTTTCCATTTCTTGAACCTAACTTTTTTCTTTATTATCTACTGTCATATTATGTCAAATGTCATCAATTTTTTATCATGTAAGTATACCGACGATGAAATTATAAGTACGATACCTTCATATTATCTTTAAACGTATAAATACGTACCAATTTTCGGGTTAAAAATAAGGGTCCATACCTTGCTGAAATGACAAAAAGGATGAATTTAGATATTCGTTCCGTTCTAAAGGGTGGGAATACCATAAAAAAATTTTTGCTTTCCGAAACGTAATTTTAAGACGTTAATTAGCCATGCTCATATTAAAGACAAATTGCACGTAGCATCGATCAAAATTTTTATTACTCTATATTATTGCTCCTGTTTTCTATGGAGGATTTGCAACTAAAAATAAAGGAATTCATTGACCAAGTACATCTCTGATTTTGTGTATTTATGTTGGTTTAAAAGATGTTAGATTTTTCGGAATTCATATTGGTCCTTGGAGATATCCCCACCTCTGTCTTCTCTTATCTAATTTTCTTTGATTTTCTTTTTTCCCCACACATATATAAATTCCATTCTCCCTCTTTTCCTTCATTATCTGGATGACAATGTAGTCTAATCCTTTGGTAGTTGCCGAAAATTTCATGAAATATGAATTTTTGTCACCTCCATCCGCCCGCTCTTCCATTTGAAACTGTAACGAATTTCTTTGAAGGGACAAAATCATGGTATTGACCAAATTCTTTGGTTTGGTGGTCGCCAGTCGTCCTCTTTGAAGTTAATTCAGTACTATCCCTTCATCCATTATAATTTCTTTTTTCTAGGTATTGTTTGAGAATTCCAAGACAGAAGGAATTTTAATAATTTCCTTTGTCTGCGAATTTGTCTCTCCTTTCCTCATCTCATCTTCAAACCTTTTGTGTTTATAAACTCATTTTACCAAGCTTAGTGATCTCACTTTTCATTTTTACTTCATTCTATACATTTTCCAGTTGTACTTTATTTTCTGGTGTGTAGTTACACCTACATACATGTTGGCTTTTTCCATCACAGCATAGTAGTAAAGAAATTGTATTCAGTTCAATCTAATGAAAAATGTTATTCTTTGTGAATAATTGACTGTACTTTTTTGTTTTAAAATGAAAATTTTGAAAAAATCTGAAATTGTGAAATTCGATAATGTTTTCAAAAACATTCAATCAATGCGCCTAAGACGCCTTTCACAGAGCGATTTGTGAATTGGGATTCACGCAACAAAGATACTGACGAAACATCGATACATATGGGAACATTCAGAAGGCGATTCCTGTAGCGTGATTCTTTTTTGTGAATCTTGATTCTGATTGAGCACAGCCGGGTACCATCGGAATCGGCGATTCTTTTATGAAGCAAAGTGGTTGACCAAACACTGCAACAGATGATATAATTCACATATGCTATTCGACCGGTAGTGATACTGATTTAGAACAAGTTTTTAGGTTTTCTTTAGAAAATCTGCCTATTACGCTTGGTGTAGTATTAGCCCCCAGGGTTCGGATGGGTATGTTTTTCATTTCATGACCTCAGGAAAATTTTTAATATCAATAACTCAAATTCATATGTACATTATATATATATATATATATATATATGTATACTATATATACTCCATTTTCTTGTTTCCACAATACAGGTCGCAATTTTTATTCGATAATGACGAAATTTTGTACGAACATTTGTACTAAGCCCAAGACCAGAACTACTGATTTTGGTGCAAATCGGCCAGACGATACTTCCTATACTACCATTTTTATTTTTATTTTGGTTATAAAATGCTCAATTTTTCACTAATAACTACGAACTTTGAAACAAACATTTACTACAATCTATTTTAACATACCTACTATCAATTTTCATGTGGATCAGCCGGACAGTATTTCCAGTACCGTTATTTTTTTTTTTTTATATTGGTTAGAAAATGCGGAATTTCGGAACAATATGTACGAAATTTGAAGCAAATATTTAGTATAATTTATCGTAGCATGCTACCAATTTTAGTGCGGATCAACCGGACAGTACTTCCCGTAAAGTTTTCTTTTCCTCTTTTTTAAAAAATTTGCGTGAACTTTTCATTTTACTAAAATTATCTACATGTTCATGTTTTCTTTTTTTTTATTCCATAAATTAATCGTATTCTTTTGATTTTATTTGAAATTATATGATTATTTACCATATTTTATCATCTTCATTAATTTTGATAAACTACGTACCTACACATTTTAACAAGAACGTAAATGATGCACAATCATTCTTGAATCGTGAATTGACTATGTGAATCGCCGTGTGAAAGGAGTCTAACAGATGGGCAAATCTGGCAGCCTCATATTTGTGATCCAGAATCTTGGCTTACATTGAGAAACAGAATCGTGAAAACATTTATATTCACATGAGATTTTCACTACCCGAGTTATCTCTGCGAAATTATAACTGAATTTGTAAATTAGTCGTCAATTGTCCTCTTCCCCTTCCATTGTAAACTACGACAAGGCTAAAAATGGCGGGCGTGTTAAGCTCTCAGTATTATTGGTTAATAATAGTCTAAGCAGAAAAAGTCCATATTCAGAAATAAACCTCCCTAACTCACTATCGTGTGTATGGAACCCTTAAAGAAAGAGACGAAAAAACAATGGGTACTAAGCTTGTCTATAAGTAGCTTATTACACAAACATTTTTTTCTTAACTTTTCTAAATAGATCCCAAATATATTTTTTCCATCTTAATGGTTTTGTGAACATTTTGAAGCGTATCTATTTAGAGGGACTTACCTACCATAATTTTTTTTTTTTTTTTTTAAAGATCGACATTTTTACTATTATTACCTACACTGAGTGTAAAGAGAAGAATTGGAGGGGTTACAGACAGGAATAGACGGGGTGAGATTATTACATAAAAAATCTTGTTTCATTCAAATTTGGGGTTCTAGGCCTCCCTCCCGAAAAAATTTTCCTAGCTACGCCTATATCAGAATGTTAGACTGAAATTCCATTCATCTTTTTATATTTATTTCTTGTGTACACAGTCTCATCAGTAAATAAACAAAAAACCATCCCTATCAGTTAATTCACCTATAGATTTCAGTTTGTTAGACGATTAGCTGTAGACTGCATGGAAACTAGTTTTCTATAACTAAATATTTAATTGAGGTGCTAAACCATTGTCTAATTTTGGAAAATTACAGAAAATTTATTTTATTTTCTACATCCTGCCCCAAAAGTTTAACGTTCCTAATTTTTTTCAATAATTCGTCGGTTATTCTTGATGTCTAATATGAGCCAAGCAATTTACATGCACAAGAAAACTTTACACATTTATACTTATAATATATAGGCTTCCGAGTCCCTCTCGCTGAAACTTTTAGGGAGTCATTAAAGATGGTGGAACTGACGTATAAACGCAGATTTCTATAAATTATTCAATTTAAGCTATAGGTAAGTTATTTTTTGAGCTAATTTGCTCGGATTTCAATATATCTCGGTAAATTAATATCGAAAGTAAAAAAAAGTCGAAGTTATATTTCTTCCACATTAAATAAGTGGGTATACAGCAATTACAAAGGCATCGACTGCATAATAATAGCAACGCAATTCATTTCCACATTACTTTCCAGGTATATCAGGGGAGAATTCGAACCCCAGATAATCATCTACACAACTTACCCCACCACTACGTTACCACTTGCATTAAGAGTGAATTCAGTATTGTATTGCTTCTACCACAATATAACATACTTGATCAATGTGTTTATTATGTAGATACCTACCTGAGTTTAGTATTAATTTTGAAAATTGATAGGTAACTGAAAATAAGACGAAAATATTAATCAACTTATTTTTTGTTACAAGATGTGAATTCAAGCGTGGCGACGATTTTCAATGCTTATTTTAAAGAGGTAGGTATCTGTGGTGAAAATAAACACATTTATTCATTGGTGACTCCATGAAGTGAGGACGGGAACATCGACATTTTGAGTTAGAAATATGCGGTCTGAAAGAGTTACAGTTATATTTATATTCAATAAATTATGATCACTTACAGCGCTCGAATTAAAATGCGAGCAATCATAGAACTAGGTGGGAATTTTTTCGAAGTAAAATCCAAATGTTCCTGGGCTTCTCTTGATTTTCAAATAAAATCATTTAATAGTTTCAAAAAAAGTCGAATTTTCATCGCTTTTTTGAAAATGTCAGTAAATTTTTATAATTGTTTATTCGCTCCAAAATACGTCATATTTAACCGTTTCTGATGAGCTATAAAAAACACAAGCTTTTTTTTTACTTCACGCTCCAAAAATTTCTTGCCCTTACCCTCAATATGACGAGTGATTTTTGATCGCGGTTGTAAAATTGTAATTTATTTTCTCACAAAAATTACGGGAACACAAAACTCGTAAACATAGTCGCCTTAATTTTCGAGGATGACATCTATTTGGCAACGTTCGCATTTTCACCAACGATGAATGACTAAAAGTTTTTCCTTACGTAACCTCGGATAATAGCTCAAACTTGAGGACGACGTTCGTTTAATTATTTTCAGAATAAAATTTGGTGGCGTACAATCGGTGTAAAAACGTTCCAAAAACGACAATATTGATAAGTGATAAAGTAATTTAACTTCGAAGCTGAAGAAGTAAAAAACAAAAAAAAAAAAGTAAGTAGTAAACTTACGACCAATATAATTTATCACCGGAGCTTTTATAGAAGTTCAAAACTATTTACGATGTACGTTGAAGCTTTTTGTTTTATCTTCGGCTAAAAACTCTTCTAGTTGGAATCCTATGATACGTACCAAGGATTCAGTGGAGGAGAGAAAAAAATTGGGGGAAACTTTCTGATAGGTTTTCTAAAAAAAATTGTCAATAACGTTAAGTTTTATGTTTTTTATATTTATTTTACTCGATTTTAGGTACCGTCCAAACGTTCTATGATTTAGATGGATGGAAAAAGAGATGACAATCAAAAGTTTGCTCAGTTTGGTTGATATCAATAAACTATAACTTGTTAGAAAAATAAAAATAAAAATCTCAACGGTACAAATTACAATACGGGTTTCGAAAGTAGCTGAAGCTATATTCGGGTGTTGAGCATACTGCATTTTTTGAAAATAATTTGCAAAGAAAAAAAGTACAATAAAGTTTAACTTAGACGATCGAAGTTCTCGCCACCAACTGGAATCTAGTTCTGCAAAATTATAACAGGAAACAATACATCCAGACATACAGTGTAGGTACTTTATACTTACTACACACTCAATAATCTTGTAAACCAGTTTTTGAAAAAAAAATAAAAATATAATAAATAGAATTAATAATTTTACTCACCTTTTATTGTAAGATTTTCCGAAATATTTCAATAAAATTAATCAAGTTGAAACTTTATAGCAAAGTTTTTCGTGAACGTTTGACAAGGGTCTCATTCAGTTTGATATTGATGTCTTACACTAAACTTTTGAAAACGAAAATATTAAAGAAGCAAATCCTGAGACGTTCATTGCGTAAGAGGTCAAACATCTTCCTTAGAAAGGATACTTCCTGAAATATTAAATTCAGATTCAAAATCAAAAATACAAAAAATAAATCATTAAAAAAATTTTTTTTCAAAAAATAGAACCGACTTCAAAAAAAAATTCACTAAAAAGTGAAAAATAATTCTTTTAAATTTTTTCCAGCAAGATCTAGGTCTATGAAATGGAATTATTGAAGTCGGCGCTACTTGAAATTTTTTGTCATAAAACTGAAAGAATTGACAATGGTATAAAGCCTACATGGTAATGAAAAGAGGGCCAATTTTAGAAATTACAGTCCCTAGACCTAAACCTTGCTAGAAAAATTTTAAAATAATTATTTTTCTCTTTTTATTCTATTTTTTATTTTTTTTTAAAGTTGGTAATATTTTTCAAAAAAAAATTTTTTTCAATGATTTTTTGTTTTTTGCATTACTTTAAAACTAACAGTTTTTTATTTAAAAATAACTCCTTATGGATTCTATAAAAAAATTAAATGTGACCACAATAGGATCATCGTCTATTATTTAAAAAAAAATTCATCAAAGTCAGTTGCCAGGTTAAGAAATTATGCTGGAACAAACATAAAAAAAAACTCTACAATAAACGTACAAGCCATTAATTGTTTCACAAAATTATTTCCCGATATTACTTCACCAAATATTTCCTCGATGCGTATGCACCACTACCTACACAGCCACAAAAAAGAAAATAAAAAAAGAGTTTATTGTCTCCTCCGAAACAACAAATACTACACCGTTACCAGAAATTCAGGGCTGGCACAAGCCAAAGTGCTGCGGAGTGGCGCTTCAGGGCTTGTATATTATAAGTATCGAATTGATAACCTCTTTTTTTTTTAAAAAAAGTTGGTTAAAAATAATCCATACTTAATTGGTAAAAATAATTTTGTGTTCACCCACCGCCTATTGAAATAACATACTTATAGATTCAAAGGAAAAATCAAAATTTCACAGAAAATGGCATATATTATGTGTCTGTTGGTCTCCGAACTTCTTTATCATTAGAACTTCAATGCCATTTAACTTGATTAAAACAAGAATCGGCTTAATTTTGTCATTGTAGTGAATCTTTTAAAACTTTTTGTTCAAATTTCATTTTGCTTTAAATAAACATACACATAAGTCGTAAATTTTATAACATGTTCAAGGAACGCCCAATAAAATTTTCAAGCAATATATAATTACTAGTGGACAACACCGTCTTTGCCAGGCTGTGAAAAGGTGATGGCTAATTGTAAATCACAATTGAGAAGATTGAGAGTCCATATTTATTAGGACAATAGTACCAGTCAGTAAAATTTCAAGAAATCTTATCAGTAAGAACGTATTTGGTTAGGAAAAATAAAAAAATTCCTGAAAATCACCCATCCAACTAAAATGCTTCTTCAAAAAGTGTTTTTGGCCCATATCTGCTGTCTTTTTTATATTTTCAGAAATTTGTAAAAAATGTATCTAGATGTGATACCGGTACGCACCTTTATATCAATTTTCAGCCTTCTAGTTCAATATGAAGTATGAAAAATAAATGAGGACGGAAATTCGGAAATTTCTGAATTTTATACAATGGATAAGGTAGATACCCAAAGTGGTCAATTCTAGGGCAGTATGTGAGAATAACAGACTCTACCGTAAGTCCATAAATGCACACCCAGCCGACATTTATTTTACCGCATGAGCTATACCAGTGTCATACAGTTAGAGATGTCTGTTGCCTTATAATCGCTGGTGTACAAAAAGAACTATCAGAGTTTGATGTTCTGCGCATCTAAAGCTGCGCACATTTCATAAATTTTTCATTAAATTTTGGTTAGGCGCTCGATTATGCAATCGCAGAGTTTGGCACAGGCCACCATCTACTGTTCGCGATTATCAACATTTTCTGATCGATGATACAATATCGAACAAAAGTGACTGATCGAAATGGGCCATCTATCATTTAATTAAATATGATCGAAAATGATCGATTTTCAAAAGATGGATCGGTCGATCACAAATTTTCAATAAAAAGGTCTATTTATTCCTTCTTTTATAAATCATACAGAGCCCATTCGAAGTTTTGTAGTGCCGCCCATAATATGGAATAGTCCATTAATGCTTCTAATAAAAAATTAGCAGCGCTAACCAAAACTTAACCAGCATATTATTTTCATGGTGCATGAGCCATAACATTGAGGAGAAAAAAAAAAAAATAATAATAACCTAATATAAATGAAAATCGAAAGTAAAAAAATCCATCTTCCTGAATTTACGATTGACAGATTGCAAATTGTTGAGACCATCAATCCTTCTCCCCTCTCACTCCTGCGAACACACGATTACTTTAATATATATTTTATATCTCTATTCGCGGCTACACTGTATTACCATCTCTGCCCCCCTCGTTCGTCCATATCCGTACATACTCGTTTATCTCACTCAAACTGTACTCATACTTAAATTATGTAACTGTTACAAAATACACACGCTTCTTGGACACAATACTTTATTTTATCTTACTAATTTGTGTCTTCACTGGTCCTCATCCTCTATACAAATTCGAAGAAGATCGATCAATTTGTTTGATCGATATTTTTGGTACGATCATAATCGATTTTTGATCGGCACACCTACCGCTGTCACTTTCTCGACCTGGAGTAGCGTTATGTTCAGTTTGGTTCTGATGGTGCTCTAGCAGGTAGGTTACGATAGAAAGATTCATCGCATGGTAGACTATTGGCCACCGCATTCCGACCAATCCCTTCCATTACCTCAAAATCAAAATATATCCTCCACCCGTTCGGTAAAATGGCCTCGAAATGAAAGCCCATTAGTTGAAAAAAATCATAGGTAATTAATGTTATGTTCTGCTACCGACACATTAAATATTACAGTACTCGCCATTATGTGTGTTTCCTACTCCCTCGAGTCCGTTGCACTGACTTTCTTCGATAGCGAGTCCGAGACGAAAGTTTTTCAATTAATTGTCGCGTATGTTCGCGTGGCTAGTAAATCCTTTCCGACATTTTAAATGCCTCGTATAAATTCGTATCTCAGCGCCAATAATTCTTCACACCTCTCCGCTAACTCACGCAAGTGCAAATTCCGCACATTGGGTCGTATCGTTCGTTCGAATCGAATCACACTCGACTTCCACACCGTAAACGCGAAATTTCACACCACAAGCATTTCGAATGCAAAGGCGAATAGAAATTCGACTCTTACCGCAATCGGGCAATAACGAGAGTATCCGCTGGAAATTTAAACGAATTTAACAAATTGAAACTTTAATCTGTCGAAATTTGTTTTGCGCGACAACAACAAGATACAAAATGATCCGCGTTACAATGGGAACAAACTGGAGACGAAGGAGAGGGGGTTAGTTTTCACACAGTCGCCATACTATGGGGTACCATAGTCTACGTACCAAGGGATGAGGGGTACCTACACACTGTGGCAAAAACGATGTACCTCGTGAGAAGAGGGCGGCGAGTGCGAGCCAACTCATTTCCTCTTTCTCTCTTTGTCTGTGTCTCGAACTCTATCCCTATTTTCCACACATACAAAAAAAAAAAAAAAAAAAAAAAAAAAAAAACTTGAGAGATTAACACAACTCTAAACAGCGTCGAAATGTGCGGATTAATCGCGTATTCGCTTAATATCATTTATCAAGAGCACTGTGGCAGATGCGTATTACATTTTACTAATCGTTTTACATTTTCTCCTTGCAACCCGACAAAGTTCACTAAAGGAAAGCTTCTTTTTCTTCTTTTTATTTTTTTTGCGCGCTTCCAAAAAAGTCTTTAGGCTGTATTAAGTACAGTGGAATGAAAAACACGAAAAAGGTTTTTCTTTGATGTGAAAACAAAACTGTTGTTGAAAGGATAAGTGGGTGATAGCAGTAATGTTGCGTTTTATAAACTTATTTACAGTATAAATGTAAATTAGTGGTGCGAAATATGGATATTTTTTCGTACCGATATTTCAGGGAAAATATATCGATACCCAAAATATTGATATTTAATCCAAAATATCATCATTTATCGGGCAGATTAGGGGATTAATTCAATCAAATATTGTTGAGACCACCAATCCTTCTCCCCTCTCACTCCTGCGAACACACGATTACATTAATAAATATTTTGTATCTCTGTTTGCGGCTACACTGTATTACCATCTCCGCCGCTCACTCGTCCGTCTCCGTACATATTTGTTTATCTCACTCAACTTGTACTCATACTTAAATTATGTAACTGATGAAAAGTACACACGCTTCTGGGACGCTACCTCGATCAATACTTTATTTTGTGTTACTAATTTATGTCTTCACCGGTCCTCATGCTCTATAAATATCAATATTTTTCTGTATTTTTACATATCAATACCTAGAATATCGATACTTATTAATATTTTTTAGGAGCCGACCTATTCACAGAGTGTATTTTCACGGGCCAACATTTCATTTACATATGAAATTCACCTAGCGAAAAATTTCACCGACAGAATTTTTCACATACAAGATAATTCACCTATTGCAAAATTTCACATAAGGGTCATTTCACCGAATCGATTAATTTTTTTAAGGTATTGACCTACAGCAGCTAAAAATGAAAAGTAAACGAAAAAATTCCTAACTTTTTTATTTATTTTTAATTTTTATTGAAGCTAAGTATTTGAGTGGAGTTGGCAGCTACAATCAACACCAACGCAGACACAAAAAATCAACCTAGTCTCCTGGAAGGGAATTCTTTCTACAAAAAGATTTTAATGTTGACAATTTAAAAAGTAATTACTATGCAAAATAGGTTATGTATAATTTTGTAAATTGAAAAATCGTTTTATAATCTATACTATTTTGGACATGTTTGTATTATTGTCTCTACTGCTGGTTTCTTTCAAAAATATGATTTAAATAGTCAAAAAAATATTATTATGAATTTCTATCGCAGGTTGGCCACTTAAAGTCCATACCATGAATGTCAATATGGGGCGGCGGAAAAAGTGGTCAAATACCACCCCAGTTTTTTCACTTTCTTTTTTTGGCAAGCTGTATGGACGAATATCGAGAAAGAATTAGCAATATTTAAAAAGTTTTTCAAAGTTAATTTCTCCCCCTCCAGAAATTGACCCATAAACTGCGAATTTTTGTGTTTTTTTTATCAATTTGGCAATTTATATATGTCTGCTAAGTATTGGTACATGTTGTCGAAACACACTATTTCTTGTAATAATGTGAAAAACAGCTAAAATTTGATGAATACAATCCATTAGCATAGCGAAGAGGAGATCGGTTATTCAACCCCTCCATCCCAACCAGAAAATACCAGTAAATCCTTCCATCAGTAATGGCTAATGGATGAGCATTCGCAAATTTAAAATTACGTTTTAAAAAAAAATAAGGCAATGGGTGAAACAACCTGTCGATGAATGTGTAGGTACTCCATGAAATAGTCATTAGGTGAAAATACTTAACGGTGAACATCGGTGAATTCCCTTCGGTGAAACTTTCGCTGGTGAAAAGACACTCGGTGAAAGGACATAGACCCATATTTTTTGCAACTCTAACATAAGTATGGGACATGGGCTGCTGTTTGATAAGAATTTTTTAGCAAAAAAACATTTGTATATAAATACATTTACACTGCATTGATTTCTTTTTAACTCCCAGTCCACTTCAAATTTAAATTACAAATGAAATTTAATTAGAGAGGAGGAAAACAAAAAGAACAGAAAAAAAGTGTAGTCTTTGCGACAAAAAAAAAAAAGTTTGGAAATTATACTATCAAATTGTTCTACATAGAGGCGACTAGGTATCCTAATTTGTGAACTCGTTGGAAAGGCATAAAAATAAAATGGCAGCAAACAAAGTTGGTAATCAAAGCTGTGTAAATCCAATGACCAACAAAAAATCTAAAATTATTTAGGAAAATGTGGAACATGAATAATACATTCTGTCAATACTCGACGGTAAATGCGTACTTTCGAACTTCAAAGGCAAAGTCGAATTAGGTACGCCAACCCTTTATGGAAAATTACTTGTGGAATAAAATGCTCGTAAAACTGTGAATTCCGAATGCACCGTGAAAATGAAAATAAAGTAGAGGGGACAAATAAGTAAGTAGGCTACCTGCAATAAGAGTTCCTATACTATAACATTTTTAGGAGGAGGTTGGTAGGGGGAATATGAAATTTTACTTTGCGAAAGGTCAAAGAAAGAAGATTTTAGGCCTGTATGATTATAGAAACCAGTTAGTCGATTATTGGTCAAAAGACCGGTGGTGACTTGACAAACACTTTTTTTTATGAAAAAAGCAAATATTCGATTTTATAATTTAAATTCAGGTAAATGTTTGAAATGCCCATAGAAAATAGCTTGCTAGATATTCACAACTACCAGTATCGAACTACCAATGAATGAAAAAATTTTCTTACGAAAAAGATTTTTAAACTAAATTAAATATTTTATTGCAAAACAAAATGAGCTAAAAGGAGAAAAATAACTGTTTCAAAATCATCTCCAGTAAGATTTGGGAACCGAAATTATTAAAGTTGGCCTTCGCTGTACTTATCGCGTAAGCTTATAAGCCAATTTCATCGACTATTATAATAAAAATTTCTAATTAGCTCTGACTTCAATAATTCCAGTTCATAGATTTTCCTGGAGAAATTTGAAAAGAGTTATTTTTCTTTTTTTAGCGTATTTTATTGTTTTTCTCATTATTAAGTTGTTTCGATTTTGTGGAAAAAAATTTTCATTTAATGGCTTTTAGATTTGCTTTCATTTACATTCCAGTCAGCGTAATTTTTGCTTTGAAACAAACAGTTTGTGTCATCGATTTTAGAAAAATTAATACGGCACTACCACGGAATCATTTAAAGAAAAAAGTTCATCAAAATCGGTACCCTGGGTGAAAATAAACACAAAAATATTAAAAATATATACGGAAGTATATTAAGTAGGTACACCTACCTACCTATAGTGCATTGATAACCTTCTCCTTTTTTTTTGAATGCGGTTAAAAATGGATTCGTGACTGAAACTGAAAATTAATTTGGAAATTTTCCATTTTAAATCTTTTTATCATTCTAAGACTCATTATTTTCTGCTAGTATGGAGAAGTGGTTACGGAAGTTAAAATTTTACGTTTTAGCAAGAACAAATTTTAAGCGGTGCAGAAAAATAGTAAAACCCCTAATTTGTTTTGTGCATTCATGACTTGAGGGAAGAGTGATTGAAAGGCAAATATTTTCTCTCCACCATAGCTTTGATACGGTTTTTTAATTGCTATTAACCTTTGCTTTTCCGTAGACCTTTTGAAATTCTAAAGTACACTTTTCGCATGCCTCAACTTCTTCAACCTTTTTTTTCACCTGCCTTCAAAGAAGCACATTTCCATAATATTTTATTTATAATAAATTTTCTAAAATTCCGTGGCCGTAGGGATTTGAACTGCCATCTTTGGAGTAGTAGGCTAAAATCCTATACCAATTGGACTATTATAGCCATATAAGGACAGTTTGCATTTATTTGTTTATTTCAGTTCATTTTTTAAATATACTTACCTACTGAAAATTAACGTAAAACTGTGATAGAATAGTTATTTGTGACACGAATGCGTAAAGTAGGTAATTGCCACTTACATCGCACGAGTGTTACATACTTATTATTTTTTTCAACGTCCCCTCCTCCAAAAAATAAACAGAAAAAGTGGAGAAAAATAAATATTTTGGTAAATGGCAAACATTTAAGCACAAAGTATCACATCTTCTTTAACCAGAAGTCATAGCGCAGTGGTTAAGGTGCTAGCTTTCGAATGTGAAGGATAAAGGCCCATCTCGAAGCAGAGAAAATTTTATTAATAAAAAAAAAATCTTAAATAGTGTTTAAAAAAAAAAAGTTAATATTAAAGTGTATCGTAATTCTTGATGAAATTTATAGTGTGCATGAGTATGAAAAAACGAAAGTCACAGGGTTTAATAATGTAAAAAAGATCAAAGTGCGCATGTTTGAAAAATGATGTTAAAAAAGAATGTTAAAATCTTCTTCTCCACATGCAGTTAAGAGGCTGAAAACTTCTGTTTTTAAGGTAGGTGTTGAAAAATAATAATTTTCTTTGTAGTATGGGAAGAAAGATGCTTCGATTTTATTTTTTTGTATTCAAAAAAAAAATATTTCGCATCTTTCTTTCTTCTTCTTTCGTGTTTTTCCTCAATTTTTCCACTTTCTTTTTTCCAGTTCTCTTATTATTTCACTAGACTCTGTCTCAAATTCAGCATTTCCTTGCACTTGTTACAAAAAGTATAAGGTCTAACAAGTACAGAAAAGCAATTTCTCATAGGTATGACGTTTGAAGCATTCGTCTACTTTCTGCACTCGTTAGACAAAATACCATTATTATAAGCTTTTATTCTACTCACTACTGAGATTTTAAAATATATCAATACTGCAGCCAACCTTCGGCAACGAAGTAATATTTATTTCGCATGAAGGTGATATCAAAAAAAATTAAAGGTTATCTTTTAAAAATTGGTTTTTAAGGTTTTTTTATGAGATACAGATACCATTCACTTCAAAAAGAGACTTTTTATTGATCACTACATTTAACATACTTGGTTTAGCTTCATTCAGGTATTATGTAAATATGAAAAATTTTTCCAAATTTTTATGAAACTTTTAGATTATTTATGAATCACTGTATAATACACTGAAAATTTGACCGATTTTTGAGGTAACCTAATAATTATTTCTCTACAATGACCATGAAAATTATTATACTTTTTTTACACAGTTTTCTTGCAAACGGAGTATTAAAATTGACCTCACAAAAGAGTTAGGGGTGGAAATGATAAAAATTATCCGTTTCATGAGAAAAGAAAACAATTGGTACCATTTTCCCATTTTGACCGAATTTTTTTATGTATATATAACAGATAGGGCTGAAATTTGCCTGACAGATAGTCGTCATATGGGAGCAGATATGAAAGAAGTTTGGTGATCATCAGCTTTGAAGTTCTTGAGAAAACTGGAAAACAAAAAATTCCTCGAAAAGTCATTTTGTTTTCCAAATAGTGAGAAAACGACAAAAGGGATCGAATTGAAACTTTCACGATAGATTATCCTTGTGTGAGTGTAAGTCTGATGAAAATTTATTGCCTATTAATTTGGTAGTTTGTGATAAAACTAGAGAATGAGAAAAATTGTTGGAAAAAATTTTGTGTTTATCGTTTGAGAAAACTGCAAAAGTGATAGAGCTAAGATTTTCACCGAAGGTATTCTCTCACATGAGACCAGATCTGATAGGAGTGTGGTACCTATTGGTTCTGTAGTTTCAGAGAAAACTATAAAATAAAGAGTTCTGGAAAATCAGTTTTTAGCAATATAACATCGATAGAACGATCGATAGTTTTTTGTAATTTTTTTCACCTGAAACTGGCAATAAAATATCGATAAATTGATATTTTTGTCCGATATTCCGATATTAAAGAGGTTGTGGATCGGTATAGCAGAGTAATCGTGTAAAATAAATAAAGATGTACTCAAAGTAACGTCTCAGAAGTGTGTGTAATTGCAGCAAAGATTTAAATCATGTACATGGTATGTAGAGTAATGGATAAACCAACATGAGCGGAGATGAACGAATGAGTGGCGGAAGTATTTGACAGTTTAGCCGCGAGTAAAAGTACAAAAGTATTTGGAGAAAGATAGTCGAGTGTTCGCAGGAGTGTGAAGGGAAGAGGATCGGTGGTCCCAACAAATATTGATAATTATCGATACAAATAACGATTACTGTCTACATTTTTCTACTATTTTTTCAAGCTTTGGAAATTTAGGTTTTTTTTTTTGAATTATGAATGAAAATTAGCAGCTGGGATTTCTAGCAAAGTATTGCTCACTAGAGTTTTCTTTTCCAACGCAACCAATTCATTAAAACCGTCGAAATTTTTTCATTCATATAATATTACGTAGCCTATACCTACATGACGTACTTACACCTTCTTCGCTTTGATCTGAAGCGATCTATTAAAATAACATCGAATTCATTCAACCCTACCGGTTACTAGAATCTACAAAATTTCATCGTACATACATTCAAAACCAAACAAAAAAAAAAAAAACGGAATGACTAATACAACAAATAAGTCAAGGTTTTCGAACTTACACAGGAAAATTTCACGAAAATACCGAAGGCACGGCCACAAGTCGAGTGGTTGACGTCGTAATTTGCAGCGAAACGTAAAACATTTTCTCCATTGGTAAATTTCCCTTCTTTTTTTTTTCTCTCTATATTTCGAAGCCGATAATGAAATTTTCCACCAGTATTCGGAACACGAATACATTTTTCAAACCTTGAATTTTGCGACCTCATATTCTATTAACTCGCTTTATGGAAAATCCGATTAAACACGTTCGAAATTTTCAGCAAAATAAAACGGATAAGACGAGACAAATCGTCCGTTCAACTTTACTAAAAAATGTTCTTTATTTTTCAGTCTAATCTTTCGAAAATTTAAACTCTATACTGTAGCTTATATCTCACCGTTTTTTTTTTCTCTTTTAAAAATTATTTATTTTTTTCTCAAATTTGTTTTCATTGAATTTGCACTTATTGAGAAAGTAAAACTGGATTTTTTTTTCTTCGTCATATCTTTTCGAATTCTACTTATTGGGACGTCGAAAGCCTACATATTTCTCAATTTAAACTTGTTCGAGGACATTCGCTCAATTCAGTCGAGTATTTGGCTGAGAAATTACTTATTCTTTTTTGATTCTGAATTTTTTTAAATACCGTACAAAGTTTATCAAAGTTGCCGAGCGAAAACAATATTAAAATATTAAAGGTTTAATTTTCGATCGAGACCTGTTTCATAGGTAGGTAGGTAGGTACCTATAGGTATTCATTCGTATGCAAAACTCTGGCTCTATACCACGATTTCGAATACGCTGTTTTTCTTTGGCGTAATGTGCTTAAGTTAAAACTATAGACGAGGATGAAGTTAATTTTCAGACGTGCAATACGAGTGTTTCTGTCAAAAAGAAATGGTCTCTTCCATTTTATAGAGATGGTCGTTATTCTAAATTTCACGATTCGAAGAACTCGCTGCTACATGACAATATACAGTAAGGATTAAAATCAGTGGCGTAGGAATGAGGAGGTATTGGTGACAAACACCCTAAGCTGAAATTTTTTAATTACTTCACATCCCCTCAAAAAATAATCGATAATATTACGGTATAGTTAAAAAAAAAAAATTTAGAACCTCACAGAAAAAAACTACTCTACTGATCGAAGTGAATAAATAAATGTGTTTTCAAGTTCTGAAGAGGTTACGAGAGAAAGAAAAAAAAAGAAAAATTTGTTGACAGTAAAATGTGTCATATCCATTATTGGCCTAATAAATTTCATTTGTTATTTTTTGCAACACCTGTCAATAAAGTAGACGATTGTCTGCACCTTGACTGTACATAAAGCGGACGATTTTAAAACAATGGTTTCCATTTTAACCTTCTGCAACCTCTTCAATGGAAAAATACGAGTAAAACTTAGGCAATTTTGATAGGTTTTATCATTAGATACTTTTTACTGTTTTACGAGTTAATTTCGAGAGATTAGTAGGATTGATAACTAATGAATAGGTATACCTATTTTGGTTTCGTTCCAGCAGAGGAAATTTTCCAACATAACGTCGATAAAATTTTGGAAAGGAGGTTGGAAAAAGGAACTTCACCGAAATAGCTAATTAAAAATATAGTTCCATTCCCAGGCGTTCTTTTCGTTGGCGGCCGTCTGAACAAATTCGTTCGTTAAAAACTAAATAAAAATATAGCTTTCAAGAACGAAAGTTAATTTAAAAATATTAAAAATTTCTCAAATACCTGCACCTGATTCTGCTCAAAAATATTTCGGAGTTCTTCTTCACTTTTCATGTTGCAGCTTATTCTAGCACTTAATTATCTATTCGCATTAAATTCACTTTCTGGATGTTATGATATCATAATAGTTTATTTATTAAATAGGCTTATGTTCATTGTATAATATTATGTACTTACAACTAAGTGGTACCCAATGGCAGCAACTTAGATTTTTTCTGTGTGTTGCAGACTTTGCACACTCAGAAAAACCAATATTAGAATTTAAATATTATATCTCATTTTGATTTTTAAGTTCGGTCAATTTAAGAAAATTTCGTGTGTTGCACATGCAACATAATTATGCAACCCGAAAGTAGCCGCCACTGTAAGTACCTATAGATCTTTAAGCAAAAATTTTTTAATGATTAGCAACAATGACGTAGGTTTTTTTGAAATTATGAAATATTACAGCGGAAAAATATTGCACAACTAGACTTAAATTAGTTCAGTCCAACTTCGAAAATTTAGTAAATAAAATTCGATTTGAAAACATTCAAGTATCGAAAGCTAAAAGTTTATCAGTAAGGTAAAATGGCTGGCAGCGCGTTGAATCTAAATTATTTGTAGGGTAAAGATTTATGCGAGCTAATGGTAGAGGAGCAAATAATATCGATACATATCAATACGTATCGATATTTAGGAGAAAATATTGTGACGTATGCCACATACCAACCTTTTTTCAAAATTAAATAATATTTTCAAAGCCCCAAATATACTTAAAAATATAGTCCGCGGATTTTCACAACACGTTGTTTTTTATTCTCTCGTAGCCTAAAAGTTTAGGCTAGGTGTATAATTTCGTCGGTTACCTACAATCTTTTCCATATAAAACTTTTTCTATCTGTATATACACTTTTGCGGACTGGCATCTTCACTCATTTCACAAATTCATGTTAAATTATCTCACAATTCACTTTTTTTCTTGTCATCTTATTATTCATCCTATTTTCATACTTTCTTATCATCTACCTCATTCATTGCACTCGCCACAATCACTCTTTCATTCCCTCTTTTCACCCCTCGCAGATGTCCCCGCAGATGAACATTTATTCTATACAGTTACGTATACTTTTAACCCTTCACTTCCCATCCATTGTTGTCTTTGACTCGGTACATAATATTTTGCCTCTTTTCATCCCCTCATATTTCCGCAGACTCGTTAATCTTAAACCTGCAGATTCTATTTTTATTTTTTCTCTCTTATTATTCAATCTGTTCGCCTATTAGTTTATTTTATGACCATGTATTGTACTCGTATATTTTTACTTGAACTTTTCGATTTGTTTCTATGTAAATTATTTGAAAATGTTTACTGGTTTTTATTGTGTTTATTTTTTTGTAAAATACTTTTATTTTTTTATAATGATGAGTTAGTTTTGTAGTGGCAACGGGGTAATTTTGTAAAGTCCGTGGCTTCTGCTTTTATGGTTTCTATGGTGTTTTGTCCGTGGTTATGAGAATAGCCAATAGTACAAGGATTTATCAAATTTTTCCCCTGGCATGATTGAAATTTGGGTCTATGGATACCTGGAAGACTATTCTGGTGGTATTTCTGTGGCCATCATCCGGTGTAGGTGATTTTACCAAGGTTCTCTGATCATGACAATGGTTGTAAAAGAAATACTATCGGGACTGTAGGGGATTGGTCAAATATATCCCCCTGGCATATCAGAATTGGTATCAATACGTAAAAATATATTATGGTAGAGGTTGACAGATTTAAAGTAAGTAGGTACAATAGAAATAAAGTTGTTGACTAAGTTACATCTCAGAAGTGTGTAATTGCAGCAGAGCAAATATGTAAAATACGATATATGAAAAGTATGTAGGAAACAAATAGGTACCAATGTAGGAAGTTACTCGAATAAGCGGTAAAATGAGAATCAGTTTAGCCTCGAGTATAAATGTATAAAAGTGCTTGTATAATTAGTGTCGAGTGTTTGCAGGAGTGTGAGGGAAAAAGGATTGGTGATACCAACAAAATACAAGAAAATATCGATATTTCAGTGTACCCGATAAATGATGATATTTTGGATTAAGTATCGATATTTTTCGTATCAATATTTTCTCTGAAATATATTATGTTGGGATATACCAATCCTCCTCACCTCGCACCTACAAACACTGATACATTTCCTGGTACGTAATTTTCATTTACACTCATGGTTACACTGACTAACATGTTACATTTATGCAGACATGACGTCACATCACTTGTGAAATCTCACCAGTCACTATGTACTCTATTTGATTTTTGTCTTGTGTTTATTCTATTTTTGAGAGACGTTTCGGATCTTTGGTCTGACTTTTTGTAATTATAAGCTTCTATTCTACTCACTACTGCGATTTTAAAATACACTAATACTGCTGCCAACCTTCCGCAACAAAATAATGTTTATTTCGCATAAAGCGAAAGCCAAAAAAAAATAAACGCTCATCTACTAAAAATTCTTTTTAACTTAAACTTATTTACCTTTCACATACACTCTGCTTACTCGGACCTCATTAATATTTAGATACATATCGATGCGATAAAATATCGATATATTTTTCACCACTAGCAAATGGTAGGTATGTTGGTACCTACTCATGTAGATAATACCTACTAAAGTTATTAAACTTGAATATGTTTCGTTTCTTAATCTCTTCGATAGTACCTACCTAGCCTACCCCATACTTATCAAGCAGGTATCTACATTTTTACAATGAAAGGTTATCTCAGACTATACTGATTAAAAGAACACTTAGGTACAGGTATTATGACGCTACATAATACCCATATACAAGTAGATATACATATAATTAAAACTTATTATTAACATATTATACAGTCCGGAAATCCATCTTCAACGAAAATTTCGCTGACATTTCAATATTCCCAGCATTCGTGTTTTTTTCAAGGTCGATGAATTCCAGAACCAATATTCATAATCTAAAACCAGCCATCGTCGATTCACTAACCTAAAGGAATTAATTTAAATATGAAATCATTAATTATCGTAATTTATGCAAACGTCAACAACCGGTAGCTCGTTGAAATTCTTGCTAAAATAATATTGGTAAGAACCAAAAAAACTTTTTTTTAAATTATTACGTAGGCCTACCTACAGCTGTGTACGTACCGTTAAAAATGTCCCTAATTGATACTTTAATCTACTTACAGTTAGATAAAAATGAATCATGTGTTATACACTGATAAGAAGAAAAGCGTTATGGCTCGCTTTTGAAATGGGTACTATAATATTTTGAATATTGATCAGAATGGCTCGATTTTGAGCTGACTGAAAAAAGAAAAAGAAAAAAAAAGAATTTATTATGTTAATTTTTAAATTTCCGGAAACATAGATAAGTCTAGGAAGTATCGTTAGTTATAATTTATTTCCGCTTCGAAGCTAAAATAAGGAAAGGATAGTATGAAAAGCTGAGTAATGATTCATTCAATATAAATTATAATTTCCGCGTAAAGGATGATTTGATTTTTCAAATTCTTCGATTAATTTAACGCTGACGAGTTTTTGAAAAAAATTAACAGAGTTTATACAAACGATGAAGTTTTTAATGTTAGTATCTACATTGAAGTGATTATTTATTTTCAAGATTGTTATGTGAGTATAACTTCTTCCATAGCAAAATGTAATGTAAAATTTTGAGTAATCAGATATTATGAAGAAGAAATTAATTTTATTCAAGAGTTTTCTTATAAAATTTTCTTTAAATACAATTCTCATATACAGTACTCATTATAATACAATTTTTCTAGATGTTTCATAAAAATATTGTTTGCTAGACTTATCGAATCAAATAGCCAGTTTGAAAAAAAAACAAAAAAAAAAAAAACATTATAATCATACAGAAAATTTCTGCTTTTTTTTTGAGGAATCAAACAATTTCGTACACTATCACAATTTTCTAAACATCTAAATGTACATTTTGAACTGAAGTTGTTTTTCTTTTTGTCACAGCATCACGCCGCTCCCATTTGATATATTTTCACAAAATTTTAATCTCATATAGGTGCCTATCTTTGGATGGTTTCTGATTAGTTTTGTTTCGAAAATTCCATTCCGAAAGCTGTAATTATATTCGAAAGTTTCAATTCGGAACCGGATTTTCAACAGTTTTGAAACGTGTCCCAATAACGTGAAGTTGAATATTGTCAAGTGAATTCAAGGAATCCGAACTTCGTTCAATAAAACAAAAAAATTCATGTACACAAAGTTGCATATTCCGAATAGAAAGCCCTATTGTGTTTCGAATACGGTACTGAAAAATCATCGTAATTTTCAGCCCATGAAACCAGAAATATTAATCAGTAGAATATTGAATAGAATAAATGGTAGTATTAGTAGAAGCGAAACAAAATTTATTAATATATTTTGCCTACTCTCAAAACTGAAGAAGCTGGAAGATATTAAAAATTGAGAAAATTCTCTATATTGTTTTATTAAAAGCCTAGAAAGGCAGAATTTTCAATGTGCTCCAGCTCCTTCGATTTTGAGAATGTGTTAAACAAGACGATAATAATTGTTCATTTCTTCTCTGCCAGTATTACCATTAATTCCACCTAAAAATAATATTCTGTTAACTAACGTTTCTATTGTCATGTGTTAGAAATAATGGCGATTTTTCAATATTCGAAACACAATAACATCTTCAATTCGGAAATATGCAACTTTATAGACATAAAATTTTCTTGTTTTATCCACTTCCACCTTCACCTACTAGCCTGCCAAAGGAAGTTTATAATCCACGTCGGCAGAACACGACAATTATTCGTTCAAATTTGAAATACATTTATGACATGAACAGTTGGGTTACTGACTTACTGAATTTGGATTTCACACCAAAACCAAATTGAATTCTAATGCCTAACTCTAGTCTCTAACCATGGTGGTGTTCGAATAGTTTATTCTTAAAACGAAAGTTTTAATCTAACAGCTGGCTCAATAATTCTATTTATTCTTCATTTTAGGTGGGTATTGAAATACTAAGTTATAACGGCAGTTTTTCCTTCGACAATAATGAATTCTAATAATATAATTACTTAATGTACTGTTACCCATTTTCAGCAATAACCTAATTACTCTCCGAGTACTCGTAGGTTCTGTATGACGTGTTAAAATAATTATTTCATTAAATTTCGAGAGGATATCAACGATAATTTTCTAATCGCATAAAAATCGGACAATAGGCATGAAATTTATAAATGTATGAGAGAATTCGCGACGTAGGGAGCCGAATTTTCATATATTATGCTTTTCTATTGAATACTAGGTAGGTATCTACCCATCAGTTATTAATATTCCGGATTAGTAAAAAAGTGATTGGAAGTACTAAATTTAAATGCCAATTAAAAAAAAAAAAAAAAAAAATTGAAATATCTAATTGAAATTTATTTAAAAACAACTCTTGATGCAGAAACGCCATATTTCCAGTTGGAAAATTCTATATAAGGTGTTGGAAAATACACATTTTGAAAATTATTATAGTTGGGGATATAAAAAATAGAAACCTAGAAAGAATAGTGTTTGTGTGTGTGTGTATGTGTGTGTAGGTGTAGGTGTGGGTGCGGGTGTGCGGGTGTAAAGTAGTAAATTATTCGCACCAGAGAAAGTAGTATGAAATGAATTTTGCAACAACTGTCTGTAAAATAGATGGTTATATGCAGGTTATATGCACATTGACGGTATAAAGTGGACAATTTTTGAACAATGCATAATGTAAATTCTATATTCATAATTTTTTACTTTAAGTAAATACTGTCTTGTGCGCATGTGTTTCTTTATGCATCATCTATAAATTGTTTATGCACTGGCTTGGGCGTATGCGTTACTTTATACACCATGAGGGATTACTAAAAAAAAAAAAGTTTCATGGCTGGGATTCAAACACGAGTCTGAGTGGTCTTGACAGTAACATCTTTCTTTAGTGCAGAGTACAGGAGTGCGCCACAGCGAAAATTTACTTCTGTGGAGATGAAAATAGTATTTTAATTTTTTCTTAGTCCAACTTATTTTTTACTTAGGGGAGAGATTTTGCAAAAAATAGTGGGTGACACACGTGTATACAAGGTGTCCAAAAATCATCTCCCAAACCAAATGGGTCTTGTAAAACTCATCGATTAAAAAAAAAAGTTCCTATTAACATAGGCTTTGAAATTAGTTGTGCAGAGATATAAGGCTCTCAAATTTTCAAAATTTTCGTAGTTAAGTCAAATGAGGAAATTCAAAACATTCTTAAAATTTGATTTTTGATGCTCATCGAGTACATTAAAAAATGTTCTTTTGAGAAAGTCCCTATTTTCAGTATTTAAAAAGTTAAATTTATTTGAAATCAGAAGAAACTCGTTAAAATTTTAGCCTTTCTAATGTTCATTTCTTTAAATTCTTAAGAAAAAAATGTTCGGCTACCTGTAGTAGAACCCGCAACCTTTGTACTATGTGTACTACCATCTTTTATAAATTTTACCTTCGAAGGAATCGATATGCAACCTATTCAACATACACACATGAAAGTCTGTATTTCTGAAACAATACTAAAAAAAAAAAAAAAGTATTTAACAAGAATTTTTTTTCTTCTCTAGATGAGTTCTATAAGACCCATTTGGATCACATTCCAATCAAAATCACCTATTTTATACACTAATTGTATCACAAATAACTATTTTACTTCTGTTATTTAGAGAATTTCCTCAGACCCTGAAGATACGTCAACCTTAAACAAAAAAGTTCATTCATACATACTATAATAGTAGCAGTAATAGACATTCTTAAAAAAAAAATAATGTAAACAGTTTCAACGAGTAAAATAATAAACCATTTTTAATTTTTTGTTCACAAAAAAAAATTTTTTTTTTTTTCACCAACACCAATGTAACTTTTTTCTCCTTCATTTTTACCATAAATTTGCTCGTTTACAAAATCGACATCATTCATGAATATCCATATATACAAGCATGAGATCACTTGAAAAAAGAAAAACACGAAGAAACACTAGGCAAAAAAAAAAACACGTAAACTCACTTTTGACATTAACGGCCGTTAAAGAGCAAACGCCAATGAGCTTTTTTTTTTCCTCTTTCGTTTCCTTTTCATAAGAGCTAATATTAATGAAAATTTCTCCGTAAAAAGAGCAAAGGTTATTATAAATTCACGGAAGAAAATGTAATTTCACGCTGCTAATTTTTTTTTTTTTTCCTTGTCGTTAAAGTTCATGAAATATTGCGTTATTAATCATTGTTATAACAGTTGGTGTTTTAATTTTTTTTTTTTTGTCAGATCTCTGCCTGCCAGGTAAAGTGTCAGCGGGTTGTTGTCCAGATTCACGAGAGATGATACTTTCCGGATGTGGTTTTAGTGTACGCAAGCATTTTTCTCTCCCAATCTCAAATCATTTTGTATATTTTGTATATTTTTTTTTAATCCCACCTAAATGAGATTATAAAAAATAAAAAATGAAAACTAAAAAAAAACTTTGATTAATCGTTTGGTAGACGTAAACGTTATTTAGGAACAATTTATCGAATCCTGCGGTTTCACCTCTTGTCACCATAAATTTTAGCTAGCATATTTCATTGACGTGATGTTGATTTGTTAACATATAAGCTAGGTAGATGATTTTGAGCGTGAAAATGTATGTGATCTTCATTACATTGGTGGAAAAAAATACAGCTCCTGTCGTTTAGAAATCTAAAAAGAAAGGTGTGAATCAGCAGCTACCTAGTTATTGGCATCCACAAGATTAAAAATTTCTGGAATTCATAAACAAGGTTGGTTCACAAATTGGGGAGAGCGGCCCCCTGGAGGATGTAAGCATACTTCGAAGGGATACGATACACAATATGAGAAAAAATCAAATGAAAACAGATTTAGGAATGAGTAGAGGAAGAAAAAAACAACATTAACCATATATGCTACTATCGATCGATCTATTTCATTATCTCTACTATTATACTTAATCACTTTTTATCTGCTGCATTTACTGCCAGCCATTTCTCAAACTCAGTTATCATGTTTGCAGTTGATTTTTTCTTCTGAACTCTCATTTTTGTTCTATAACCTGGAAAAGTTTCGTGTAAGTACCTAAAAATGCAAAATATTTGCTGTAAAATTTTTGTGATAGCTTTGAATTTACCCTCTATGGTCTAGTTTTCATTCAAACCCTTTTCGAATTCGCAATGTTTACTAGACAGCCATTTTACCTAATGTCAGGAGATTATAGATGATTATTCAGATTTGAGGAAATTGATGACGGTCAATGGTCTCTCAGCATGAATTTTTCAATCACATGTGGAAGCACCAATCGAACTAAATCGATTTACACCACCATTTTGACTCGTGAATATGACTCTGGTCGAATCTCTAACCTTTCGATTTTAATACCACTACCTGCTACAGAACCAAATGAGCTTTATCTCATGAATCAGACATTATGAATAAGAATATATTGATATTAAACTACACTTGAGAAATACAGGCCTAATTTAAGTTTCATTAAAATTGACCAATATAAAAATCAAAAAATTAATTTTTCAAAGATTTATTCAATTTCTGGAAGGTAGTTATTATCGTGGGCGTAGCCTACGATTCCTCCATGCGCCTGGCGGGCGTTTGGAAAACTCCTGTACTGAAGAAATGTAGGTACAGGAGGACTGGGCTGAGGTGGACGCCGACAGTCATTGTCGGACATCAGGTGCGAGAAGGTGTGTGACAACGAACTCGTTAAATGAACAATTATATTATAAGTGCCAAACCATAGTAGTGTCCTACCACTATAGGTATACCTACATAGAACGTACATACCTTGAGAAAGAGAAGTGGTTGATACATGAGTTCATCACTTCTCTAACTTTCAGTCCTTTTTTGGAAATTTTACCAAAAATTTTCGGCGAAAAAATTCAATTAAGCCTACCTGTGAACATACTTTATAATTTTTCTAATTTTTACAAAAAAATTACCAACATTTTTTGATATTTTACCAATCGTACCATCTTATTCTGGCGTAAATTAAAATACCAAAAAAAAAGTTCGCTGTTTAAAACTTTTTTCTAATTTTTTTCTTTTTTCAAATGAGCCAATAAAACCAACCAACTCAATTTGACATAAACTTTCTAAGGATTATCATTTTCTCTTTTGGAGGGAATCGAAGGTTAGGTAGGTAAAAGTAAATACATACCTGTTCTTATTATTATTGTTGGTTGTGATCATTCAATAAAAAGTTCCCGACAAACGACTGAATACTTGTTGTAGAAAAAACCGAATAAATTCAAGTAAAATTTATTGTTCTTTCTTCTCAGTGTATTCAAATATAAAATATATATGAGAATTTTCCTTCAACCGTTCTCTTTGTTTTTCGTTACTCTTACTGTTCTTCAGAACTCTTGCAAACTAATATTAGAAAATATAATTTCGAAATTTCCGTTAGTATAGATCATCGGTAGCCGAAAGTTTCTGCTGTGTCAAATATCTTAAAATATAAAATTAAAAACTGACAATACTCTGGTGCAAAAAATATCAAAATAAAAATTTGCCTAAAATTCAACGATGAAAGATTACTAGTCAACTCCAAATTTGCATTTTAATCAAAACTTTTTCACCGTGGTTTACCATTTGCCAAGAATAGAAACAGTATCCACAACTTCATTTAAATCGATTTTATTTTGAGGACCACACCGAATTCTAAATAGAATAAAACGACTAGGGAATTTTTTTTTTTTTTTCATCTTTTGCTCTGTTTATTAATTCAGTTTCCAAACGACGAATGAGGAATCAGAAATAGAATTTTTATAAAGTTTAAAGTTGTGAGAAAAAATGCTTTTCTCCGCAGTTATTTTCGACTGTGTAAACTGAAAGTTTCAAGGAGAGAGTGAAACGGGTAGGGCTCACACTTGTGATAGAAAACGAAAGAACGTATTTTCTTTTAAAAATAATACATACGAAAAATTACTGTAATCAGCCGTATTCATAAATGACCAAAAAATGATAAACTTTTTCGAATACATCAACGAAATTTTTCAAATTACAAAACTTCTGATCGAGTTCATGTTTTTCCTCAGTTTTCGACGCGAATGATTGACATACAGAGTCTGCGCAGTGAAAATCTCGAAATTTCTAAAACTGAGATTAAGATGACGTAACTTAGTGCGGAAATATATTTCTATTGAGTATCAACGAGAAGATGGATCTTCTTAATTATAAGATTACGATACCAGTCACATTGACCCTATGAGAAGTTAAATTCATCGAAAGAGTTCTTCATATCTAATATTATTTTGCAGACATAGGCTGAACGGTTGAAAACGGACGAAAGCACTACCGTCTGTAGAAAACAAGAGAAAGAGCAAAGAATTGTGAAGTGCTCGAGATAGAAACATCCTAGGTACCCTAGAAGACAGACATTAGTGGATGGAATTGGTTGGAACAGCCTAAGAAAATTAATGACTGATGGTCCTACATCGAGTTGTACCATGCAGGAAGGGGGCTGTGGAAGATTGATAAAAATGTTTAGATAATTATATATCAGTATAAGTAAAACTTAATAAAAATGTTAACTCCGTTCAAAGTCTTAAAAATTACTACCTACAGATCGGTCCGTTTATTAGAAGCAATTATTTTTGAATTACCTGGACAATTCCATGAATTAGAATTGGCCAATAACACTGCAGCGTCGGACACATTATAGAATTTTGCCTGTTTCTAGACAGAGCAAATATTTGTCTAATTGCAGTTTGTAGGGCACCGAGATGCGTGCGCACCTACAAACACCTAATTATGTGTGTACGTATGCGTGAGAGAAATAAGAACCGGTTTTTCCATCCTCAGTTAAGATCTTATTTATTTATTTATTTTAACTGGCAGATCAGAGGCAAAGTAACCAACCGTTGACTTCATTCGTCACGCTGGTAGTATTTTTGTTGATACCAAAGTTGACCAACTTGTAGTAATTTTAAGACTTTAAGTTCAGTTGGCCAACTGGTCCTCATCGAGAAATTTCCCAAATCCCGCAGCTCCATCCCCCGCTGTTAAGATACCTAAACATTAAGTTTGAAAATTATGCTTCAAAATTAAAAATGAAGAAAAATCTGCTTCCGTAGCAAAAATTAGTATCATTTGATCAATTTAATTGAAAAATTATGCACATCATTCTTTTCCTTCATAGTGTTCTTTACTCACATCCGCTGTGTAGAAAAGAAATATATTAAAGACAAAAATGATGGATACATGTTACCAAAAATGAAGAAAAATCCCCTCCTCAACACAAAAATTTTTGATACCTATTTCATAATTTTAACAGAAAAATCATGGATTTTATCGCTATAATCCTTCATAGTTTTCTTGGCTCGCACTCAACGAGTAAAGAAATAAATACACTTATGAAATTCAAAAATGATGCTCCTAATTAAAAATAAAGAAAACTCTATTCCTAATAGCAAAGATTCACAGGAGCATTTAATAACACTTCATTCGAAAAACTATATGCATTTCATTACTCCTATTCATTTTAGTGTTCTTTATTCACATCCGTTGTTTAAGAAAGAAATAGGTGAATATATTAAGCCTATAAACGATGTTTCCCAATTAAAAATAAAGAAAATATGTTCCCCATAACAAAAATTGGTAACATTTCATTACTCTTATCATTCGTAGGTATTGTTTTATTTACACCTTTGGGGTGAATGGAATCAGGGTTTGGGAAAAATAGCTCTACATTGGCGCTTATGATCAGTTATTAAATTAGTCAAAATATGAAATTAGGTAAAAAAAACAAGAGAATAATATTGAAGCGACTGAAATTCGCAACCTCAATTGGGCTTTTCATATAATGAAATAGTTTCAAAACAAGTTATAGATAACTTGTGCTTACCTACACAAAACTTAAAAACATGAAAAAAAGTGAAGAACAAAATCTTCTTTTCTAATAAATAAATTTCTACTGTGATAAAATAAATTTTTGTCCTCCGAAATGAGTCATCTTGGTTTTACAGAGTGGCAACGAAAATCTTCTGTATGAATTGGTGGGTATTAGGTAATAGGTACTTTAAACATAGCGTTTGCTACGTTTCCAAACAATTTAACAACAATGACAAAACTTTTTCTTGCACTTTCTAATTACGTAGATATTTCAACAATGATAATTTTTACAGAAAATCTCTCTTTATATCTGTCCCATTTAAATTTAAAATTCTGCTTCAACGAGTAAAATTAGAATACAAACTATCATATTCAAAAGTGACAACGGTAAAATGAGTCTTGTAAGGTAGGTACCTAGAAATTTATCCTCTTATTTTTTAACTTGGAGAAGGAAAAAGAAGAAAATATGGCGACAATGGGGGAAAAAAAGACGGGAAAAGCATAAAATTTTCTCGTAACAAGAAAAACATATCAACAAGATTTTTAGTTTTCTTTTTAAAAGCTCGGTTTTCGTATTAATCGTGCAAAATTTCATCCTGTCTCTTAAGAGAAAGAGAGAAAAAAACTCTAGCGTAGCAAACCACGCTAGAAAATGTAGTTTTTCTCCAAAAAATAAAATATAAATAAATAAAAAAATATTAAATACAAAAAACAAATCAAAATATCAAAATTATTTAGCAGAATGCTGACTAACAATTAACCTAAGTGAGAACGTTCAAAATGAAAAGTCGAAGAAATTCATAAAATGAATTATTGTGTTAATGTGAAGTTATAAAAAACGTATACCAGTTATTAAGTGGTTGCTTAATAAACGGAATAACAGCAAACCAGGTTTCCGCACAGCTTTTTTATTTCATCTCGAATTTTTACTCTTCTTATCAATAGTTGAAGGTTTTTTCAGATCATTTCTCCACATGAATCGTTGAGCCTACTGAAACCAAATTTTACAAAATGTTTGATTATAATATGTTCAATGTTTACCAAATTTTGAAAATTACGCACTTTACAACCATTTCAGCAGCCAAAATTCAACATAATAGGTTATACTGTATGTACCATCCGGTCAATCTGGACCAAAAACAATAAGCCTCATCCTTTTTTAGTAGGTAGGCTATACCAAATTTTAAGACGATCGGATAAAAATTGTGACCTGTATCGTGTTTCATAGAATTGTGTTACATAATACAATATAGGTATATAACATATATGTATGAATTTCAACTACCTAACAATGCCAAAAGTTTCCTGGGGCCATAAATCAAAAAAAAAAAAAAAAAAAAAACTACCTCAACCCTCGATCTTAATACCAAATCAATTTTAATATAATATAAATTTTCTTCGAAAACCTACATAAAAAGTGGAGAGGAAAGCGGTACGAAGAAAAGAAGAAAAAAAGGGTTACAGTCTTTTAACTTTATCAAATTAGAAAGTTTCACGTTTCTTTTTACTTTTTACTTAGACATGAAAAAATAAAAGCGAATTTATGGAACGAATTTCATGATAAGAATTTCATTTAAATAAAGGGAAAGACTTTTTTGATGAATTCTCAAAAGTTCTCTTCAGCGTTTTTTAATTACCATCAACTACGAAAAATTTAATCGTATTGTCCCTCAATTAATTGATTCTACTTTTACCCAGTTTTTTAAAATGAGCTTTCTTTATGTTTACACGCGTATTAAAGAGTTGAAATTTTTTCATCAAGTATTTGATGAAAATATATAAATTCAATTTGCTTTCGCTCAAGTCTTAACGCTACAAATAATAGATTTCGAAAAAAATATCGTTTCATCCATAAATGTTGAAAATTTGGCCTGTCCAAAAAAAAAAATTTTGATTGTTCAGAAATAAGTGCTTATCATAATGAACGGAGGAGATGTGTTCCAAAGTTTTAAATCCACCAGAGATTTTTTGATAGACAGAGGTTCAACTTCTTCGTTGAAAAAGCATATATGCTGTAAACCTATGCCCACTTACGGGTTTCGTAATCATGGCACGTTTTCTTAACATTGGTGAGATAGTGCTACCGGATATCCAGTAATAAATGATCGAGCTTTTTGTTATCATGTTACACCTACCTCTTTTCTACGTTAACATTTTATAATAATTGAACATTTTGGCAACTACATTTTTCTGTAATATTCACCTACCGCTTTTATAGTTTTTGAAACGAATTGTCTCGGGGCATCCCCTTTACTCGCCTTCGCACTCGCATAAAAGTAATTAAAAATATATGCCGAATTATAATTATAAAAACATATTTTATGCTTCGCAATATAAGCTATAAAATTTTTTAATCTTTGCGGAATTTGGCAAAAATATTCATGTATGAAACTCGTATGCAAATAAGGAATGCAATCAAAATGGCGATCTCCATCCTTTGGAGATAGCACCTGCTTCCTGGAGCCAGTCATCGGCGAATTTCGCTCATAATCGAGGAAGTCTGCTCCAGCAATAGCTAGTAAGATAATTCGATTTCATAACGGACTGCAAGCACAAATAATGCGGACGAACGTCGAAGAAAAATCTGATGAAGTTTCGTCAAAAAGTGAAAAAAAGAAATACCTACACAAAAAAAAAAAAAAAAAAAAAAACACGACGAAAAGAAAACCAAATGAGAGAGGAGGAAAGGGGAAATATATTACGCCCGAAAAACTTTTTCAGATTTGGCTACTTGCCACGAAGGATTGGCAGCATTGAGGTGGAATTCAAAAATCACCTTAAAGTTAACATCCGTTCAACTAATGAACCTATATTGACAAGGGTGGGAAAGAGTGTGTATGTAGGGAGAAAAAAATGAAGGAGAAAAAGCAGAAAAAAAAATCAAAAAAAGTATCCAACGGAGTATAAAACACGAGTAAAGGTAACGTATTTTCTTTTTAAGTGAAATACGACTAGCGAGAAGAAAGAGTAGGATACTCTAAACTCTTGCTGAAATCAGCAGTTTGTAAAATTTCGTAAAATGAAGAAGATCTCGTCTTTTTAGTCGAATGAAGTAAGTAGAAATAGAAAGATGGGCGCGAGGAAGTGATGTAGAATGGAAGACGAAAGGGTAGTTCCATGTAGACATGTTCAATTTACTGAATTCACACATACACACACACACACACACACACAACACCTATATATGAATCATTCATTTGCCATTTAATTTAGCTTTTTCTCCAATGATGTCGTAATGCGATATACGTAGGAGTAGGAGTGCTAGAAATTTCGACGACGACGACGACGACGTTACGATTCCTGCACTTCTCGTCACTCTGCTGGAATACAAAATCGAAGGAATTAGCATTCAAAACGTTTGCTGGCTGCGTGTGCAACTTTTTTTTTTCACCCCTCGCTTAGCCTTGAGCGAATTTAATGAGAATATCGAACGTCGAACGTTGTCAGTACAATGGGCTGAAGTTCATTTTTGGAAAATTTACTCTCGTGTATTCAGACTATGAAGACAAGTAATTCGAGAAGCTTTTAAGTTACGCTTGCATGCATAAGGTAAATGTGTAGATGCGAATGATTAAGATGGTGTGAAATCTTAACATAAACTGACGTGGAAAGGAAATCTGTTAGTACATAAACCGCCATCTATGCTCTTGTAACGAAAGTATTTTTTTGCATCACCTGCTGATAAACTACATTTTTATACACACCTTAATGTTTATAGGGTATTCAGTTTTTCTCTTCGAATACACTTTTGCATAGTTACCTGCCTTAAAACCATGTGGGTTTTTCAAAATGACGTCACCAGTGAATACTCTCTAGCAAGCGATTTTAGAACCATTTAGAACGGATGTATAAAGTCTTTATACATCGGTCTTAACTCTGTACACAGTCTTGGGCGCATACGTCACTTTATACACTGGTCCCTCTACAGATAGCTTATGTCATTTTCATTTGTTATATACCGTACCACAGATATCGCTACACTATTATATAACCTAGATATCTAACTTGCCATTTTCACTATGTTCAGCATTCTCTCTAAAGCAGGTCCCACACGACGCGTGTATTCGGCAAACATTCGACATTTGTCTGCATTCGCCCACCATGTGGGAGAAATGCCAATGCGAATGTTCGGCATTGCCAAACATTGTCCAGGTTCCGGCAGTTGTTGGTAAATAATGCACGAGTCAACGGGATGACGAATATTCATTGTTTGGCACATGTGAACAAATATTTGTGAATCGTGAAGTTCGTATATTCGTGGTGTAGTGTAGGAGCCGCATAATAGAGTGTTGAGATTTTGCATCAATCCCCTGGCCTGTTGTCAAAAAAATTTTGTTCAATGCATTTCTTATGCAAAAAAGCCTATTTTCAAATAAGTGCTGTATGTTTATTATTGCGCGTTCAAATGTCATATTTGGCGTGGATGTTCTATCAGTTTTTAAGATTGAAACCAGGATACCAAAAATTATTGTTACAGTGCAAAAAAATTAATTTTCTTGTAATTTTTAATGAGGTATTTTGTATTCAAACATTACATCAAGTGTGTATAAGTGTGATATAAATTGGTGCACTTGTGCGTATAAAGTGCCAACAACTTTATTTACTTTGGTGCGATGTGATAAGGGGAAGCAATGGTTGCTGAAAACAGGCAAGTTAGGTATCTGGGTTATATGGTGTAGATATCTGCGTTATGTACTTACCAATAGTTTTTTCTTCTTTTTTCATAAAAGTTTCTTCTACTTCAGGAATTTGAACTACTTACATTTAGATATAAAAGCTGCACCTTAACCACTGAGCCACAAAATCTCATTTATATTTTGCCAAATTGCCAATATATTTATTTATCTCAGTTGTTTTTTTAGGGGAAGAGGTGTTGCAAAAAATGGTGTGCAACACACGTGCATGTAGTAGGTAATTGATACTCGTTTGATTTGCATCATTCGCCTTCGGCTCACCTAATTTATGAACACTTGTATAACAAATAACTATTTTTCCATCAACCATCAGAAAAATAAGAAATTTCAATAAAACGAGAAAAAATATAATTTAGCGCATGTGCACTTGCAAGTTGACTCTATTTCTTGCACAGATCTATCATTTTCTTGCACAGCTTAACATTTTGTAAAATGATCAAATTTATTTTTGTAAAAAAATTAAAACGATAATATTATCTATTGATTCATTATCTCTCATTCCAGTAAAATATTTCAAATTTATTAGAGGTGTGGAGAGAGTTAGGACAGCGTGTTATATTTTTTTTTCTAATAAAAAATTATTAGGTAATTAGGTATTATAGTATTATGTTTTAAGAAAATTTTTTTCTGTTATTTTTCATAAATTTTTGGAAGTAGTGTTGCAAAAAGTAATGAGTTACACGCGTGCGAAGTAGTGATTGCTACAAGTGTAGAAAATTCAGAACAATTTATCTCTTTACAGCTGAAAATTAAATTAAATTAGCAATTTTATAATAATTTTACATCAAGTTGAATGGGAACCAAATTGATCGAAATAACTGAATAGGCGGTGCGTAGGTATACCTTTGCATTAACCTGTTCATACAGAGCATCAGCCCTACATTTATTACCATAGAAAAGAATTAAATTAAATATTTTAAAGAAAAATCAAACCAAAGATTCGATTGTTCATCGCTGAACGTAAAAAATTTATTCAAGCAATCAAATAAATTACATCAGCTACCTATGAACGTTAATCTACAGCCCTCATAGTAGTACCTAAAACATTCTTTCAAAACATTTTTCTAATTTCATCTCAGATTCGTAGAACATCAGTAATACGTAAGTACCTGTATTAAACCTTCTGTGCAGTCCAGTATTTTTAAAACATTCGACAATCGAAAGCATTTCTGTCATTAATTCTTCGTTTCCTTCCGATTATATTTAGTCATAGAGATAAGGGTTCGTTATGTTGACGTATTGATATCAATTTCCGAATCTTGAAAATAACAAAGGAAATTTCGAGCCATTAAATTTTTTTCCTTTAAAATGAAACAAAGAAAAAGAAACTGGGTCTTTTTCCCGTTTAAAATCGATCCTTATTTTATTTTATTTTTTATTTTTATTTTATCTTCAAGTTACTACTCTCCTCTGCTTCGTTTTATTTATTCTTTCCTTACTTTTTTCTTTTTTTTTTTTTTTTTTTTTGTAGAAGGAAAATACGAGTAAAAACAATTCAATTTTTTGCAAGATTCTATCGTCCTTTTTCGCCTTTTGTCTTCTTTCTTCTTCCATTTTGGCGCTAAAATTTGGTAAGATAAATTTTAATTTTCTTATCGATTTTTCGCCGCTTAATTTACGGTTTCAATTTCACGTTTTTTTGGGTATTTTTTTTTTCTTCTTCTTTTTCGTTACTCCTCTCCATTCTTTTCCGTTTGATTATTATTTTAAACGGTTTTATGAATAACTATAAGTGAAAAATTCTACTTCTCTTTCTCTTTCGTTTTGGTCTAACAAAAGGGCGGAAACATTAAAAGAAAAGGTTTCATTTTTGGAAAGCTTTGCAACGAAACGAGATATTTCGACACTAATTAGTGCAGCCATTATTCTTTCGCATATTCTCTGTTTTTTGTTTTTTTTTTTAATACTTTTTTCGGCTTCCATGCTTTTGACTGTAAATTAACTCGAAACTAAAAGTACAACTTCCGTAGTGAACAGAAAAAAAGAGGAAGAAAATATGAAAAACGTAGTTAGGTACCTATGAAATTTTAATTTAAATGTCTGTAGGCTGCCTATTTCTGTAAAATTGTAGACATTTGCAAACATGAATACTATTGTTGATATCTCACGTGAAATTGGATGAATATACAAAATACCTGAGAGTATTTACTTTTTTTCTTTTTCTTATTGCACGCGTCAAATGTCAAGGGTTTCGGAATGCTTGAATGTGATTAGGGAAAAGTTGAAACAGAGGACTGGTAAATACCGTAGGTATTCAAGTGCTGACTATTTTTCTGGCAGCATATCAACCCTTAAGAATCAAAACACCTGTTCCATTTTCTTATATCATTCTTTTTTAGTTACAAGATTTCGTTATCAAGTCAGTACGTAAATATTGAAAAAATTATTATTTTGAATAATTTTTCTAAACTAAATCAGCATTTTAAGGGTTGATAAGCTACAAGCCCCGAGGCACCGCTCCACGACGCTTTGGCTTGTGCCCGCCCTGGATTTTTGCTGACATTCCTATATATAGGTAGCAATAGAATTTGTTATTTGAGAGGAAAGCAATGAACATTTCTTTTCCGTGTCTGTGTGTGGTTGTATGTGGCTGTGTGTGGCTGTGTGGGTAGTGGCGCGTATCGAATGCTAGGGAATAATTGGCAAAATAATATTGAGGAAATAATTTACGAAATAATATGGGGGAAATAATTTTATGAAATAATTAACAGCTTGTACGCTTTGAGATGCTCAACCCGTAATTTTCCCAATATATAATATTCGTCTTTCTATTTCACATTCTCCCGATTCCTTTTTCTTTTGAAATAATTTTTCTTACTGCAAAATACATCACCGAATTATTTTTTTTGAGAAGTCGACATACACGAATTTTTTTCAATTTATTATACCATGTTCTACATATTATCGTATTCTCCTCCGCAGCTAGGCTACAGTTTCAAACTTGTTTCGATGTATTTAGCCTGTCCATTTCTTATTATTCGCCGCCCAGCCTAGCCGCGAATTACGTACATCTTCACAATAGCCTAGCATAATATTCTCGTAGCTGCTTGCCTAAACTTTAGCGGTCCGTATGGTTGCTCGCCATACCAGGCTGAAAAATATATGTTACGATTCAAATAAGCAGTGGCCGAAATATTTTATCTTTTTTTCATAGACAATTAACTGTATTTCAATGGTGTGAGTGATGTACGAGGCGATGCAATTGATGGTGAGTTCTGGGGGTAATTTCTCTCAATACCTAGCGTGATCCTTGTAGTTAGCCTACACCTCAGTTGAATTTTACCAGTAGGATCACGCCTTGTAGAGGTATTTGCCTTGAAAGTGTTTTTTTCCTTCTAATATTTTTCACTCAAAATTAGAAAACTTATTCGAAATGGCAAGTCCGCATCGTCTAATGTTACAGTAAATATCGCGAATTGTGTGTCTAAAATTACCCTTGTTCTCAAGGTTTCAGGCCAATTTTGGAAAAAACAAAATATTTGATCATTAACACAGTTCTTATAGTTTTGTCCATTAGGGCAGCCAATTTGTAAGCCCTATAGTGTTAATCAGAAATTTGAAAAATACAACTTGGCCTTCAAGGTCAAGTACAAATTTTGGCTTTTCCAAAGTTTGAAAAAGATTGCAGAGGGACGCAGAAACCGCATTCCCATCGTGATTCTACATTTCCAGCCAGACTGAACAATAGGAGCAAATGCTAAAATTCCGGTAAGTTGAGAATTTTTTCCAACTTTAGCTGCTTTTGCCTACATAAGTGTTCGTCAGCGGGGCTATATCAGCCGGATCAACGAAGGGCATTTCCAGAACCACACCACCGGATGTTGCATCATCTCCAGGCCACTATGGAGCTGTGAACGCGGATCAGTAAATATATGGTTTTTCATTACTTTGTTTTCTGTCACTCTTTTTGGGAATTGAAACTAAAAATGATAGCCTAAATAATCAGGCATGTGGTGGGAGGGGGTGGTTAGCTACTCTGATAATTGGGATGACTGTCTGAAGTGGTGAATTTTCCTTTTTTCTTCCTTAATCATCTATTTCTACACTTGGCCATGCAGGAGTTCCTATATTTTACTTGTCTATCTCTTGGCTCTTTTGTTGTGTGTGATTTTTGTGATTTTTTTGAACGTCACAGCTTATTAAAATGATACTGAGGGAAAAGTCCAGCTGAGTTTATAGAATTTTCCATTATAATCAAATTTTTTGGAAACTAACTGGCGGGAACAAGAACAATAGATAAGAGAATTGAAATTCTTTTATTAGGGGAAATCAAAGAAAAAAGCTTGCCAATAACCTGTTTCCAACAGCCCCAGGGAATAAACCATAATACCAATAAAAACTAAATTTGGAATCGTGTTAAATATATTTTAAATCAATACCTGTACCAAATTTTATGATTATAGCTTGAAAATTACTCCTTTTAGAGCCATTAATCTGCCAAAAATTCATAAAAATCACCCCTAACAGATGTACCATGAAGCCTATCTACATCAAAATTGGTAGATATTGTCCTCAATCTAAAGCACATACATATACCAAATTTCAGTCCTATCGATCAAAAATTGCAACCTGTACGCTGTTCGATACAAAATGCACATAAACTGACCCACGGATGGACCATCAGTCCAATCCGAACCAAAAACAGTAAGATTTTTTTCTTAAGCAGATCTGAATATGTGTTTCAAATTTCAAAACCATCTAATTAAAATTATGCCTTGAAATGGACTCAACGCAAAAAGGGGTACCCTTTTACGTTGAGTCCAAATATAAATTCTTAAAAATAGTGCCAAATTTCTCAGGAGGTCATAAAGTTAAAAACGTACCCACTCTCACCCTTGGGTCCGATTATTCAGGCAATTTTAATGAGTCTTTTTTTCAAAAAAATCTACTTAAAAATAAAATAGAAGATTTCTCCTACCAAGTCACTGGCTGACATCACGAATTCAAGAAGAAACTAACGTTGGAAGAATAAATTCGGCGGATAAAATTGAAAGGAGTGGGAAAAAAAAAATAAAAAAAAATTTTACTCAGTCATAGAGTGAGATTATCTTTGTAATATATATACATACCTATAAAATTATATCAGTTTCAATTTCTACATCAACATAACTTGACCTCTTGCCAATGTTTAATTTTAAAAGTCCCTGCAGTAAATTTTATGCTTGACACCGCAGAGACGACGAAATATTTTATTTCTGGTGTTAAAAATATTCAATGACTTATCAATATTCTATGAGAAAGTCTATAATTGGATATCCTTCATCCTTTATGCGATAACTTCAAGTGAGTAAACTTAAATTTTTAATGCTTGCTGCCTACACTCGTTTATGAAACTCAAATAACTGATTTTTATTTAGTTTTCAATCTCCAGTGCGTTTGTTTGTTTGTTTTTTTTGTTTTTTTTTACAGTAAAATATGGAAAAAAACAGGAAATAATATAATTACCTACGAACGAATGGGGGCTCGCAGGGGTTTTTTCTTCTCTTTTCGTCTCCTATACCACTTGAATTTTTTTTTATCAATTTTGTCGATGTACGTTTCGTTCTCTCCATACCGATTTTTTCCAATCATTCGTAAATAACGCACCGTATTAACTTTTATTACGACTTTTTTTTTCATCCCTCTTGAAAAACTAAGCACGTAACATAGAAAAACCTTATAATATGCCTCTAATGACCACCGAAGTTCAATATCAACGTTTGAAAGTGACCAGTCATCAAAATCTATTCATCGTAAAACACACCCTTCGCATATAAATATCGAAAGGTCTGCCGTATAATGTAAATCCTCAACGTGGTCAATAATCGTGATTGGGCTCGTAATTTTTTGAGTATAGGCTATTCTATTCGACTCATGGTTTTTTTACATTTTGTTTTAAGCGACCGTATGTTTTCTTCCTAATTTTATCTATTTGTTGGTCTATCCTTCACGCATGTACTTAAACAATGCAAAGTGGAACGAATCATCGTATCATACGTTTCACTCACAACGTCACTGATGAATTTTTTACTCACACTGCCGTTAACGCCGAAAAGTTGTATTTACAGGAATCATAAGAGTCCAGAATCGAAAAAAAAAAATTTCCCTATTTCTACTATTTTTACACTTGAAGTAGCCTGAGCAGTTTACAATAATATTTTGAATATATTATTTTGAAAGTAAAAAATTATTTTCTGATTATGGTTTCTATTACATAATTATACTTTGGCAACAAATTTTCATCAGAAAACTCACGACTGGAAAATTTCAAATATTTATCTTGAATGTGTAAAAATTTATTCTCAGAACAGAATTTCGTTAAGCTTAATAAAAACTGAGTAAAAATTAAAACAGTTTTTATTTTTCCATTTTTTACATTAGTAGTTGTTGTTTTTTGGAATTTATTCAAAACATTCAACTATCTACCTGAATTAATTTGCAGTCAGTTGCATGTCGTTTATCATAATTTCGTCAAAATTCACTTGGATAAGTATTGTTGATATTATACTACACATTTTGCGCTGGAGACTGAGAAGTCCGAGATCTGGACCTCAAAATAAAAATTATTTTCGACAAACATAAGACAGAATAATGACGTCACAAGTTCAGACAAATTCTCGAGAGACAAAATTTGAATTCGGACATTACATTATCCGAATTCGAACTCGTATTCAGATGAAAACGTGAAGACAGAAATAAAATCTGATTCTCTTTCAGGCAATTATAATGCATTTTATTTCAGTGACAATTTTTCCGAACTCAGACAATTTCAGACAATAATTTGGTTCGATCCGACAGACTGGCGCCATAAGACATATATTGAATGAAGACGAATTAAATGAAAGTAAAAACCCATCGATGGACATGAATGCAGCCAACCTTTTTTATCTCTGCTCGTTCCACGCTTTGCTTGCGGTTTGCAGTCATCTAATATATTTTATTATATTTTGCTTTATCAGTCATCCACGTGCGCTTTTTGCCAATTGTATGTCGACGTATATTAATTTCTAATATCTGTAATTTTATTGGCTGTAGACATTTGGTAATTCTCTCGCTTTATGTTATCGACAACGCATGTTTGAAGGCAATTAGCAGACAATAAGTGGGGAAATTTCCTCGACAAAATAAGCTGATTTGTGAAGACGAACTTCAAATCAACACTCTCTCTTTCGTTCACTCTCAATCTAGCAACACATTCACTCTCCTTTTCACCTTCAATCTCTTCACACTCCTCATTTTCTTTTCATTCTCAATCACACATCATATCACTCTCGATTTTGCACTGGCGACACCCGGTACTAGGTTTGTCTTTGCAAATGAGTCCTTCTTGTGTAGGCGGATAGTAGCAGGTCCAAGTCACAAGTCGTACGTTTAAGTCCTCACGTTAGGCAATTTGATAAGTGTACCATCTTCAGATGCAGATATGATTCAATCTGATCTACCTTGAAGACAACTAGGATGGTAGTTTGTATTCCAGATAGGTTCAGTTGAAGACAAAGGCAGATTAGGGATGTTCGTTCGTCATGAAGGATCAGTAGTGACGACACACAAGACATTTCTAATTTCGCCAGTTGCACATTGCACTTCAAGGCGATCTTTTGTAAACACCTACGAGGTGAAGCATTAGTCGACAATACGATCAGATGGAGTTCCTGGCACCTGCTAGGAGGGAAATTTGGTGTGTTGAAGACAATTTTCAGACAAGCTTGGTTCGAGATGACTGCCTTTCTCTGTCATATAAAGGCCGCGTCGAGCCTTCTTTCTTCGCATAGTGGATTTGATTCCATCTATGTCAGTAATTTTCTCACCTCACCCTCACTACAACCAAAAGCTCCGAGACCTAAAGTTTCATATTAGGAGTCCTTTACACAACAACAAAATCATCACTCATGAAGACACACAATTAGGTGAAGACACAACAGCTTTCTGATGATTTCTCCTACTTGTTGTCTGCAATAGCTTTTTTTTTTAACTTTTTATTTTTTCCGCTACACACTATGCTTTGTTCCGCTTTGTCGACACTATAGTTCTTTTGTAATTATAGTCTTTGACAAAATAATTCTGCTGTTCGTTTTTGTAGGTTTCGAACCTTGTATGGATCGAAACTTTGTTAGGCTCTTCTTTCTACACAACTTAGCTTATTGCTGATTCGTCATATTAATTTGCTGAGGTATGAAGACAAAAGTAAGCTGCGTTTTGCCATGTCTGATGAAGTCTAATTCAAGTCAAGAAGAATTCAGCCGTAGGACATAGTCAAAGTCAAAAAATAAAATGTCTTGAAGACACAATTCAAGACCCCTCGAGTCAGTGTTTCGGCTGCATGATGCCCTAACTTAAGGACATTGTGACGTCATTAGCATTTAAACACCACTATACATTAAAGGTTGACTTTATGACACGTGACAGGAATCGATTTCGTATGCCTCATAAAATATTGGCGACTGTGGCAGGAATCGATTTCGGACGCCTCAAGACATTAAACTTACGCTGTAATATTTAAGTCATAAAAAGTCAATTATTCGTGATCATAACATTTGTTAACTAAATACTATAAACAGAGCTCCATGAAAACTTCGTATCTACAGGTACCTATGTGAAAAATGTCCTAGAAATTTAGAATACAACTTTTTTTTAAATAAATAGATTTTTTGGTGTTCACTCGTCCATCTTTTTGGTCAGAAATGGTCGATTACCAATTTCTCCACTTATACAACTGAAGGAACAAACCTGAATGTCCACCAGTTCATAAATATACAAAGCACTAGCATTAATATTCATACACTCACACACTAGATGCGATAAGAAAATTCAGATTTCATTATGCGACGTCGCACATTGCTAGAAGTCGAGAGAACATGCCAGGCTACCTATCCTTTAGTATACATGGCTGAACGTGCAAAATCTATCGAGGGAATACTAACGACTCCACTATGGCCGCAGCAACAAGGGTGGATTTTTGAATATAAAATGGAATGCTTTGTGACTGTATATTCGCTTGCATTCAGGCAGCCTTGTAGTGTGGTTTTTCACTCTAGAATTTGGTCAGGTCCATTTTCCTCGCCCCCAAATACTTCAATTTATGAAAAATTTGGTTCGTTGAATTTTTTCTCATTTGTACCAGAATGTTCCACTAATGAAACGTTTTTCACCTCATCCGATTCCTCAGATATTTGAAAAAGTTTGTTGGGGGCTGGGAGAATTGTAGTCTTCTAAACTAAATTGTGAAAAAAAAAAAAAACATTTGTGTGCTGATTGTTTTCTATCATTTAGGAAAACATCAAATAAATAGAGACAATTTCTTACTATCTCTTTATTAATATTGAAACTACAAATCACAATAATATTAACACTTTAATTAATCTTAAATTATTATTTGTTACTTTAAATTTAATTTTACCTTATATCTTAGTGAAACCTAATGATCTACAATCTTCTAATGTAGACACCTTAACTTTTCAATTCAAGAGTAGTCAGAGGAATGAGTTTTTCTTCATTTGAAAAGAACACAGTATCTGTAATTTAGTTATCATACTTCAAAATGGCCAACCTAAAAAGGTGGCGTGATGTCGGAACATTCGCCAAATATTATGACTCTTCATTGTCAGAAAATCTGGTGGTGTTCGTCCGTGAGAACAGGTATCATATAAGCGGCTATTATTCCTAGAATTTGGAATAATAGTTGTCTGTATTTTGTTCGACACGTTTTTTGTAGACAAAGTAAAACATCTACAAAAAGGTGATGGAACAATTTGGGTCAGTGAATTGAACTTGATTTGAACAGAAATGTTCAAGCAATAAAATGATTTGTACCCACTTTCTTCTCCAGATAATTAAATTTGTTTAGTGATGGTGTTGGAGAAATGATAACTCTCCCAATGTTTCCAGTTGCAAAAAATTGAGTAAGACAAGTGAATGCCTGTCTAGCCTTGCAGTAGTTAATCCCCCCAACAGAAGAACCTATAGATTCCTTGAAGAAAAAAAAACATCATTCGAAGGTAATAGGTAACTAAAAAGTCAGAAAAGCCTATGTGTAAAAGTCAGTAGCCTAAATGATCCACAATTGGGTGCACTTGAGGTCCAAAATGTATCTTAAAGAAATATTCATCCTCAATTCGAACATTAGAGATGAACAAAATTGATTTTGGTCTTGGTTTTGCACATTTTGCAAGACTAACAACGCTAAACCTCGACCAAAGTCAAATAAACTAAAAAAAAAACGTGAACAAACTATAAAATATTCGCAATCTATTTGTTTAATTAGTTTGTATAATATTTGTAGTTAAATTTTTCTCTCACATTTTTGGAGAGACCCTAATGTTGATCTTAATTTGTCCATCAATAATATTGTAAAGATCTGGACTAAGACCAGTCTTGACTGTGCAATACCAAGACCTACACCAAGAATACTGAATCAAGAACAAGGACAAAAAGAAGAACATGACCGAATAAACAAAACCTCAAATAACTGAATAAAAATTAGCACTCAGCACTTCAAAAAGTACTGATTTTTAACTATAACCCTAATAATACCACTTATAGAAATGAACTGAATTTCGCTCTTTTTTCAAACCTTTGTACAAGAATGAGGCTGGGAAAGGTTCCTCCACAAAAATTGTAAAAAAAAATTCAAAATCTGACGAATAATCCAAAAATAAATGGAAAAAACTGCCAATTGTTGTTTCATTTGTTCTGGGAAAAATTAGGTTTTCAAATATCCTACCACATTTCATGTTGTAGGTTATACGTTTACGGTATGAATGGATCTGTAAATTTATTTGTTTACAATCCCTGAAGCACCGACTCCGTGGCGCTTTGGCTTATGCCAGCCCTGGATTTTTTCTGGTATACATATCTGTGACACTGTAGAATTTGGTGTTTCAAAGGAAGTAATAAACCTTTTTTTTTTTCGTGTCTGTATGCAGCGGTGTAGGTAAATATGAGGGAATAATTGGCGAGATAATATTGGAAATAATTTTATGAAATAATTTTAGAGAACAAATTAATGGCTTGTACATATATTATAGCGATATTTTTTTATGAAAAACAATCTATTAGCCACCCACAATTTGGTTACTTAAGTAATAATGTTATAACATGCTGACGGCTAAATTCAGTTTAATTGTTATTTAACTGAGATAAGAAGGTACAAGCCGACGTCAATTATTCCTTAATTTTTTCCATCTAAGGTTGTCACAATAGAAACTTTATTTTAAAAATGTAGCCTATTTATTTTTTAACTCCATCCTTCTGTTACATGTGGTTTAAGGCGTCAATTTTGAAACAAAGAAATAAACGTGCACATCACTTTTCATGGACCGAAGGCCAAAACGCAATTCTTCTTTCCGCACAGAATTCGTCATGTAGGTTAGGAACCTACAACATAAAAACTGAATCAACTGAAAACGAAACGATGTCGATTAATAATTCATCGCCAAATTTCCTTTGGAGGAGAAAAATCTTCTTGTGCCTGACTGGCTGGAAACGAAGTACTTAAGCGACGAATTTAACGAAGAATTGCTTGCCACAAGATTAGAAAAAGGATGTGCGACTACGAGCAGGACGGCGAAGAGAAAAGGATGAAATCAAACTGAATACCCAATCGAGAGGTATCCTTCTTCTTCTTTTTTTTTTTTTCTCTCCTTTTTCGTTTTTCGCCTTTTATACTTTTTTATCGTCAGGCTAGAATGTTCATTTGTAGAAGTCGATCCTCTTTTTTTCAATCAATCTCGACAATCAAATCGGACTTTTCCTTGTGATGCGAAAAGCCACCACCGCAGTGTATCTATTTGCTAAAATGAATAAAAATTTTCTCGTTCTGCGGCCATTTCATCGCCTTTATGTGTTTTTCATGAGATGAGAAAAAAAAAAAAAAAAAAAAACCCTCCTCTGCTAACTTCTTCGTTTTGATTGAGTGAAAAAAGTACTCTATTCCCCCGAGTAATACCGGCTTAAACTTGAATCTCAAAATCACCCTCAAATTTTCTTCATTTTCTGTGTGTGTGTGTGTGTGTGTGTGTGTGTGTGTGGGTGTGTGTGCGTGTGTGTGCGTGTGTGTGCGTGCGCGTCTCTCTCGCGCTCTTTCGCTCGCTCTCTGCTCCTTCACCGTTTCCATTTTTAACTTATGCAGGCGGACGAACTGTCCGTTTATTTGTCCGGTACCAATTTATCAGACGGACTTTTGAGCGAGCTTTTCACTAAATTTACTATCGATATCGAACATAATATTGGTCATATTTGGCGAATAAAACCGCAAAACTCGTGTTATACGGACATGCTGTCGCGCATACATTCACCTAAAGCGGCGTTAATTTGGTGAAAATTTTCTACCTACCGATAGGGGCTGCACCTAATCCTTGAATGCGTGAAAATGATGTGGTGCTGAACTGAAAACAATAATCCTTACCGGTGAACGGTATTTATAACGAATAGAAAACCAATAAAGGTAAACATGGTATAGACTGCGTTAAAAATGTAATATTGTCTTCGTTAGATAACGTCGGAGGTGTGTTTGTATACCATATAATATTATACCATATATACATATATTGTACAAAATGTATGTTTTTGAATGTAAACAAGACTCCATACTTTTATATTGATTCAGTTAATGCGTCATTATGACGAAAACCGGGCTGAAATTATTTCCTGCAATACCTAATCCTAAATCTCCAATCCAATCGAGACGCGTTAGTTAAGTGGTCAGAGATCCATAACGGTGCAACGTTAAAAGGAATATGATGCTTTGGATAGCCTACTTATTTGGTATAGATTGGCATATTCTGACAGATTCGCTTTGGTGGCGACACAAATGATCTCCTCCGAGGCTGCACCTTATCCTAATTAACAATGAAAAATACTTTTTGTTTTTTAAATGCGAAAATACTACAATTATTAATGTTCGTTGTGATGTGCGCGTAGGGTAACTCTTTTTTTTTTTTTTTGACTACACTGATGATGTCTAAAGTAAAAAATTCAAAAAAAGAAGAAGAAATACCAAAAATTATCAATTTTCGTTCATTACTTTTTTATCAATGAGGATTTAAAAATATTTTTGTATTCTGTCGAATATTTTCGTCTACCGGACTTAAGGTACTACAATGAAAATAAGTTAAAACTTGATATTGGGGGTGGTAATTTGCAAATATGGTTTGGTAAGTAATGATTTTATCTATAATAAGTTTAGGTTAAAAACAAATTTTTAAAAGTTAAGCTTTTATTTTTTTTTTTTTTATGGCTTTAGCTTTGTGTGAAATAAACGTTATTTTGTTGCCGAAGGTTGGCTGCAGTATTGGTACATTTTAAACTCACAGTAGTGGATAGAATAAAAGCTAACAACAAGCTGTTTTGATTCAAAACTGTAAGAAGTTTGGCTTTTGCATCTATAATGAAAAAAGAATGAAAAACAAGAAGGGTTACCAGGTTTCTTGAAGGAAGGCAAAGATGAAAAATCAGTAATTAACGTAACAGATCAACAATTTACAATTAGGAAACATAGAGTAATAATAAAATAACAAAATTATCCGAAGTAAGACAGTCCACTTAAATGCAATTATTGAATTTGCCAAGTACGTAAGTACACTCAAGTTCAAGCAACTGATTTTTAAACTCGAACTAAATTCACTCGTAATGGAATTTACTTAAATGAATACGACGAAGCAACAGAAAACTAATAAACTAATGACGAAATAATTAATTTCTCATTTCAACTTTTCCACCAAATAAACTTTAAAATCATATGAAAAAAAAAAAAAAATGGTGATTGTAATAGGTTTTTGGCAACATTGTTGCCAAACCTAATAATCTTCGACTATATAAAACTGGAGTAGTAAAGAAAAATGATTTCTGGTTGGACATGCGTATCATTTGATGGATTTATCTTTGTATTTACATACGCTATCCTAGTGAATTTAAGGGATGTCTTTTTCAGATGTATTCTAAAGTGGTGAATTCAAGCAAAACGTCGAAAACATGCAAAGGTCCAACTTTTTGGCGGCATGTTTTGACATTATAAAGCACATTGGTCTAATGGAGCTTTATTGGTCCAGTACTGTATGGTCAAAGATAATAATACATTCTGTAAGTTAAATATAGGGGTAATTAATTAGAAATGAATGAATGAAGTGAAAAAACTCGTTAGAGGCAAGAGTACGCATTTTTGGATAGACTGTGATGGATATCAATTAAGGCATGAAAATTGTTCAAGTGCTCAACCAACTAATCTTTTTGTTTGCGACTTACGTTTGTGAGAATGTAACATTGTCAATATGAGTTCTAAATAAAATAATTTGACGATATTTGAAGGCATGAAAATTTATTTTTTAGGCATTCATTCATAGACGTTAAAATTACGATAAGTGAAGTGCTTCTAGGAATGAATATGTTTGATGTCACTCAAATTATTGTAAAATCGATCGTAAAAAAGATTTTAAGCTAATACTTTTTGAATTATGAAAATTTTTCGAACAAAAATGAGTTAATAGTGGGGCAAGAGAAGGTACAAATTGGTACTTTTTTTTCAAACACTCATAATTTAAAAACTACTGATCCCACACCTTTTTGTTATCGATATGATACAGTTAAAGATTCATATTTTATATTTTCATAAATTTTTTTTTTTCAAAATATGATTCAACTCGGCGTTTAGAGCATACCAAACCTTAAGTGCGCACTTTTTCCCCGGCTTACTATAGTGATTTGGCGCTCTGTCTTACAGGTAAAAAGTTGTCAGTTCGTAACCATTCGCTATAATATTCCCGACCCAGATGACGGTATATTACTATATTTGGTTCGTACCAATAAGTATCAAGGTTTCCAACCAATTTGAATAGAAATTTTAGATCTGCGAAGAGGACGGGGGAAAGCCCTAAAATCTTATCTGCCCGTGATTCAAAATATTCACTAAAAACACGAAACAAAATCAACACTTGTCATGAATTAAGTTCGGAGAAACTAAATGAAAAATATGTAAAATACGTGTTATATTCAATCTCTTTAATCTTTATAACGATTCGGATTGCCTTTTCACCACCCAATAGTCGCAAAAACACGAAAGAAATATTGAATTTTCTTCTAATCACCTCATAATGTGCACCAAGCTATCCTACCGATGGTGTAAATAGAGCATAATTTTCGCTTCTTTTGAGGTGGAGCGGGTTACAAAACATTTCGGTGGCAAATTTTCTCTTGCCAGTTTTTAAATAAAAGCAGCAGTTCAACATGAGATTATTGAGGCAAAGGAAGTAGTCAAAAAATCAAAAACTCATCCGTTCAGATTACGCCACAGATATCAACCTACCAATTTTATCATGGAACTGAGTAATTTACCAGAAAATAACATGATAACATTAAGCTTATAATACTCTACCTATCAATTATCAATCAGTTATTACCTTTTAATAAGGAAAACTTAGATCAGATATGCAAATGTAAGTAGCCCAACTTCAGTTCACAAAAACTGGAGAAAACTTAAATCTTAGAATTGCGAAAAAAATTACTGAAAAAAATTTATAATTTTAACAGAAGTCAAAAATCCCTAAATCAAAGAATAAATCCCTATACGAATGGTAACCAGGAGGATAGTATCGCATGTAACTAAAAACTCATGCCAAGAAATTTTTGGCCACCGAGTCCTGGTAAATCCTTTCCACTACATCAGTGTCATCAATAATTTCCAGATGCTGTATAAGTTGACCACATTACCAGAACCTAATGAAAAAATAAAAATCAAAAAAATTTTTTGATTGACTATGCCAACAATTGATCACTGTTCGTGTGAAACATCAATCAAAATCCAAAAGGAAAATGATTTACCCTCGTCATTTTGAAAGAACTAAAGCGGGTGGACACACCTTCCCTTGAAACGAAAATTGTCTGATTTTTAAAAACATTTTCTATAATGATTTAAAATTAAAATTGAACAAATAACAAATTATAGTAATAAGAAGAAAGAAATACAAAATAAGTACCAAAAACTAAAATCATTTTCTAATTGGTGGAGGGAGGCACTGAAATTTTTCGATAGGACAATAAAACTTATTAGGGGTCATATTTGTTCTAAGATAAAGCTTCTCTTGACTAAGCTTTATTTTTTTGGTTGAGTTGTCAATTTTTTTTTTATGGGGATGGTCGTGTTGACTAAGTTTTATTTTTTTCGTTGAGTTGTCAATTTTTCTTATGGGGGTGGTCGTGGGGACCTGAGCGGACTCTAACTACTCTTCTTACGGAAATTCGAATACAAGCGTAACACTTACACTCTAAAAAGGGGTCCTTAAATAAAGAGGTATACCTATTTATAGTTTGTGAGATGAAATTATATTTTATTAATTTTTCCAACGACATTAAGAAAGTAATCTCAGGTTATACCCATAAATTCGATTTTGAAACTCATAAAATAAAGTCAGTTCCCTTTAAAATGTGAATTTGATCCGAAAAATATCGAAAACATCTTGAGTTCGTTTTATCGAAATAGCGCTTTATTTAAAGAAATTCAATTTTAAATCTGTTTTCCTAAATAAAGCTATTCTATGTATGTTTTTCATTATTATAGTCTTCCGTAGGTTACAGTAATTTACTTTCTTTCCTATTTTCTTCAAGTGGGAGAAAAATAATGGAAGAGTATTAACAAAATATTCACTTATTTCTTTCGTTAAAAAGGAATTCAAAAAAAAAGATATTGTATAAAAATAAAATCCACAATCGTTTTTCTCTAATACCACCGACATAAAAAAGAGCTCAATCTTGAACCGAAACTTTTCTTCTTTCTTCCATCAGAAATGGAACAATGAAGTTGGAAAATAAAGGCCGCAAAAAGTCGAACTCGAATGAAACCGAGGAGCTGTAAGTTTTTATTACGTGCATGAGGCAAACAATGGACTCGAAAAACGTCGAATTGGAAATGCTGGAGGAGTCTTCGAGTGTTATGTCAATTTAATATAGTCGAAAAGAAGTAAGTAAAAAAAATAAAATAAAAAATAAAGAAATGGTGTGTGAAGGGGAGGAGTGGAAGGGAGAAAAGCAAAAAAATTTGAGCCTAGAGAAACGCAACCAAAACGGTCAGTTGGACTTTGAAGTGAACTCGTTGACTACTGAATTAATAAAAGGATTTCGTTTGATATAATATATTTTACCTGAGGCGGAAATCTTTCTTTCTTTTCAGCCTCTTGTAATCGTATTTGTGTTTTCTTTCCCTCCATTTTCAAAACGTATTTTGTTTTGTGATTGATATTCGGCTGCTGCGACCGCCGCTGCTGGTAAGTTTTTCAACGATATAGGCCTTAAAAGATTTTTTTTTTTTAGCTTCTGGTTACATGGTATTATCATAAATCTCGTGAGCTTGTTGTAATGTTGCGCCACCCACTACCTATACTACATTCTCAGCCACCATAAATGGTAAGTTTGATATCGGCTTAATAATGATATTCCATCCAATTAATTTCGGGTAATAATTCTTAAGGTTATCTAAATCTATTTTCCTCGAATGGTGAATAGGCGAATGCTGCAAATCACACGAGTATCAATTATCTATACTTTGCAAGCGTATCACACCCGATTTTTTGCAACACCTGGGCTTCAAAAAAAAAAAAAAAAAAAGGCACAAATTTGTTTGGTTTTTTGTTTTTGTAATCAAATAGTAATAAAAAAAATCTTGGGACCCATCTCAACTCATTCGACATCAGAAACAATGACTCGAAACTTTTTTTTGTACTTATATTCCGTCCAATTTATGATGATTCCTGACAAACATCAAAGAAAACGGCGACTGCCTACGTACCTAATACGACTGCCTTAAAGTGGTACAAAGTTGTCAATTGACATTTATAAATAATGGTAGACATCATGCTGTATAAAATAATTCCGTGTATTTATTGACACCATAGCGTTGAAGCTGGCGATCATCCTATACTGGACGGAGTATAACTTCATAATTTTAATTTAGAAAAGACAAAAAAGTGAGAAAGTAATCGAGTCATGTAAGAAAGTGATCGAACCGGGCAAGAAAGCAATTAAATAATGCGAGAAAGTCAACTCAATTTTACGCTAACGATTTTTTTTCACGTCATTTTGAAAAATTTACTACTTTTTGTTCAGTCGAGGGACACCAAAAACGTATTTTTCGGTTGTCCGGTGTTACAAACAATAAACAAAAAAAAAAGTTATTATTAAATCGATTTTGGTTAGCAAAGTTTGAATTTTCCAAATTGATTTGGAACAGCTGAAAAAAACAATTCATTTCTTCACTAGCGTAGAAACGAGTTTTTTCTTAACTGTTAGTGTATTTTCCAAAGGAAAACACAACTATTGCATTCAGTGCAATGACGGGATCTGGGGGTGGAACCTGTCGAAAAGCGCCGATCCTGAGTCGTAGATCACAAATATATAGGTCACTCAAATTCTTTTGTACACGATATATATATATACATCCAATTTTTGCTCATTTTGGAACTTTTTGAAAGTCTGTGAACCCTCCACTGTTCGACCTATGACAATGAAACTTGGAGTAGTTTTAGAAGCATTCCTAAGCTACACATTCGTGTTAAAATTTTTGAAATCCATTGTTAGTTTTTGAGGAAGGAGTTCTCAAAGTGTTGCAAACCCAGCATGTTGTCATCACGATAACTCCCATAAATTTATAGATTTTGGCTAGAAATTGTTATGGTAGTTTCAGACAATTTGAGACTGGTTTGATATTGAATTTGAGCGAAATTGGTCGACTGGTTTTCAAATGGCAGCCATTTTTTCCCCCACTTTTTGCTCATTTTGTTACTTTTTGGGAGTGTGGAGCCTCTGCTGTTTGACCTACGACAATGAAACTTGATGTAGAGTTAGAAACATTCAAAAGCTACACATCTGTGTTAAAATTTTTGAAATTCATCCGTTAGTTTCAAAGGGAGGAGTTCTCAAAGTGTTGCAAACCCACCATGTTGTTTTCACGATAACTCTCGTAAATTAAAAGATGTGAAATACCTTGTCGTGAGGAAGTATTCTCACCAGAAGGTAAATTCTACAGAATTAATTGCATGTTCTGCCACTTCATACCATAGGTATGGGAGAGCCATATCCTCAGCAAACACTGGCAATTTTAGAGCCGGTTCTGAGAGTTTATATACAGGATTTGGTACACGCACACAGACACACATACGTACATATACATATGAAATTATGTCATCAGTTGCGTCGTTTCCTGCTTCCATAAGGTGATAAGAAACAACACAACGCGCTTGATATTGGATTGTGACATCGCCAAGATCGTTATCTGGTAATTGATCACAGCCTGTGCAATGTATTGTACTTGTACATATGTACAAGTATGAACATACAAACGCTTGTGTGTATTTGGTTTAGTGTCATTCAGACAATCATTTGCCAGCCCTATGGGGCGGTGACTGTTGCTGAGGGGTCCAGGCCCCTATACCTCATATGGGAGAGTCCCCACAAAAGATTTTGCCTTGAAATTTTTATGGCAGTTGGCAACTAATAGAGACTGATTTGATATTGAATTTGAGCTATATCGGTATCCTAAATTTCAAATGGCAGCCATTACTAAATTTGACATTTTTTTACTTATTTTGACATTTTTTAAGAGTCTGTGGAGCCTTTGCTGTTTCACTTATGAAAATGAAACTTGGGGTAATATTAGAAGCTTTCATGAGCTACATATTTGTGTTAAAATTTTGAAAAATTCATCCGTTAGTTTTGGAAAAGAGGTTTTCAAAATGTTGCAAATCCACCTTGTTGTTATCACAGTAACTCCCGTGAATTTGAAGATTTTGGCTTGAAATTTGGATGGAAGTTGAAGACTATTAGGGACTGATTTGGTACTGAATTTGGGCAAAATCAGTCAACTGGTTTTCAAATGGCAGCCATTACAAAACTTGACACTTTTGGAAAATTCACTTACGGTGGTTGAGCTGTTTTACGCAGTGATCCCTATAGTTAAAACATTTCACCTCTCCCTAATAATTTAATTATTTAATAAAATTCTATTAATTAAATGCATTGACATATTTAATCGAATCAATAATAACCGCTGTTTGATGGATTTGTTAAAACAATATCATACTCAGCTAGTTAATAGCCACTCGTTATAATCAACTCGTTACGATTATACCACTTCACTGTGGCTTGTGCTGCAACTACCTACGCAACTCATCGACAATCACTCATTTTGGTAACTAATTTAGTAAAATATTATTTTAACTGTCATGGCCAATGTTTGTCTAATATTGACAGGGAGGGATTGGAACAAAAGGTTGTGGAGGACATTGTCATTTACTCTTCCTTCTTTCAAAGTGATGAGGCAGTGGTAGTATGCCAAAGGCCTCTAGGAAGGTAGACGATGTGTATTTTCCATCAAGTTTCTAATTCAGGAATAGGAGGATGGGGAAAATTCCTATTGGATCTGATTATGGAGGTTCGACCAAGTGTGAAGCGAATCATCGGAACTGTATAGTAATTTTGACACAGCATTGGCTACTTGGGTTGGCGGGTGGCTAGAAATTTCCAAGTAAAGCTGAGATTTGCTGGTATTGCTACTGGCTCTAGCAAGATTTTTGATCTGCTGTAGCCAGAGATGCACATTCTCAGTGTTGAAAGGTGGAAGGCCTGTGAGTAACCGGGGAGGATGGGCTTGTGTGGAGGGTACCATGGTACAGCCAATTGCAGCAGAATTTGCTTCCCACCAGTGCGATTGCCTATTGAGGATAGGTGAGAGCCTCAGCACTGAGCTGTCAACTGGCTGGTGCTGGTTGACAAAAAGCTCTTTGCTCGGAAGGTAGCTGTCGAGGAGTGGGCCAAAACTGACAAGTGTAGAGAACTGCGGGATTGCCGGGTTCATTGATACATTTGACAAACACATACTAGTATGTGGCGTTGATTGGATGGCAGTTGAAGGATTGGGTTGGTTCTTCATTCTCTTGGAAGGATTGCTGACTAGGGCCTTTGCAGGCATCAGAGGTAGAACCAAGTTGTCTAGGGATGACAGGCCTAATTTAGAAGCCATGTTGGCAATTAGGGCAAAAAGAGCTTAAGTAAGCACCTTCCTTGTCAGCAGCAGGGTGCCGACTGTTTAGATTTCTCATTGGTGGCTGGTTGGTACTTGCGTACCAACAATGAGCCTAGGAAGAGGAAAGGGAAAGGAGAAGAAAGAGGGGAAGGGAAAGGGAAGGAGAACCTTCTCTGTCGGCAGTCGATTGCTAACTGATTTTTTGGGAAGTTGGTTAGTACTTAAGTACCAAGAGCAACTGAGGAAGGGAAAGGAAAAGGAGAACCTTCTCCATCCGCAGTTGAGAGCCGACTGATTTACTTTTTTGGTTGTTGGGAGTTATACCAACGTTTGAAGAAGTGGACATGGTGATTTCCAATGAGCTGATCAAAGCTGATTGGTTTTTTCCAAACGGACATTGGGAGTGGGGGAAGAAGGTGACAGTTCCTTCCCCTGTTGAAGGTGAAACGTCAACAATAAAAATAAAATACTTACCACGTCGAGAGATCACCACTTATGGGTGTCTGCGTTGACAAATACACAGCACCACAGAAATACCACGGAAGGTGTATATGTGTTTAGATTGATGTGTGTATAGGCCTAGCTCAGTATCAAAGTTTAGCTATGCTGACAAAGTACATAGCCGTGAGCGCAAAAAGGTAGTTTGTGGATATAATCCACTGGCCCACTAGGTGGTCGACGAGTGTGTAGTACACACTCGTTTGTCAACAACCACCCGTTGCCACGTTAACAATAATCAGAAAAACTCTAGCGTAGCAGTACTTCGATAGAAAACCAAATTTGCCAATTTACATCCATAATTTATTCAAAACAAAAAAAAAAACTGAATTCCAAGTAAGTACTTGAAAAAATTGCAAAAGACTATCTCTAATTGTTGGTAAATGACCAACATATTATCGATCTATCAATAAATATTTCATTACTAGTTTCAGATTCAAAAATTAGGAAAAACTTTCAATACCTATCGGTATTTTAAAACAAAAATATCGATATATTGGTCTTTTAATACTAAAAACCGATTTTACTGAATTTTTTGTTTTCGAGTTTTTTTGGACACTACTGAACGAACAGACACCAATCAAACTCCTATCAGACCTGATCGTATATAAAGAATACTTTTCGTGAAAATTTCAGTCCTATTCGTTTCGTAGTTTTCTCAAAACCGTGAACACAAAATTTTTTTCAGCAGTTTTCTTTCTCCAGTTATCTCAGAAGCTATTAAATTAATTGACAACAAACTTTTATCAAAATGATACCTAAATATAATTAGTGAAGTCCTGATACTCGTATAACAGAAACACATAACATCAGAACACACTCAGAAAACAACCTGCGTAGGTATTAACACGAAACAGCATAACTTAGCACAGAAAACAAAATTAAAACGATAGACAATTTGAGAAGTTGAAAGAATTAATTTCAAAGAAGCCCGTTTCCTGATTAAGGAGAAGTGTCATTCTTGATTGAACAGCACTATATTCTGAACTTTGATAGAGTAACTTCAGATCATTCAATGAGAAGCATACATCAGAGAATCAAAAATAATCAACATTTTGAGAATTAAATTAATTTTTTATGCAAATTACGATTTTTATAACGAACAAAAATAACGTGAAAATTTCCGTCAAATCAAAAATAATGGTAAACGAAGAACAAAAATTTTTTGGGAAATCACTGGCGACAGCAATACCAAATTTTTGACAAATCACCATCATCCGTGCTTTGTAGAAAGGTCGTTCGAGACTGTGACCAGGAAAACAGAAAAAGCTTAGGCAAAAAGAAAATAAGTGTAAATAGTGAGGGTAAACAATGACAAGATTTCAAGCAGTCTGTAGTTTTTTTGTTGTTTTTTTTTTTCAGCATATTCTTAATTTTGCAATTCTTTGGATAAGTGAGACATATCGCTACGAAATAACCGAGAAGTTTTTTTTTCATTAACGTTCGCAAACAGCCGAAAAAGTGCCCTCTATGACTCTAATAGTGAAACACGTAGTGTCAAAAATAATAATAGGTTTCGCTGTATGCACAAGATACTTCTCTAATACATCGATAGGATGCACTAAGTGAGGCTTGCATGATATCGAATTTGGTATAAACTAGCGCAGACTATGGTGACAGACAACAGCTAAAGTGCCATGTGTAACCACAAAGAAGGTATTGACAAAGCGATTTTGATATTCTATTTTCTTTTTTTAAACTTTTTTCCAAGTATTCCGTCGAAAAGTTCATGTGAACTGTTAAAGCTTACACTAAGCTAAAAATATTTTCAATTTGAAAAATAAGGCCAAATGACATTTGCTAATGTGCGTAAACAATCGATAGAAGGTAGAATACACTTAAGTATATTATAAGAAAAGAAAACTCTAGCGCAGTGATACTTCGCTAAAAAACCCAATTTTCCAATTTTCATTCGTAATATTAAAAAACTAAAAATAAAAACCCAAATTTTACTAATTGCAATGCAGAAAAGACGCACTTCCGTAAATAAAAAAACTATACTTCAAGCAACACAGTCGACTTGCTTTTCTAAAGTGATATTTTATTTTGGTCTTACGTTCTTCTTGGAAGCTACTAAACCAATAGGCACGAAACCCAAACTTTCACTCACATAATGACAATCTATAGTGAAAATTTCAACCCTATCCCTTTCGTAATTTCCTCAAAATCTTGGAAAAACCAGTTTTCAATAAATTTTTTCTTTTCCAGTTATCTCGAAAACTATCTAACTAATAAGCAACAAACTCCTATCGGACTTCCACTAACATAAGGAAAATTTATCGCGAAAATTTTGGCCAATCCCTCTTGTAGTTTCTGCAAAATCTTGAACAAACCACTTTTCTAAGAATTTTTTGGTTTTGAGTTTTCTCAAAAACTACAAAACCAACAAGCACCAAACTTCTTTCAGATCTGGTCCTATATAAGGACTACTTTTCGTGAAGATTTCAGCTCTATCCCTTCTGTAGTTTTCTCAAAACAGTGAACGACGATAAATACATACATACATACAGTATGCCTGTATATAATCATTTAATTACATAAAAAAATTAGGTTAAAATTGGAAAATGGTAGTTTTCTTTTGTCTTAAAACAAAAAATTTTCATGACCTCCATCCCTAACCCCTCTATTAGGTCAATTTTAATACCCCGTTTGCATGAAAATTAGGTAAAAATGATTTTTAACGAATAACTACATTTTCGCGCTACGTATGATTGGTTTAGGTCTAAAGGGGCTGAAGTATTATTGACTCTCCTTTATTAAACATGTCACTGTTTGTCTCTTCTATATAATTATTTTCTTATTTTTACACGCTAAGTCTCAATAATGTTTGAAATAGTTCACTAAACAAATTGCTTATTTTCACCAAATATTTCTGAAATTAACGCTCCTATACCAAATATTTAGTCAAATCTTTCATTTTTACAACAGAGTTGGGTAAGCCTATATATATTATTGAATTCATATATTTTTTGTTTTGTTAACTCTCTATAATCGAAAATAACATCAGTTAGCTGTTCTTATCATAGCAAAATAGCATACGGCTTTTTAGCCCGTTTTTTTCTCCTTATTGTTCGCCAGCCTTCAACGAAGAACTCTCTATGAATCGTTAAACGCCTGATAGTCCTGAAAACAAAGAATAGGTTTCGTTGAATCCGTAAAATGTTTTTGTAATTCTTTGGTAGATTGAACTAGAACCAACATAAAATTGTATGTATAAAATAACGCAAATTATTTAAAAGACGATATTTAGAGGTTCGAGGGCATTTCTTAAAAATATATATAAGCGATTTGAAAATTTCATAGTTCAGAAAAAGGTTTTTTTTTTTTTAACTTTTGCTAGAGGGAATTGAGATTGAGTACTAGAATCAGTTACAAAAAATCATACTAAAAAGTAAACAACTGAAAAACTAATTGAACACATAAAATTAAAATCAATATGGTTCATTTAAATCATAAAATATATCCATCGTCAAAATTTCAGCACTATTAAAAAAAATTTTTTACTCTATCGTGTAAACGAGAAATAAATAGATTTTATATAATACATGATCAGAAAATTAATGTTTACATTCGTATTTTACGAGCGAACAGTCATGCTTATCATCGATGACTGATGTAACTTCGATGTGTAGTGATTTTCCATTAACTTGAAATTTTTATTTTTATGAAAATTCACTGACCTGACAGGGATACGAACTTGCAACCTCTGCATTGCAAAGCTGTAATCATGCCAATTAAAGTTATATAGCCGGACGATAGATAAGCACTCTGATGATAAATCGTCAGAAAAGTCATTTGAAAATTTTTACCACTAAGTAAGCGCTAGTGTTGCTTGCGATTCAGTTTGCTTCGCTTTTGCTTACTTAATGTGATAATTTGTCCCAACTACAAACTCTTGCCAATTTTATTACATTGACTTTATGGGAGTGCGTCAGCTCGTCTAAATAATCCATATAACTTTAATAAAAACTATGCTACGAAAGCTAATTGAAAATAAATATTCACTATGGGTATATCTTTGTTTATTTTGATTATTTTATCCCTTTGAAATTACTTACAATTACAATTAGTAGTAATTAATGGTTCTGTTACTTTCGTTTCGTTGCTTTCTAATTATTAATTACTTCCTTAAAAAGGTTTGAAAGTGAGTTTACATGACTAAGGAATTGCTCACTTGCTACGCTCATTTTGAACTCCAATTGACTGGAAATTTTAGAAGGTTCATCTTTGGTACAGATTTTTGTACACAAAAATTCAGTTTTATCAGCTGAAACTTGCAGCTTCTATCAAGTTAACAAAAAATTTACATACACACTTAAGATAATTATACCAGCTATTGACCATGGACTCTGCCTCCACATAGTAATTCTGTTTGAGGTTTGTATTATTCTCCTTGTAAATATGAAAGTGAAAGAGAGAGAGCTATAGAGGGAGTGAAAGAGGTTTTTTTCCCATATCTTTTTCATTAGTTTTTGTTTTTCAGTGCACTTACATAATATAACGTGGTGATAAAAATAAAATAAAAATGATAATTTTCATTTGTTTTAGGTTAGATATTATTGAGATAGACACAACTGCTTTTAATTTAGTTGAATAAATCTAATATTCACAGAGATATACCACTTTGAATATTCACATTGCTACATTCAATTGACAACATTATACAGACTGGAGTAGGGGTACTGCTTAAGTCATCCATGCCTTTCATATCATTCGTATCTCTGACCTTGTCTCTGACCTCGTTTAAACTCTTTTAATCTCGTTCATTCCAAGCATTCAAACATTTAAACTTGTACTGAAGTACTGAGAGCAAGAGTGAGAGTGGGTTTGTTGCTTGTCTTATGACACCAAGAAAATATTAGAACTATTAGCTTAAATTCATACCTACATACACACATTTCTGTTAAACTCAGTAAAAATCCCAATTTTTATTTAATAGTCTTGAAATTTGGTGTACTTATTTGGATGTACACAAGGACAAACTCTGTTACTTTTAATCCGAATCAGCATTATGGTTTGTCTATTACATCCTATTACTGAGCTAGAATTTTTTTTTTTTTCATCTTGGGATACTTATGAATATTTTCTGGGAAGTCTTGAAGATAGTGTTGGTATAATAAATTAATATTCAGTGAGAACTCATAGAATTTTGTTTTTGGCCATAGACAATATGTAAAAAAAATAATGTATCAGCAGTGCTGTTAGAATAAGTAGGTTTTTAAAAAGTAGAAAATTTGTTACTAAAAATTTATCATGGCTGCAATGATCAAGATAAAATGCTCCAATCAGTAATCCGAAAAATATGAACCAGAATGAAACTGCTCCAGTGGTGGAATTTAGAACTCATTTGAAAGAAAACACAAAACCAGTCAACTTACGTAGTATGTTTTATCAAAAAAAAAATTAATTATTACTTAGGGTAAGATTACCGAAATCGTACCACTTTTCAGTTTAGCTGTCCATGACAAAAATAATATTTTTAGAATCACATTATATTTTCTGATTTTTATATCCTTACTTCTACTATATTTTCTTCACACTAGCCTCACTCAAATTTTGTCAAAATTACAGCTGATTTTATCAAAAAAATCCAAATTGTATGATTTAGATAACTAGTTTTCTAAATCATACCTGTAATATTTTTTTCATTTTTATAACTTATTTTATTGTTTTTGGAATTAGCTTTATTTTATTTTTAATTTTTACCATATTTTTAGAGAAATTTTTAATAAATAAATTGCAATAGACTATAGTCACAATGTTTTGAAATACATAATAATAAAAAGTGGAACAATTTAGAAAACAGTGTTCTCTTCTAATAAAACTTAAATTCTCTATCTTCAAACTATAATTTTAATTAAAATTTTCTGAAAATATGATGAAGAAGGTTTTAAATTCAGTTAAATTAACAATTGTAAAAGGCCTAATTAAGCTTACTAAAACAACATGATCAACATATTTGTTCTTGGTATCCTTTTTTTCTTAATCTTGTAAATAAGGGGAAAATGAGTATATTGAGAAAACTTTTGGTTCCGTTGTATTTATTAGAAACTTTTATTCTACTCACTACCGCCGACTGTAATTTTAAAATATACCAATACCGCAGCCAACATTCCGCAAAAATAAATATTTATTTCGCATGAAGCTAAAGCCAAAAATAAATAAATAAAAGCTTATCTTTTAAAAATTCGTTTTTAATGTAAACTTATTTGTATTCAGTTTCATTATTCATCACATGAATCAGTAATTGATTCTCCCATTTTTTAAATATCAGCAGTGGTATGATTTAGGAAATGGTACGATTTTGGCAACCTTACCCTAAATAATGTAAATTCCTCTTGCCAAGAAGAAAACTTCAGTCCTCTAACATATCCCTTTCTAGGCTAATCTAGGAGAACTACTTTGTAAAATTTTAAATGGTCTTTTCTGAATCGACTTTAATTTAATTTCAACAATAATAACAATTATATTTGTACATGTATCCTCTTCTTTGACATAATTAAATATACATTCATTTTTTTGCAGACCAACAAATTCTGTAATTTAAATGAATAAATTTTTGTAAATTTAGACTCATTATTTAATGTTATTTTGGATGAAAAATCACATACTCAAACGAAAATTTTTACTTTTATTCTTCAATTTTACTGGACAGAAGAAATCCATAGTTTTGTAACAAAATTTTCCTTTCAGGTCATCTTTGATTCCATATTATGTATCTGCAGTTTTAACAGGGCGAGATTATAATTATTATAGTGTTATATAAGAGAAAAAAACTAGCACAGCATTATTTCGTTAGAAAACTTAATTTGCCAGTTTTCATTTACAATATTGAAAAAACTAATGAGAAATAAAAATAATTTAAAAAAATAAAACCTAAATTAACAGGATACAGAAAAGAAGATAGCAAACTTTTACACCGTAAATAAAAAAAAGATACCTACTACAAATAGCAGTCAACTTGCTTATCTTCTGCAATTTTTTATTTTTCGTTATATATTTTTCTCGGATACTACTTAACCAATAGATAGACAACAAACTTCTATCAGACTTGGTCCTATATAAAAACTATCTTTCGTGAAAATTTTAGTTCTATTCCTTTCGTAGTTTTTTTCACAACTGTGGCCCCCAAATTTTCCCCAGAAATTTTTTCTTTTCTAGTTTTTTTCAGCAAACTACTAAGGTACCAAACTTTTATCAAACTTAGTGTATCGTGAAAGTTTCCACTTGATCCCTTTCTTAGTTTCTTCAAAATCCTGGAAAAACCACTTATTCAAGAACTTTTTGTTCTCCAGTTTTCTCAGAAACTATCAGACCAATAAGTACCAAACTTCTTTCAGACTTTGTCCAATACAAAGACTACATATTGTGAAAATTTGAGTCTCATTCCTTTGGTACTTTTTTCAAAACCAAGAACCAATTATTTTCTCCAGCAATTTTTTCTTTTCTAGTTTCCTTTGAAACTACCAAATAAATAAGCACCAAATTTCTATCAAACTTACATTAATATAATGAATATCTGTTGTGAAAATTTCAACCCGATCCTTTAGGTAGTTTCTTGAAAATTTTGGGAAAACCACTGTGGGAACTGCCATACTCTGCTTAATACATAATACATTCGCCCGTTGTAGTTGGTGGTGAGATGGCCTTGTGTTTAAGTTTACCACTTTTAACTAGCAAATATGTAGGTTTAAGGTTCAATTCCCCAGACTGACAAAGCCTACGTCTGGTGACCCTTGATGTGTTGTACTGGACACGCACGCACCCTAGTGGTGCATGGTGGAACTCACAGCTCTCCTTCCTAACTTTAGTCACCGATAGATGGTGCCCTATATAGTGGAAATAGAACCCATTCAGCTAGTATAAGCCTGTGTGTATAGGTATAAGGAAGCGTTTCTGGCTCCACCCAACCCCCCACAACATCTAATGTCGTTCAACTCATGTTGAGTCTCTTGTGGGAACCGCCATACTCCGCCATATATATATATATATAATATATAAATACGTTCGCCAGGTATAGTTAGTGGTGAGATAGTCTTGTGGTTAAGTTCACTGCTTTCAGCTGGCAGATATGTAGGTTCCAGATTCGAATTCCCAAACTGAAAAAAAACCTACAACCACTTTTTTGTGAATTTTTTCTTTTCCAGTTTTCTCAATAACTACTAACAACAAACTTATTTCAAATCTGGTCATATATGAGGACACGTGACCCGCTCTATCCCTTTCATAGTTTCTTCAAAACTGTGAGCCAGAAATTTAGACGATAGTACTTACCTATTCATATATAATTATATAAAACAAAAATTAGGTAAGTCAAAATGGGAAAACGGTGTCTCTAGTTTTCTTTCGTCGTGAAATGGAAAATTTTCATCACCCCTTTAACCCCTCCGTGAGTCAGTTTTAATACCTCTTTTGCAAGTAAACTGGGTAAAAAAAGACAAATTTCTACGTACAACTTTTTTTTTTTTGAAAAGAAGCAAAAAACGTGGAGATAAAATTTTATTCTCTGAACTATTGCAGAGTTATAGATTTCACAGCCAAAAGTTGTTTTTTTCTAGCTTGCTCCTCTCCCAAAATACGGTTTATACGAATTACTCTCAAAGGACTCGAAGTCACATACAACAACGAGTTGTATTTTATTCCCTAAACAAAAAAAAAAAGCACCGTTACGTATTCCATTTATTTTTTGTTCCCGCAGGTAGGTTTTAGAATTGAAATTATTATTCGGTGAAAAATGGAGTACAAGACCAGTACATTCGAAAACAAAATAAGCCCGATTTTTTTTTAGCAACAATACCGAGTACCTATCGTCTTAGAAGCATCTTGGTACATCTTGACACAAATAAACAGGTTTTCTTCTCACAAATGTTGAGGAGCTAGATACCTACGCTGAAAGCAAGTCACTGAGAAATTTACTTTAAAATTGTTATTTGACTGTGAAAGCTTGTGGTACTCACCATGAGAAGTAAAATGGGCTCTTTTCACTTTAATCGTATCTTATACAGCGAAGGTGCTAGGGGGTCCTCAAAGTTGTAGTAGTAAATCCAAAATATTAGCCCAACTCTTCGGATTGGTTGAAAAGTTAATAAAAGTGTAAAATACGTTTTCTGTTCCTCGTATAGTGAGTAGGGTTACTATGAATTGACATAAAAGAACAATTTTAAAGTAAATTTCCTGATATCATTTTTTTATGTAGGTAGGTATAAATACCTATAGCTTCTTAATCGTTGAGAACAGGACGAACATTCGTTAAACATTTTTTATTTGTATTAAGATGTAAGTACCTACTACCCAGTGTGAAAGTTACAGGAACATCATTTATGATTTTGAAGAGTAATTTAGTTACCTAAACAGAACTTTAGACCATCGGTAACAAAATAAGAGCTTACTTTGAAGCTCATTAATCTTTTTATATTTTGTGTTCTCAGAAAAGAAGACAATCTTCGAAGTTGATTCACAGAAAAAATTAGTTGATTCATACACCGTCAAAGTGAAACCAGCACCTGCTATTCCCCATGAAAAAAGTACAATGCTCTTATTACAATAATATTAATTTCCTTGTTATGAACGTACAATGAAAATTTTTGTGATCTTTTGAAATCTTGAGAGACTTCCCAAAGATGATGACTACAGTCTACGTGCAAAAATCAATCAATGAGACAGAGCTATAGACGAGTTATAGGTTACCATGGTCACAATAAGCTGACTGATGGGAAAGGAAAATGCAGTCCTCCTTCTATGATGGACCTAACTGACAAAAAAATATGGTAACTGTTCGTTTTTTTTATGAGAAAGAGGTCACAACTGAAAAAACATAATAATATACAATAATTTGTCAAAGTTTACTTAAATTGTGAGTTAGATATTTTGAGCTTTGTAAACCCAGTGCAGAAACAATCTGAGTTAATACGAATTATACTTTCAAAAAATGAGTGTACACTGTGGAAAAACCACTCACTCTGGGTTCAAAAATTTATTTTCATCGGTATTTAACAAAAAATTATGATCGTAATTTGTGGGGACAGTACTTATATGAGGTAAAGGGGCTTGTACCCCTCAACGACAGTTGCCACCAAAAGGTTGGCTTATTTTTGTCTCTACGACATTAAACAATTACAGGCACATATGTTTGTATGTTCTTACCTGTATGTACATACAGGTTAGATACATTATACAGCCCATGACAAATTACCTGATAAAGATTTCGGTGATATCACAGACAGGTACCAAACATGTTACATCGTTTCTTATCACCTTATAGAATGGGAAATGACATAATGTTACGACATAATACCATATGTATATGTACATGTGTCTATCTGTGGGAGTGTGCCAGATCCTCTATATAAACTCACAGAACTAGCTACAAAATTGCCAGTGTTTGCCTAGGACTTGCCACTCCCATACATTCGTGTATGATGTGGCAGAACACGCGAAGCTGTTAATTACCTTCTATGTGTGAATATTCCACATAATTACTCATGAATTTTATTTAAACTTCATCAAATATGAAGCAATTTTTCCAACTTTTTAAATTTTTTTATATCAAAACACTAGAACTTTTTCTTGTTTTAGATCATGTATGTATCTACTTCCTGAATGGAAAATCTGGTCCCATTTAAATCAGCCAATTTTCAATATTTTCTCAAAATTTCCAATAATAATAGATATTTTTTCAACTTATTTTATGTTATTTAATTTGATAGGCCTACTAATGAAAAGACCTTAAAAATGTACCTACCAAGTAACATAATTTTTTTTTTTTTTTATTCGTATCGGCCTAAATTTGGCCCAACAAGTGAGCTTTATTTGGTACAGCTTATGAAATATGAGAAATTTTGTCTTGGCCGACCGCTTCAAAAAACATGGCTACTTACTCGCAAATTTGAGAATGAACATTAGCACACTGACATTTACACTATACAAACGAATAAAATTTGAAAAAAAAAAAAAAACATTCACTAGAAATTAGCCAAAAACCTGATTCGAATTTGGAAAATGTTGACAAGAGGATGCTCAATTTGGTAACGTATGACAACCACGATTTCACGTTTTGGTATTGACGCATGAAAAGCTTCGATGACCGAAGAGGCTTAATTGGGTCTTGTATTTAGTTAACAAAACACGAAGCACAGAAGGAATTGGAAGTTCAAAGTTTCTAAGCCCAACGCTGATTACACAAACCGTGAAAACACGCTGTGTCAACTTTTATTGAAACTATCCAACATTCCTAATTATCTCTTTGGCGGTTTCATCATTTCTGAGCTAACAATTTTTGAGGAAATCTAGTTGATATCTATACTTACTATCGTCTGTAATTTTTCTAAAAGGTTTTAAAGTAATATAATAAACATTGTGATAGTAGGTTAAAAACATCCATCAGTCATTTTTCCACTTACTGCAGAAACATAAAAAAATAATACTCTTTCGTATTCGACTGTTTTTCGGGAGGGAGGAATTTTCAATTTTTCACCGAAACCAACAAAATGAAATATATACCTACACCAGTCCGTATAGAACCCAAATGTGAACAGATCTAACAGTCTCAAAACTATATCTGTTGGTAATCTATTAATATTGATTTTCTTTTTCTTTTCCCAATTTTCAGCTATTGTAGTCTGCGCGACTGAAATTAAAAGGCATTTCATTCGCTTTTGTAGAATGGGGAACTTTGATTTTTATCTGAATCACCGGCCTTCTATCTTACATCTGCGAATAGATGGCCAATAAAATTTTCAATAATAGAATAACATTGTGATTTGAAATATTGTAACCTACATTTACAGTCGAAATTATTTTGTTTTCAGACAATTCAATTTTTGTTAGTACAACAAAATACACTGAAATGGCAAACCGCAAAAGAGGAAAAAAATTGAAGAGAAAAAAATATATTAAAATCGACGAAAAAACGTATCCAACATACCAAGGAAAATTTGTTCTCACTGTAGACGTGCAGATAAGATTGTCACATGAGAAACCACAAAAAAGAAAAAAAAATTAAAAAAAAAAAGGAAATCAACACTCTCAGTACGTGCTTTGAAAATGATATAAATCTGATCAGAAAATCAGCATGTTCATTTGAATTATGTATATTTTTCCAATTACTATGCATTAAGTAAAGTTTTTGCTTCCAGCATCTAGATTTCACGAAATGTGTTGAAAATATGAATGCTGTATCTCCTCATCTCATTCTTCACCGTTAAATAGGATATAGGTACCTACTATAAAATACCCACTTTTTAAATATTGTAATATTAATTTTAGTTTTAGTGAACTGGTGCATTACGAGTGGGTTTGGTCAATCTGTTCGTGGGATTAAAATACAAATACATTTCTTAATTAAATTTTTTAATTAATTTAGAGAAATTTCACAACGAATATTATTTCTTTGATGGAACATTTTTGATGATGTACCGTTATGATATTACTTAATTATTTTATGCTATTTCAAAATTAAATTAATCTTAAATAGGTAAGTCAATCATTAAATATTGATGAAACCTTTGTCCCAATTTAAAGGAGTTTTAGAAGCTTTTGAAAACTCATTGATAAACAATTTACATATTTTCAACACTGTATTTATTTTCTCCCATGATCTTTGATTTGATGTTTGATGAACTTTGAAAATTTACTTTTGTTTTCAAATAAACATTGTGTTTTCGAAAAATTCACTTTTAGTGCTTTCTTCGACTACAATATTGTTGTCTCCCTCTTCCCATTATTACAAAAAACCTCTCAATTTTTCCAAAAAACTGAAAAATTTATAAACAAACAAAATAAATTAAATATAAATAAATATTCGATATTATAACCATTTCAAATGGGAAAAATGAAAAAAAAAAAAAGAAAAAAAGAGAGGAAAATTGATTTATTATGGAAAAAATCATAAATCTCATTCAGTGATGTTTCCTTTCAACGCATCTACTAATAAATTTCAAAATATAACGGAATGTGGGACAAATGACGCAGGTGTAAAAATATACAATCTATTGAAGTATTCCAAATTCCATGTATAAGGATGGGGTAAAAAAAAACAATTCACGATTTTTTTTTTTTTTTTTTTCAACCATTACCGAAACACCATTTTTATTCGTTTGCGCCGAATTTAAAAAAAAAAAATTAATTTTAGGCCTACTTACTGACATTTTTTCACCGTAAACTAACATTTTAATATTTTTTGAGGCTGTAAGCGTTAGAGAAGTTTAAATGAGAATTTTTTTTTTTTTTCAAGAAGACTACTTGAAATTATTTTTATTTTTATTATTTTTTCTTCCTTATATATTTTTATCAACGTTTAATGTATTTTCAGTGTAGGTATTTATTCATTCATTCATATAAAACAAATTTATGAAGATTTTCCAGAATTTATCTTTTGTTTCTTAAAAATTAAAAATATCTCAGGTCGTAATAGGTAACACGTTTACACTTCTTTGTTTTTTGTATAAATTAAATGGGTAGTTATAAAATTTTATAGAGTTGTTTTATTTGTTCGATAAAATTATTCCTTTGAACGAATTAAGCATTGTATAAAATATTTATGCAATGCTGTTAAAAAAGGCTAGCTATTATTCCGAATACAATTTGGATAGGTACATATAAGAACTCACTGTATAAAAATATTCTTTCAGTTTATAACAACCCCTGACCTGACATATACGTAGTTGTTTGTTTTTTTTTTGTTTTTTTTTTTGTTTTTTTTTCTATTTGTTTGCTGGATTAATAGAAAATATACGATAATTCATTTGGCGTGAAAGGCCATTGTGATGCCTTAAACATCGATATTCTATACATTAAAGGGTACGGTAACCATTGGTTATAGAAATACAAAAATGAAAATAAGAGACAATGACATAAAGTGTGGTGGTAGTCTATTTTCAATAGGGATGACAATTTTCCTCCGTAATTTTATGGTTTCCACATGATCAGTCAAGTCAAAAAAAATTCGAGCTAACTTGAAAAATAAATGAACAAACAATTATTTGCTGAAAATAAAAAAATAATTTTTTTAAAATACTGACATAATTGAAATTGGTGCTCTTTATGGAGGCTTCTAATAAATCTTGCAGAAGGAATTTTAAAATGGTTATTTTTCTCTTCTCAGCGAATTTATCGTCATTTATCATGGAAAATGATTTTACTAAAGGATGGTTTTGAAAAAAGAGACTAATAGGTTTTCATCAACTTTTATCAAGAAAAATGATACTGATATAATATTATTTATTGATAAATAAATCATTAACTTATAATGTGTACATCAACTCATTTTCAATGATCACGATCCTTGCATTTGATGCGAGATCTATTTTTTTTTTTCAAGTTGGTTCGATATTTTTATAAAAATTTCTTATTTAATTCCTTTTTCATTTCATTTATTTACTATCATATTCACGATGGTATTAGAGGAAATTTTCCTCTGCAGTAAACAGTTTTATTTTTTTTTTAAACAAATCAATAGCTCAAAAACTATCTCATCGATTTTAAATAAATTAATATGGGACTACTATTAGATTACTCGATATCATAAAAAAAATTAAAAAAACGCGCTCCAGGGTCTGATCGGACTGGAACATTTAATGTGGTACACATTTTGGGATAATGATGAAATTTGAGAATGGTTATTCTGAGTGAGAAATCATATACTGATTGCTAAAAAAAATAATAACCTCTATTCATCAACAAACATCGATATATATCGATATATGAGCACTAATAGCAATTCTTACCATATACCTCACTTCTTCACACTCAAATTAATGTATCATTTATATCGATACATTTTATATCACCAAATTCATTTTTTAACGAACCGCCAAACAGGAGCTGTGTTTTCATTGGCTAACGCAAGCACCTTCTGGATTACTATTGATTAAAGCACCCTATTTTTTGGGGTTTTTTTTTCGAATACTACACCATATAGTGAAAATAGAAATGTGTACCACATTAAAAAAAATTTAAATCCATATGTCCAAGGTGAGAAGTTATGCTGGAAAGAATATGAAAAAACTCTAGCCAGAAAGTTAAGATATAAAAGTAGGTTTTCAAAAATAATCAAACATCATACATATCAAATTTCAGCACTATTGAAGTCTATCGTTCTTATAGAAAAGTGACTGATATACATGGAGTACATGAGGTAATATAATAAAATTATATAAGAATATAATTATAGCAGTCGATTATTACGGAAAGTAAGTTCTTACAAAAATTCCTACGAAAAAATGGAAAAAGTTAGGAAAAAGATGTCTTGTTCTCCATTCACACGAATTTTATGTAATAATGCCTATAAGCAAAATCAATCGAAAATGTAGGTAAATGTTTCTGAGAGTTAGTGAATTATTGAATTAATGTTTTAACTAATTTTTGTTCATAATTTACATACATGAGTTAGGCAAAAACGTGGATTAGTCAATATTAAAAAATAGCTAAATTTACCAAAAATAATCAGGCAAAAACAAAAATAACCTGCAAATACACATCGTTTTAAATGTTAACAATTTTTGACTGAAAAGAATTATTTAAGGGATTATCGACAACGGCTGAACAATTTTATTAATTTACGTAAATATCTGCGGAGAAAATAAAAATAAATAATAGCATTTATATAAATACATAATCAAAAACGTGAATGATGGACCATGACAATTATTTGTAAAATTTCAAACTACCCACAATACCTTAAGGCCCAATGTAAATTTTTATTCTAAAAAAAATTATCCACCCAGCCTAACTTCCCACAGTACCTGAGCAAAGATGAATCCCTCTCTTTCAAAAAAAAAATAAATATATCTCACCCAACCACTCACTATAAATAGCTAAAGACTAAAGCAATCAATTTCAGGATTTATTTATGTAATTGAGTAAATAATCTCAGTCAGATAGTATAATTATGTAAATTATTAACGTTTTCCAGCTTTTACATATTTTCTTAAGAATTAATGTTAATTTAGGTATTATAGATATGACAGTTTATCGATTTTGACTGGGTTAATTTCAGCGAAAAATGTTATTTCGATAAATGACTGGAAACAGAAAAATTTATATTTTCTGACTGTAATTGGTCAAGTGAATATAGAAATGAGCACATCATGTCGTTTTGTCGGCGTTTTACCTTCTGAATGTTTCGAATTTTCAATTTGGACTGCGATATATGTAAATGAATATCTAATTTTTATGCCTAAAGTCATTATTTGTCATGAAATAAAAAACTACCGTAGTCTCAACCGCAACTTGACTAAATCGCGTGATTTTAAATAGCAGATTTGAAAACCTGCTAAAAATAAACCATATACGGTATAGTACATCTACGGATCGAATTGATAACTTCCTTTTTTATTTTTCGGTTAAAAAGTGAGAAGAAACCTTCGACCATGTACTAGATAGACTAGTTTTGGCAATGGAAATTGAAGCACACATAAATGACGTCACAATTTGGCAAATGCATGTTAAATCCCATAACGTTTTTGAAAAAAAAAAAATCAAAAGAAGTTTTTTTTTCTTCTGAAATGAATTTTTCAATAGAATATAAAAAGAAATGATTATGTACAATTTTTCAAAAAAAAAAAAAACTCCAACCTGGCCAAAATCAACTTCAAAAACGTTGAAATAACAACAGTATAACCTGGGTAAAACAACTTCTTGCCACAATGTGACGTCACACTCCGTATTTATCACTGCTTCAATGGGAAGCATTGTACAGGGCCAGTCTATCTATTACATGGTCGAAGGAAGAAACCAACGAAAATTATTCATTTCTAATTTTGAAAAGCAAATATTTTCAACTTACTAATTATTAATAACGGTCATTAGACTTTCAAATTGAAATGTTATTCAAAAAAGGTAAAATAAAATTTGCGACAGTTATAAACATAGGAATATTGAAACAATTTCAACAAAATAGAATTGAATCGTTGGGATTTTTCGTAAGAAAATTCAAATACTCTGAATTTTGGAACTCATCGATTCGTAATTCATCTGAATAGGCTACGCTTTGAAGATGAAACCTCGAATGTTAGTTTAAATCTTTAACTATACCTACATATAGTACTGGACCAGTAAAGAAAGATAATTTCAGGTCAGATATGTCAGAGCTAAATAGGCACCATTGTGTACCTTTTGACGTACTTTGCACTACGTTTATATACGCTATCATTGTGAATTTAAGGGATCTCTTTATTAAATATATTCTAAATTAGTGAACTCAAGAAAAACGTCGAAAGTACGCCAAAAGAACACTCGCATTGCCTACTTTTAGGCCGGCATGTCTTGACATTAAAAAGGTACGTTGATCTTATGGAGTTTTACGGGACCAATACTATACGTTCAAAGGTTTAAACAATAAAATCCATGATTTGAATTATCTCCTCCCTCCCTAATAGAATTTATAAAGTTTTCAAAATTTCTATACTTAAATCGTGCGGTACAAACATTCGTCGACGCAGTGCTGTTGCATTCTTTCGCATGGTTGAAATTAATAAAGTTGACATCGAATTTCGTAATTTGCTAAGAACCACTATATTGATGCGGTTAAAATTTAACTGACCGCAAATTAGGGTGGCGAAAGTGAACTCGAAAGTACAAATAGGTACCCTGACCTCTTGTCTACTTCTTCTTATTCTTTTCTCTTCTCCCCATTTCTTACAAAAATTTACCAAACATTTATACAAGACAAGAAAGCGTAGAAAACGCAAGTACTTGAAACAATTCCAAAGGCGAATGGGGAAAACCGTCTCGTACAAAGAAGAAGAGTACACAAACATGTACGCTTTTAATTAAGAGAGAAAAGTTACTTTCGCCCAGCCTCATCGCGGCTGGAGGTTATTAAAGGAGAAAGGATCAAAGTTGCAGCACAGGTTACCGACGATTACACGCAACGTACATTCTTCCTCCTAACAGGAAAGATACAGTTTACTTTTCGAATACCAACTCGAGACGAACTGAAATTTCATAACGTAATTGGTACCTACTCGGCTTCGGTGATTATTCTGCTAATAAATGCTAATTCTTTTGGATTAAAAAAAAAAAAAAAAACGAAATAAAACTCCCATAGGTTGATATATTTGTCAAATAATATCTTCGACCATACTTACAGCTACATACTTTTCCAGTTTTTAACTTGTACCAGAATGGTGGCTAGAAAAAAAATAATACCGGACAGTACATAGGCTTTCCTTCTACAATCATTACGTGTTAATTTTCCAGAAAGATTAAGCCGTTTAAATAATATTTCAGAGGTACACCAGTTTAAACAGCAGATACTTACTGGATATGGTAGTAACTCTCAAGAGCTAATTCAACAAAACTGAAGATGTTAATTATAATTAATTAGTAATATTACACCTTTGGGAATCGACTACTGTTTACGCGCTTCATCGTGAAGAATTTGCCAACATCTTTGCAGCGACTGATTATTCAACCCCGACCCGCACAGATTCCAGCGCTGCGGGTCTGCGAGACCTGTATTTAGCGCATTTGTTTTCATATTCACACTGGTATGCAATTATTTACCTACTCCAGTTCCTGCGACCGCTGCAGATTCCATTCGTTGAACCATTCAAAATTCAATTGTTGTTCGTTAACGGAAGACTTCCAGAAAAATACTTCTAGGTTCCGAATTTTAAAGAAAAATTTGTCTTTATTTTTCTGAAAATTAGCCTACTTTTTTCTTGCAATCCGTATAGGTTTTCTCTGGAATATGTTTCATACGCTTTAATGTTCAAAGTAATCGACACTTTTCGATAAAAAAAATCGTGCAAACACCAATGATAACATCAATTTTATTTTTCAGGTAACCGTTTTTTTCAAAGAAAGAAAAACCAGTTCGAAAATATCGAAGACAGATCATAAAAAATACCCAGCCCTATAGATTACAGCCTAAATAGACTAAACTTACGTTATTTCCAAAGTCATTAAGTGTCCATCCAACTGATTCCATCGACTACAATGAAATTCCGACTATGCAGTGTGGTAACCCGAGGGGGTGGCTTCGTCGAAAAAGAATTCCACCACCACTGAGGGTATCACAAACTCAAATTTTAACCAAAATTCAAAAGGTTAGAAAAAATAAATTTATGATTTTGGAGTTTACCGGATAAGCAAGTTTTCCAATACTCCTGGGAGTCCCTATTCGATTAGAATCACAAATTACCAGCGACGTGACCACATACGATTTTCATACAACCTCATCCACTCTTCCCAACTTCACAGCCATATTGATGTTAGTTCATCTTATTTTCATTGTTCAACCCATTTAGTGTTCAACGTTAATATGACATTACAACGCTTACCTCTAGAATTACGTTGTGTTGTCATACAAGATGTACTGAAGTATTTTTACCAACGTTTACTGCACCCAGAAAATTTGAAGACATAAAATTCGCCCCAAATCACCCGCAATTTTCTTCTTGATTTTCATTACTAGAACAGAACTGGACTAATGATGGGCTGTGAATCTATGATTCAAAATATTCTGGAAAATGGAGGGTGAACCCGCAGGAAACTGAATATGAATGACTTTTGGTTGATGCAAGAACAACGTTTTTGAGTGTTTACAATTTTTCACTCCTTTTCATTGCTCAAAAATATTTATTGAATTTTGGTTTGAATTTGGTAGTATGGAAAATCTCTGTATGCCACAAATTTTATATAAAATTTGGTAATGTCTAAAATCATTCAAAAATTTAGTTTTAGAGGACACAGCTGATGTTTAATTTTACTTGAAAAATATATTGAAAAACACACTTGACTTAAAAATAAAAACAATGATAGAGGACTTCTAAATTTTTTTACAAGTGTATTATTAAAAAACCAATAAATCGTGGCGTGGGATCCGCCATACCATGCCTAATACATAATATATTTGCTAGTTATAGTTGGCGGTGAGATGGCCATGTGGTTAGGTTCACCACTTTTAGCTGGTGAATATGTAGGTCTCAAATTTGATTCCTCAAACTGATAAAACCTACATCTGGTGACCCTCGACATGTGCTGGACATGCATGCACCCTAGTGGTGCATGGTGGAACCCACAACTCTCCTTCCTAACTTAAGTTGCCAATAGATGGCACTCTATATAGTGGAAATAGAACCCATATAGGTATTATAAGCCTGTGTGTATAGGTATAAGAGGTGTTTCTGGCTCCACCCAACCTCTTACAGCATCTAATGTCATTCAACTCGTGTTGAGTCTCTCTTGGGGAGTAGTGTGTGGGAACTGCCATACAATGCCTAATACATAATACATTTGCCAGTTATAGTTGGCAGTGAGATGGCCATGCGGTCAAGTTCACGACTTTTAGCTGGCAAATATGTAGGTCCTAGGTTTGATTCCCCAAACTGACACGTGGTTCTGGTGACTTCTTTAACTAAACCCAGAGTACTTTAAAACGAGTTATACTTTAACACTAGTTCATGGCGAGTGTAAATACAACTTGTTAGACTCAAGATGAAAATGAGAGAAAAAAAAGACACAAAGCTTGACAATGACTTATATAGGCACAAAAAAATCCTATTTTGTCCTCACAAATGAAACAAAGGACATCAAACGACCATCTGCAATGTCAAATTAATAAAAAAAACTATTTTTGTGATTTTATTAGACAGAGAGATGTTTCTTTTTCAATCCACAATAGCCAATAAGTTAAAGAAGGATGGTGATGTGGAATTTTTTAAAGATAGGAAATTGTACTGTTTTCATTGTCATATTGTTCATGAACGTTCAGAGAGTGCTACTATTTATCCTAAAGAGGCCTCATATCTATGAAAATCAAGTAATTTAGAATCTGATGAAAAATTCCTTGTATAGCACTGTTTAATTTTTTGAACAAGAAGAATTATTACTTGAATTTTGCGTGGTAAAGGTTATCAAAACAAAAAGAAAAAGAAGAAGAATCCATGGTTAAGTTTTCGAGATATTTCGTACTAAATTTGAGGAGTGAGTTTATTTCTAGAACATAATTCGAAAAAGTTGGAGAAAAAAGGTGGCAAGGAAAAATACCCAAAAAATTTTTTGCTTTTTCATTTTTTTGTTTTAAAAGGTTTGGTTACCACATGAGAGACATGAAAAGAAACCAACAGTTTTCCAGTCGAGATGATATCAGTTTGAAATTGAAATATCTTTATAGTTGGGTTGATTTTTGTTTTTATTAGTTTTTTTTAAGTTGTTATTTTCTAATTTTTTTATATCAGTTTAATTTCTGTTATTTATTTCTTGGATTCGGGCTAGACTATTCACGACTGTGAATATTTTAAAAAGGCTCTTTACTGACACGTGTATCGATTTTCAAAATTTTATACAAAACGTAAAATCGATTGGAATAATCAACTTGGTCCACTTAGTGAACACTATACCCCTTACACTGATGTTAAATTTATAAACTCAAGCATATGTTTGAAGACGATTAATAAACATAGCTGAACTATAAGGTATAATCCATTATAAATCTTATCTAGTGATATTTGTTAACGTTAAAGTGATCGGGAAGAAAATGAAAATATGTTGATATTGAGTATGTAGGCTATAGGTATTTTCCTAACAATAAAATTGACTGATTGAATGAGTAAATGAAAACAGATTTAAAGGCAGTAGACGAGCATATGAAAATAGCCTATCTCTGAAAAATAATTACTCCCATAACATTCTCACCAAGCCTACATTACTGTTATGCAAGTGCCAAAAGCAAAATATTCATAAACATTTAGTTATTAGCCTTATGCCTTGCAATAATATCACACTTCTTATGCTTTCTTTACCAAATGTTTTACAATACCTATTCTAAACTTAGATGGTTCGTACCTGGCAGAAACTGAAGGTATAATTTACACAATTCCTTCAAAACATATGGATATTCTACGATCTAAGTGCATGAATGTTGCATTGAAGGTAAAAGTAATTTTGAAAGGCCAGAAACCGACTGCTAAAGTTCAGAGATAGAACATAGCAGTCCATAAAAGACCTTAGAAACTACTGCAAAAACTCATGGTGGGAAGAAAATCGGATTATTATGTGGTTCTTATTGCCAAGGAAAAAACACATTGCTACTAAAACGCTAACAGAAACCAAGAGAATAAATCCTAAAATTGATAAGAATTAAGTAGAATTTGTTAAATGGCTTCAAAAGGAATATAATGAATTCCATTTGTAGCCACAGGGTGACTACAAATGAAAAATGTGTATTTCAGAAGATCTTAAACTGGCCATCCTCAAAAATTAATTTAAATTAGATAATTCACTATGAAAGAAGTTAATATTTCTCAGATACACTCTTTTCAAACTCAAAATACCACTTTGGAACTTGATTAAACATTATTTCAATGAACCAAATTCAATATTAAAACCAGAAATTAATTCAGATTCACCTTCATAAAAATCAAAAGGAAGACGAATTAATTCAATTATAATTTTAATAAATCAAAATACAAAAACAATTAAATTTAAAATTAAATTAAACACATAAATATTAAAAATTATTATATTAATATCTAAATCATTATATAAATTAATAAAAATCAATAAACTTACTATAATTAAAATATCATAAGATATAACTTGTACTACCATTCGAACTACACTTAAACAATTACAACATTTTGACAGACCTCCTTTTTTAGCTGGTAAAAACAAGAAAAATGCATTTTTTCACAATTGAACTCTTTCTGTAAAGGATTTTGTAAATACTGCTTTGAAGCATGTCATAAAGTAGCTTGAATTTGAATAAACAAAGTTGTCTAGTCTTGATTAAAAAAATTATCTTGCCCCATAACCTTTTTTTCAATTTATTTACCAAACTTATAAGTTGAAGTGACTATTAATAGATAGATGGCTACTTTCAGGTATTCCAACCTATTTTCTATCTTATGCAGCTTATGATAATTATAATTTTTGTCTCGATATTTGTTGATTATTTTTTCATAATAGGTTTTGGAACCCAACACACATTCTGTTTATGAGATTTCAGGAGTTAATCGTAACTTGTTGTTTGGTTTACTTTCTCCTGGCACAAATTTTTCAACAACTTTTGGAAAAACGTAATAATGAACCGAAACGAACAATCTGAACAGAAGCTAGCTATATTGTCCAACTCGCAATCTTTGATTAACATATTCAAGAGCAAAATCATTAACCAAACCGATTGCTTCATGCCAGTTATTATCAGTTCAGTGAGGCACTTATTTTATTTTATTTTTCTCTAAAATCAGGTCCGTTATTCATTTTCATAAGTCTGAAAAATCTTTCTGCATTCTTCATAGCTGATACCGTCACTATAGTTCTATTGGTCTGAAAGAACTATCAAGGAAATTCACGATATTGGTTATTTTCAAATATCTGATAAGTCACTTTTTGCAATTTTTCAGAAACAAAAAAGGAGGTTTATTTGCCAGTGTAATTTGAGGAAGTGAACCAAATTACAGTACAAATCAACGAAACTATCCTTTGAGGGGTCTAACTTCAGATAATCAAGAGGAAAACTCTAAACATTTAGATAGGGGTAAATTTAAGGAAGAAGAGGAAAATTCCATATCATATCATGTTTTTGCGATACTTCTCATGTTTTAGCTGAGATTTGAATGCTGTGGCGGATATATCATATTCTTCTTAAATAAAATTTGACGATGAAGAATGATCAGCTAAAATATTATACTTTGCCAGCTTGTAGAATGGGTTTTACTTTATCATATTCGTACCTTGCCCGATGCTTACCTAACTCAAAATTTCCAAAAATTGACTCATCAGTTTTATGAAAATAACCACTGTATCATTAAGTAGGTGGTCCACTAAATTTGCAACAAGACTGACTTTGAAAGATGAAATTATAATTAGTTATAGGTTAATAGCCTACATCGAAGCATATAGCAAAAAAAGTATCACCAAGTCTGCTTAAGTTCGGTTTACTTCGACAAGAATTTCTATAAACTTCCAGACAAAATTACTTCATACCAATATTAATGTCAATTCAATGAGGTATTTGGTATTTCCATGTTCTTTTTTCTTTCCATTTTTTCCCCTAAAATCAGTTCTATTTTTCATTTTCATCTACCTTCACTCCCTTCATAATGCTCATAGCTAATGCAAGCATTACGATTCTCTTCTCAACAGTCCACCATCAACATTCACTCTGTCACTTATCTCACCAAAAACGTTAAAGCTGAAAACATCCCCTCTTTCTGCTTTTCTCTTTTTTTTTCTTTTTTTCTTTTTTTTTTTTCACGCCAAGTAAAAAACAAGAAAAGTCGGTACCTACATGCTCAGGCGGTTCCGTTTCAGTTAGTGCATAAATCACAAACATGCCCACTCCAACAATGTACACTTAAACACCGCGTTGGTACTTCTGCTGTATTTTTTCACAAGAAATTTATTATACAAAATACATACTTGAAACTTTTCACATCTGTGTGTGAAGCAATTCGCATAATAGCTTTTCTTCATAAGCGGTTGCGCTTTGTAAAGCCCGCGAAAATAAGCGACCCCTCAAATATTGTTTTTAAACGTCTTGACGAATGCAGAAAATGACTTCTCATCCACCTACACCTGTAAACACGACACTGTTTAACAAGAAAATATGTTATTCGTGTAGGATAGTAAACCGATGGAAATATTTTTAAAATACCTATTTTAAAAATACAAAATACCTGTGTATAATAGTTAGTTATTTCTCTCTTTTTTGCAGAGTTTCTTTCACATGAAAACCTACAACTTTATTTTCAAATCATTTCTCAAAGTTATAGAAACGAATTTCAACTTGAAAAATAATTTTCTCACGGATTTGCGTTTTTGATGGATTATTTTCAGAATAATCAGTCGCGGAAAAGCATTGTAACCATTAGACGTGAGAAAAACCACTATAAATTTAAAATTGAATGCAACCTGCAATACACACACGAACGTGTCCAGAATGAAATCATTTAAGCCTGATTCATACTTGGCTAGTTTTCTAGTTACTAGTCAGATACACTTGGGGTACTATTTTGTTAACAGCTGAAGTCACTACCCAATTTTAATCATTTAAAATCAACCTTAACTTAGCGAATAGTCTTTATAAGAATCTCATTATAATCTCATACAGTGAACTGCCAAGTTTGACTTGATTTGAATGGTTGAAACTGCGTATTGAATTCAAATGTTAACCGAGAGGTACGCCCAAGTAGCTGGCTTGTAGCATAAGAACTAGCTAAGTGTGAATCAGGCTTCACGTCAGATTTACCCACGATGCTAGCCAAACCGCTATCATTACTGTCCTTGTATGCAGAGCCTCAGAAAGGGAGGAAAGCGTACCAAAAATATGGGGCCCAAACTTTGTCAAAGAACCTGGAAAAGCTTAAATTTTGAAATAATTAGCAATTTTCAAATAAATATTTGAAGAGAGCGTTGGGGCCGATTCATGGAAGGGTTTTGGGTGTCAACTCTCCCAAGGCTAAAAAAAGAACTGAACAACCAATGACACCTGAAAAAATTTTTTCACTACCCCTGCTCGTAAAATTGTTTCATCGATTTATAACCCCTCCCAAAAATAAATTTTGCAATTGGCACTAAGAGGGCATATCAGTTTATTTTCCATGAGGACGAAATTTATTTCTAAGGCCCTATTCCTACCATCATTGTAAAAACAAATAAAATTATGTAATTTTCGACAATTTTGTATCCGGAAATAATTATTTATGGTAACAATGATCTGTGACTAAATTCTTTAAAAATAAAAATAATCAAAAAATCGAAATTATTCATTTCTACTTCGTTCAGTTAGCGCGAATAACCAGTAAGTCTTGTTAAAATAATCAGTTTTTGTGTAATTTCCAATAAAAATACAACACTTGTATTCAGTTCAGTGGAAGGACGTTGAATAAGGCCAATCCTGAGTCGTAGATCACTCAAATTCTTTTGTACACGTTATATAAATATAATTATAAATACGGATGTAATTATATAGGTACCTACATGAATATAATATATTTATTTCCACTTCTACGTTGCCATAACAATAACACCAATAAATTAAACGAATTTTTGCTGAAATATTTACGGTAGTTATAGAAACTACTAAGGACTGGTTAGATATTGAATTTGAGAAAAATCGGTCTAATGGTTTTGGAAGGGCAGCCATTGCAAAAATTATTCCAGAATGCTCTGTCTCCTGGAATGCAATTCAAAAGAAGCGCCTGCGCCTTAAATACAAAATTTCTACTAAATGAAGGACTAGGGCTGTACCTAGCTTTTTTTGCTGCCCTGTGCAAATACGTATTTTTTTTGCCAGTTAAATCAGAATGATATTCTTTGTCGTTGTCCAGAAGATGTATCCGACGACAACAATGTATTATATTAAGAGTTTTTTTTGTTTTATTTTTTGTTTTTTTGGTCAGTATGTTGCCCTTGCACTCTGCCGCCCTGTGCGAATGCACAGATCGCACGTACCTAGTTACGGCCCTGTAAAGGGCAGAATAGACGCTCGGAACACATTGCGCCGTACATACAAAAGAGATACCTCAAGCAACACAGATTATTCTTTCGACCTGATTTATGCTGAAATTCAAGAATTTGAATCTCTTGGAAGTTGAAGCGGAGCGACATTTTTGAATCTGCAATGGAATGTTTCGTTAAACAATTATACCGATAGTCGTAGGGAAAATTAGTAAAAAGGAGATTCCCTCTTTCAGTAACAAGTCCAAAATTTTTTTGAAAAGCTGATGGATATAGACATAACTCCATAAAACATGACAGAAATCCATGTACAAACAGTTGTATTTAAAAAATTACTTTTTTTTTTATTGAATAGCCAAAAATGTTGGATTTTTAATTTTCTATATTTACGATGAATTGCATCTCTGTCAATTTGGAGGATAGGCAAAATATGCTGACGGTTAGAAATTTTTTTAGAGCGAACAAATGACCCTGGGTAATGAAAGACACGTATCAGCGTGTTGAAATAGTTATGCAGCTGGTCTGAATTCAAATTATTCAGTTACTGTTGTAGGCGTAACAATAGTTAACTTTTATAAGTAACGTGAGAAAAAACAGACACGAATAGCAGTATCGGTACAATACAATAAATGCACGTTCGAATTCAACATCCTATTCTTTCTTGCACCAACTTACTAAACACCTATAGTTGATGGATTCGGCGTGGGCTTCGTTCGGTATGAATGAATTTTTACGAACACATTGAAATTCGTTCTCTCGTTGAAAGGATTAGGACGATCTGGACGTGTCGCAAACTTCAACACAGTCAGCAGCTTAAACGGATATTAGAAAACTTTCATTGTGCATGAATATATATATATACATAGTACAGTATATTGGGAAATAATACATGACTACCAGTTTTTTTTTGTTTTTTTTTTTTTAACAGGTAACATTATACACCATCTATTGAAATGAAGGAATTTTTTGAATTCTTACAAAAATTGTATCTTTCGACTATAGGGGTTTACGGTATAGATAGACGAAGGTATTATAGGTTAGGTATGCTGATTTGGGTTACAACACGTCAAATTGGCGACCACGTTTCAATTTGTTGAAAAGCTGCCTATACGTACAACTAACCCAATAAACGGAGTAACACGTTCCCTATACCGAACTTCAATCATTCTACCTCGTGAAATTTGGGACAAGATGTTGGTTGATATACTTGCACAACTTTTGGCTAAATGTGGCCTATCAAATAACGATAAATACTGGACAAAGGATGAAATACTGTTTCGTAACGATATATCTCCGTAATGACTCGCCGCGTGGCGTTGTTTAATTTGAAATAGGTAACTCAATTTGTTATATGGTGGCTGAAAGATGCTCGTGATTCACAATATTTTTTGACGAATAAAATGAATTAATTTTGAAAATTAAAATCGACAATTGGTTTCGAAAAATTTCAAACACTACCACCACGTCGAATGTAAAGCGTTTGAAAAAGATGAAGATTTTTATTTGAGCATAAGTAGTAAATCAATAGAAAATATGCATTCTAAGTCGTAAAACATAGTGGGCTTAAAACCTTCCCCCGTCCTAATACACATTAGACCGCCTGAAATTCAAAATAAAAATAAAACTCCAGCGCATAAATATTTCGCTAGAAAGCCCAGTTTATCAATTTACATCGACCATAAATGCAACGAACAATCCTGAATTTTAAACGTGTGAAAAGATTGCAAGAAACTTCAGATACTAATTATCAATATCTAACACACATATCGATTTATTGATATTTCGTTGTTACCTGCAGTTTTGGATGAAATCAGTGAAAAAAACTCCTTGCGCCGTAAATAAGGAAAAGACACTTCAAGCGACACAGGTGACTAGCTTTTCTCCAGTAATTTAGTTTTGTTCTACATTCGGAAAAACCACTTTTCCATCAATTTTTTCCAGTTTTCTCAGAAACTACAAAACTAATAGACACCAAACGTCTATGAGACTTGTACATACATAGCAACAAGAGATGAAAATTTCAGCTCGATTATTTTTGCAGTTTTCTCAAAACCGTGTTAACACGAATTTTAGGCGATACATATAAACATATACGTATATAATTTTACAATATACATACCAACATTCTCACCTACATAATCGAAACAATAAGGAGTGATACCTTAGACGACTTTTTTCTATTCCCAAAAATAAAGGAAACTAAGATGTGTGTGTAATAAATGGACTACTCTGTATATGTATTCTCCAATAAGTATTTTGCAGCCGTATTTTTTTATTACAGAACGGGCTTTAGCGTCGTGAGATATTTTACCATAATTGATGTTGACCTTGGGGGAGCGGGATGGTGGAGTTTCAGCGACCAGTAGTCTGCCAACATGAACGTTTCAGTCACATACTAGAGCACCAATAGAACCGGACCGAATACACCGCCATTTTGGGTCGAGAATGTGACACACCTTTGGTGGGGGCTGATCATGAACACACGAATTTTTGATTTTAAATCAGAGCTTCTAACCACTACTCCGCCCAAACTGCATTTTTAAGTGATGAAAATATTTTATGATAGAATATTTTGTCATCTTTAACTCCTACATAATTTCAGGATTTAACGAATACCTAATTTTAACACCGAATATTCACAAATGCTTTGTTTCTCATCTAATCAAACTTAATTAACTTCGCTGCTAGCTTGACCTATTTAAAAAGAGAAAATGAAAATACTCTAAAATATTTTTACTGAATTTTCCAAGATAATATTCTCCCCCCTATAATTATAAAGGCTAAATGATTTCTTTACAATATTTATCGAGTTAAATTTCACATTAAATGTGATAATCGAAAAAAAATATTAACTCACATTTCAATGTAATGAATGCTTCGAAAATATTTTTTCAGTATTTCTTATTGGCTCCGTTGTTCGAGCGAAACTTTTATTAATTTCACCAAAAACTGTGTCGAAGAAAAAAAAAATCGCAAATAAAAAGTAAGAAAATGATTTCGTCACCCTGATGATGGAAAAAAAAAATCCATTAACGAAATACAATAGACTAAAAAACGATACAATCGATTTGATCACCGACTGTTCATAATATTTTCTTTTTTTTTCCAACCCGCACCTCTTTTTTCTCCGATTCGTTTATTTATTTTTCATTCTTTGAAAAAAGCAACAGTAATAATAGTTAGTATAGGCAGGTATCGGTAAATGAAAAAAAAAAAAAAATCATAAAAAAGATTTATTTCAAAATATAAAATCAACATAAATAATTGCGTTCAAAAATATATTTATTCGACCAAACTTGGAACCGGGTAAATCATTTATATTTTAGTAAAATTCTCAAAAATACAGAACTGCACCCATTCATCGCATTCTTTTGTTAGTATTCATACATTTGCCAACCACGCTAAAGCCTTTTGGGTCAGTATCGAGACCAAGGTCAAAATAAAAAGTTTCAGAATCGGAAACCCCTTTGGCCCCGAAAAATCGATAAAAATAGAAATATTTTACTAATTTTGACTCAAAAACTTTCATTTCTTCTGTGTTTTTTATTACTTTCTAAGTTTTCAAACTTTCAAACTTTCAAACCTTCAAACCTCCCCTCACAGCAACGCCAGATGTACGACAATTCTTACCTAAGAAAACAAGTATTAATTGCATTGGAAAAACCCAAAATTACAGAACATTCTGGCACCTCTGACCTTTCGTAGGAAATCCGAAATAAGCAATGAACAATAATTATTACGTATAGGCATGTGGATGGTTGGAACTGAATTAAAAAGAAGCTCCCATTAGCCTCCATCCTTCAGCCCAATATACGTGAGAAAGAAAAAATCAAAAATTAATTATTTTTTTAAATTTTTCTTTCCTCAATCAAGCTATATTTTTCTCTTTCTTCATCACCGGAAAAAACCATCGATTTTATGTGAATCAATGTGGTCCCCTGCCTTATGTAATTTCTTTTACTTTCGGCAAATTTTAAAATAAATTTCTGTAAAAATATGCCAAAAAAAAAGTTTTGAATCAACCATATTTTTTTTTTTTTTTTTCATTTATTAAAATGGATTTTGGCTACATGGACATTTTATTCAGCAGCAGTAGGATTTATTTTTCTTATGTCAAAGTAGAGGAGGAGAACTGTCGAGATTAGCGGCCAATAGTCTATTAAGCATAAATTTTTCAATTACATACTGGAGCACCAATAGACGCCGCCATTTTGGCTTGAGAATGCGACGGCGCGGTGGCAGCTGGTTTCAAACTAAATACCTTTCGATAGCAAAGCCAAGCACCATTCGATCGTTTTATTCTGAACAGTTTCTTCGAAACTATTGTGTGAAAAATTTCAAAAACTAGTAATCCGAAAATCACTATTTTTCACCCTCACACCCCACACTTAATTTGAAGATAAGTGCATGAAAGATCCAAATAAAGAGAGATCGGCTGTTAAAATATTATTCAAATTTATTTATAAACCCTACTAAATCACTTTCTCTTCGAATTTAATGAATGTTTTTTGAAATCAATTTTGAATTCATCAAGAAAATAATTTCAGATTAACGATAAAATAAGCAAATACCTATCTTTTTGCTCCTAATCCTGAAAATTTTCTTTCTGCATAGGCCTACTTGTCTTAAAAGACTAGGAGATACCGAGCCAATAGCAATCTGCAAGGTGGTTACAACCACCGCAATATTGACAGAACTGGTCACTTGGGGAGGGAGGATGTTTTAGTCAAATGGAAGTTTTGAACAGTTGGTTTTTCAGCAACTTATTATTAATCAAAATAGCTAATTTTTTCATGGCATATAGGAAACATTAACAACCAACGATTGCACAGAAAAAACTCTACTTCGATCATTTGAATTAGTCATCTAAAAATACAAAGTATACTTCCATCGAAAAAAAATTTGATTTTTACTTATTAAAAAAGAGGAATATCTTTTGACCCCTGAGATTGTACGAGTCTGAAAAAAATGTGGCTGGTAGCACAAACATTTTTGAATATCTTATATGTGTGTACTGGGTGAAATTTGCAGTTAAATAAATTAATTAAATAAAAAAGCGGTTGGGGAGGTTTTGGACCACAGTTCAAGGAGAGATTTCGAACACATTTTTTTAGATAATTGAAGAGTGAAAACAGTATTTATTGAATTTTTTTTTTTTCATTTCTTGGTTGACTACAAAGTAAAAATATTTGTTTTGGGAGTTTTTATTATTTTTTGAGAATATATATGGACAAAAAGTGAAAAACTTATTCATGAATTTCGTATCTTTTTTTTTTTTAACTTATTTCTTCTCATGGTTAAATATTCGTAGCTTACTAATTGACTAAAAACGGTACAAATAAATAATATTTTTTCAAACAATAATTTTTGTTCACTTTCCTTAGATTATTTGTTAATTGTTTTTAGAATGATTGGTACCTCATGTCTAACCATAACATCCCTATCAGATGGAGGTTTGGGAAAAAAATACCAAAAATACCAAAAATTTCAAAAATTTATTTCTTAAAATCCATCAATTGAAAGATAATTTTATAAGGCCAATACATGTGAAAAAAAAGCTGTTCTCTATATCGGTCCAATAATTTTTCTCCTAGAACGGATATTTCTGTCAGAATATTGAGAAAAGTGCTAACCGTCGAAATCATCCTTTCTCTCTCTCAAATATATTTTCATGCTTCCCATATGTGTGGCACTATTTAAATATGCTATCGCAAAAACAAATTTCCACGATAATTCTTTTATTTTTCAGCAGTGACACAAAAACCAAAAAATCCAAAAACATAACTAATTTTCTGTGTTTTTCAGTTATCGATATGACAAGTAGATAATACTTTAGGAGGGTAAAATTGTGAATTACGATTCATTATTCATCAAGTAAACTAATTAAATTTTTTTTTTTATTATACCGCCTTTATTTTCAAGGTCAGAATTTAAGTTAGGTACATGCTTTGATCATTTAGTGTTAGATACCCAAGTAAACACACAAATCTATGCCAATAATAGCACTTAAAGCCCTAAATTTCACCTGAGTTTCACTCGATTTCACTGGATTTACAGCAACGTATTTAGATAGCTTTAAATTCACGAAACCAAGAGACTAAACACGGACAAAAAAGAACTACTGCACATGCTCAGGAAACCTATATCCATTTTAGTGCATTAGAATGATAGCACGTTCGGTCAACATTAGTAAGATAGGCCTGCCGGATATCGAGTACTAAATGATCGAAGGTTAGATAAATTTTTTTAGGGCCATGTCGACCACTCTGTATGGGACGATAAGGACCATAATTAGGTATTAACTATTGATTTAGGTATTGATTAAGAAATTGGTAAAACATTTTTTTTAAATGGCAAAAAATATCCATGTTTCTTATTGATGTTTACAAATATTAAAAATACAAATAAGTATTTTCTGATAATTTTTTATATTTGTACGGGTGACCCTAAATGCCTCATGTAGGTATTCTTTGTCCCAGAGGGCGGTTTCAATTACCCTTACCCCGATTTTTTCAAAATAAGAAAAATTATCATTTTTTATATTTCAGTTAGTATAATTTTTATTATTAATTACTACCCATCTGCGTAAGAATGATGAGTGGTATAAACTCGAAAGTTATTCAACAAAATCTAAAGTAATTTATCGTCCTGCTAAATGGCATCAGAATATTATAATTGAATATCTGGACATTTTCCTCATTCCACCGTAGCCATTTGTATTGGGGGCAGTAGCCATCGTTCCAGTCTCCCCTACGGAGAAAAAGGAAAAATTTCGAGCGCAATCGGGACGAAGAAACCTTAAAATAAATTTTTCGACCACTCCGACGAGGGTCGAGGGGAGCGAATTCACAAATTTCATTTCCCTCGGCGCTGCGCAGACAAAAACCGCTTTTCTAACGCTTTCGACATTTGGCGAATACACATCGCCTCGATTTCAGCTTCTCACCACATCGTTGGCGTGTACTCGGCGAATAGACGGTTACTGGGAACCTCATTCGCCTACTTTTGGCGCAAAAATAGGCGCAATCAGCGCAACGATTGCGTCGTCTTTCAACAACACCACACAGCGACCGCCAGCAGAGCGCACCAACCGTGCAGCGGGATCAGCTTTCGCCGCACCGACGCGCCAATATTCCAGCTATCCAGTCGGTACTCGTTCGAACATCGTCCCACGTTCTCCACGTCCACGTCGCTGATCGGTTTCCCATTCATTTCCAGCGGCGAAATGCAGTAGTTTTTCGCCGTGAAATTGCGACCGGTTTCGGTGGCCAGAGGACTGGCCAGCAACGTGTGCACGCGACAGTCGCACGGAAAGTGATTGTCGACGACGGTGAAATTCTCCAGCACCTGCACCTGGACAGAACCGGGCGTCGGTATTTGCAGCATATGGTTACCCTCCAGCCGTAAGGATTTGATTTTATTGGTAACGTTTATGCGTAGCTCCTCCAGATGGTCGATCTTATTGCGCAGCAATACCAGACTGGTGACGTTGACCAGGCCGGCGAACACCTTTGGTCGCACGACGCCCAGATCGGACTCGCGAATCGCCAGAACGTGAACGTGGCTTAGGCCGCGAAACGTGAACGCCTCCATGCATTTCAGGTCCATAAGGGGTAGCTTGAGCAGACCGACCGAGTCCAGCGTGTTGAACGCGTCCCGTTCGATCACCTTTATGCCTGAGGCTAAGATGAGGAATTCGACGTTTCGCAAGCCGGCGAAAGCTCTCGACTGGATCACGTGAATGGGATTGTCGTACAGCAGGATGAGTCGAATGTTGGACGATCCGGCAAATGCCGACGGTTGGACGCTGCGAATGCGATTATGCGCCAGCAGGATAAACGACATGTTCTGCAGTCCGGAGAACGCGAATTTCTCCAGCGTACTCAGCGACGTTCTCTGGATCGAGAGTTTACGCAGCTTATTCAGGCCTTTGAACGCGAAGTGTTCGACTCGCGAAATATTATTGTCGTCTAAATTTAAATCAACGAGATTTTTCAGCTTCTCGAAGGTGTTTTGGCGTACGACTGGAATGGTATTTTTGGATAAAGACAGCTTGATGAGGAACGGTGGAAAGTGACGAATAAGAATTTCGCTGAGATTGCCTTTGTTGCAGATAATCTGTAATCAAAAACAACGTGAATATTACTTATCATTTATATCGTATGAGCAATGAACGCATAGAGGCTGTGTGCAAATTCGTAGTTTGGATTCAATACTTTTTTTTTTTTTTTTTGTTTTTCCTTTGACCGTAAATATTTCGAGTACTGGACCATTAAAGCTCCATAACCCTAACGTAGTTTCTAATGTAAAGACATGGCGGCATAGACGTAGGCGACCAGCGTATGCTTGGTGCGTACTTTCGATGTTCTGCCTACGTTCACTAATTTAGGGTACATTTCACAAAAGTCATCCCTTAAATTCCCAAGGATAGCGTACATTAATGAGGTATAGTTGAAACGAAATTTGGAAATTCGTTATGTGGTACACAGTGATTGCCTATTTAGCGCCGTCATGTCTAACCAGAATTCATTACGAATGAATAAATCTCGCAGTTGATAGGGGGAACATCTGGATTTAGTACTTTTCTGTTGTTTCTTATCAATTATCATATGGATTTAAAGACGTTTCCCTTTAAAATACAAAAAATACTAGCAACGTGAGTCAAAATACAATAGATGATTATCATGGATGAAAAAACGACCGTTGGAAATATTGGAAATAAACGACATGAAGCAAAGAATAAAAAAGCTTATAAAAAACGCGTTTCTAAAAGATAAGCTTTTATTTTTACTTTTTTTTTGGCTTTAACTTCATGCGAAATAAATATTTTTTCATTGCGAAAGATTAGCTGCAGTATTGGTATATTTTGAAATCGCAGTAGTGAGTAGAATAAAAGCTAATAAAAAGAAGCAAACATTCATAAGTTACTTTATAGTATTCCCAAGTTTATAAGTTTTCAATTATTTGAACTTGCCATGGATGAGTACGAATAAAATTTATGAACTTCACAACATTACAAAGTAACTTACAAACGATTTTTTGTATTTTAAAGGGAAACATCATTAAACCTGAAATCAAATGAACTTCTATAATGGCAACAGTTAATGAATCAATTTTATAATAAAAAAAAAAAAAGAAATGAAATTGACAAGAAGAAAAAGTCACATTGAGTAATATTGATAAATATTTTCATCCATGATACTGATAGTAATAATTCCTGCATATCAACTATTGGTTAAGAAATCTTCGCTCATCTTACAAGTATTTTCATATTTTGAAGGAAACATCTTTAAATCCTAAATCAAATTAACTTGTATGATACCTAACTGATAAGAAACAATAGAAAAAATGCTAAGTCGAATTGCTCCCCGTATCAATTGCAAAATTTATCCATTGATGAAATCACAGTTCTTTACTGGTCCAGTACAATATAGTCAGTCTTTTAAATGAATATTAATTAAAATTTTCTGAGGACCACTAATACATTCAGTATTAGCTATGTTCAATACATATAGAAAAAAGTAGACTGAGTAAGGAATTTTCAGCACTTGTTTATAACAAGTTGGAACTAATTAATGAAAGAGGCTGTTCTATTTGTT